>CM076584.1:1207694298-1208182334 GCA_034641835.2 Pinus albicaulis
GAATGCCGCGCTATGAATTAGTCCAATATATATATAGGTTTATGCTTGTTTCTCCCCAACTCGATGGGCCAACAACTGCCGCAAACTTTCCTGTCTGCCGAGTTCTGATACTAGACTCTTTTTCCTTTGCGCTCTTGTAAATATTATGGGGTCGCTCCGTTGGGCTGACCTGTAAGTCGGGTTTTCCCCTCAAACCAATAGTGGTACTTAAGTGCTCAAGTGTCTACCACCGCAGCTTGACTTACACCATCCACCCATTTTCATTGTGTGCTATGGTTTCTTTTCCTGAGAAGTAGTCTTTGGGTTGATGTGTAGTGTGGGTCCACACCTCTCCGCACAACCTCGCTCATGGTTGGTCCACCGCTTTACTCCTACCACGACTTCCCATGCCAAGTCTTCCTGACTTTACTCTTCCCGTCTCCCCCTCGACACATTTATTATTTACATTTTAGAATGAAAGTCTCAGGACATGTCATCCCAGGTCCTCCAGTATGATGATTTAGCGTGTACCCGACCAAATAGAGCTTCTCCATGGTGGCGACCTGCCACGTATGTCTGACCTCTTTCATCCCAACTCTCCTCTTCAATGTGCCAAGGCTTACCTCCAGGTGATAGAGTCCAAGATGAGAATTTTTCCCGTTGCCTATTGCACTGAATTCTGTCTATGCGGGCCTGCCTTGAGACTTTTTCAAGTCACGATAAACCTTCCAATTAGGTATTGGGCCCTTATGTTGGCTAATACAAGGACCCTACGTCACCTTGACCTTCCCCACTTTGCTGACTCTAATACGTTAGCTTGGTCCTCGTCAGCTCAGGCGACCCTTCTACGCTACCCTTATAAACTTCTGGTTTTATACCTCTAGGACATGTCATCCCTCCATCAACCTTATTGTGATAAGACATAATAAAAAAATTCATTCCGTCGCTTCCACGACGAGGATTTTTTCAAGCCACATGCATATAAGGTCTAACCAGTTGAGGTTATAAGGTTAAGTCTATGCCTGAATTTGCAACAACACCACTCATAGAAAAATTTCGCCCATTACCTGTCTAAGAAATTTCTGGCCGAAACTTGGGTCATGAGCAATATGTTTGTTCTTGCATTTGATGGTTTATTAGGGAGTGCTCCCTTCCTACACTATACGCCATTCAAAAGGGAGATCTAACATGGCCTGACTGCAGTGGTTCTTGAAACATCTAGACTTGCACTAGAGTCCAACTATGGCCATTGAGGTTTACTACGGCACTCACTGGTGCTATCCCTTTTGAGCTTACAATAGGTTTCCACTTCCTGGGTAAACGATGTATGTAATGGAGAAATATAGTCACGGACTTATCAATACAGTCCCTCAAGAATCTGCGGTCCCTAAGGTCTTCAATGCCTTATCAAGATTAGTTAGATCTCGACTTAGAGATCTATAAGTCTCATCCAAGGACCAAAAAATCACCGCGAGCATATAAGAGTCACCCTGAGGCATATGGTGCCAAAATGACCGCAATGAGATCAACACTCCTTAAAGAAATAAGGATTCCTTCCCTTAAGTCCCATTACAAGAAAAATCCTTATGGATAGGAACATAATGGATAAGATCACAGACCTACAAGCATTCCCTTTTTAGGGATAGGGAATTTCAGTCCCGACTGCCCATATAGCTGCCAACCGCCCTCTGCTAAAGGCTTGGTGACTCGTTAAGGCTTCCAATGCTCACACTGCACACCACAATGCTAACTCAATTTGTATTGCAATCACATGGTGGTTATCTACACATATATAAACATTCTCCTGCATAACAAGCAAGAACGCAACAACTTATAGAAGCTTTCCAGGAAAATCACTAATAAAGTTGACCATTATATAAATAACCATTGGCAAGGTACCAATCAAGATGAGTACCAAGGATGTAGGTAGCCTTCCAAGCCGATATTTACCACATTATCACAACACCGAGACAACAAACAAAATATGGCTCCTTGCGTTGGGATATTCAACTTCAATTCATATATAACATAAATTCATCTTTCAGGATGTGAAAGTGTATAAAATCAGGTTAACCCAACTCATGAAGCTGTGCCATACACAATAGAGAAAATAGATCTTTTGGACCAAGTCCTGGGTAAAATTGATGTGTAGACCCATCACCAGGGTACATGCCACTGAAGACTTCAAGAAGCCCCTCATATAAAATTACAAGTGAATAAGAATGAGAGAGAAGGAAATCCTCAACATTATCACATTGCACATAATCCATCTTAATACATGTTGTCTTCAATGTAATCATCATACTATAATAAGAATAAATTCTCATGCTAAATAGTAGGGTATTCTAGTGCCTTAAAACATTTCACTATATGTTAGTCAATTGTGTAATAATAGTAAAACAATAATATATTTTGCACAACAACACCATTTGAAACCATAAATATACATAAGAAACACTTATCTTGTAAATCCTTGGGAAACTAAGTTTGGGACTATGACTCTCCACCTAATCATATATAGCTTCCGATAATTCTCTCTTGCAACTATCACCCACGAGTTGGATTCCAAAGACTGTGATGGCTTTCTCAAGAAATTGTGTACCAATTGTTGGCTGAAACAGGGACCGTAGAGGCCCTCCTACCTCCATCCACCAATCGAATAACAATTAACAAGTCTTCAGGGAATCGAGAGGACTACTACCTCCACCTTGAACATATCACACAGTAATTCCACCCACTAAGGGGGCTCGACAATACACTGATGAACCGAATGAAACAAGCAAAGGAGACTCTAGAACTTCCTGCTAGGACTCCAAGGGCTAAACTTCTACCCCAGGTTTTCAAGGGACTCTGGAGAAATATCATGTCCACCCTCGAGCCCCCAAGGTATCCTGAGATTTACCCTCACCCGAAGAAGCTCCTCCTGTGCCCCTATTTCTCAACTAAAAATAAAAGAGCTCCTCTGAGAGCCCTGGAACAAACTATAAGTGCTTCCACTATTACACGACACTATCAATAAGTTCTTCCTCTATTTGCAAGTGTACATTCAACTACCCAACCCATGCTCTGCCGTGTCTTGCTAGTCCTTTGCTTCATTGATGCCAATAATCCTGAGTGTTCTCAATTGCTCTACATTTTCCTCCTTCGCTCTACCTAGGATGTCCAAACAAAAAAATTGAAGCTCCACATCTCCTGGAGATGCGTTTTCCCTTGTGTATTGTCATCCAAAGTGGTTCTTCTCTATGAGTTCTTGTCCACGATGGTTCTTCTTTGTGAGTTCCCACCCAATAATTCTATGTGTAACCCCCCTCTATGTGTGTTTTTTTTTTCCTTACCTACACGCATCCCTATGTGTGATTTCTAACTTCCACGTGTCTTTTATTCTCTCCTCCACGTGATCAAGACCCCCGTTAACTTCCTTCTTTGGCAAGTGCCCTGCATTGTCCCTTCACTATATTGTTCCTTTCCCCAAGAAACATGGGTCTATGTACTTTTTTTGCAACCAATAAATTAAGAAAATAAATGCTATTAAAAACACAAGAACCAACCTTCAATGGTTGTCCCTAAACAATCCAATTTCTCTTGTAGTAAGTAAACTGAACATCTCAAGCAAGTAGCCACCCAGTGTCTGGAATCCGTGTCCCTCACTCAACCCCATTTTTAATTTGAAAATCAAAATACGTAAGATTTTTTTTCATGGAGTTTATAAACAAAATACAATCAAGGCTGTAAAAAACCCCTCCCCCTTAAGGGAACACCATCCTCAATGTTCTCTGTCCATATATATATAACACATGAAACAAAATAAAACACACATAATGTTTTATGGAGATTTATATGTAAAAATATATACAATATTTACAAACATATATACATTTTCTTCAACCAAAAACCAAAAAAGGATATGCTTCCCTCATTGAGTCAACCATTTCCCAAGTGGCTTCCTTTGGCCCAAAGTGCCTCCACTGCACTTTGACTTACCCTATTATTCGATTCTAGAGTGCGAGGTTCCTTTGGTCTAGGATGCATAGTGGATCTAGTTGTAACTCTCCCTCTTATTCCACTTGTAGCACAAACTAATCAATCATATGATTAAAATCCTTTACACATCTTTTAAGTAAAGAAACATGGAAAACATCATGGAATTTAATTGATGAAGGTAAGGCTAATCTATAATCCACTGGTCCAATCCTTTCAAGGATTTTGAATGGCCCACAATACCGTGGTGCCAACTTAACACATGACCCAATTCTCAAGGAACTTTCATTGGGCTTAATTCTCAAGTAAACATGCTCCTCAACTTGAAATTATTTATATACCTTGTGCTGATTTGCATAGCTTTTCTGCCTATCCAGTGCCACCTTCAAATTATGTCTTATAATCTGCACTTACTACTCCATATCTTTTAGCATATCAGGTCGAATAAGGACCTCGTTCGCTGGATCATTCCAGTTGATAAGAGTATTGCAGTTCCTTCCACAAAGTGCCTCAAATGAGCTCATTTTTATGGATTCATGGTAGCCATTATTATATGAAAATTCTACAATGGGAAGATACTCTTCCCACTTCTTTCGCTGGTACATTACATACATCCTCAACATTTCTTCAAGGATTAAGCTCTCCCTTTATGTTTTTCCATCCATCTGCGGATGATAAGTAGTACTAAAGGCCAACACTATCCCCAAGCCCACAAATAGTTCCTTCCAAAACCTTGAAGTGAACTGAGCATCCCTATCAGAGATGATATTCTTGGGAACTCCATGCAACCTCACAATCTCCCTTATGAAATTTTGAGCCACCTCACTAGCTAATTTGTTGTATTTGACCACCACAAAATCAACCACTTATCTCAACTTGTCAAACACCACCATAATTGAATCATGCTGCCTGAAGGTCATTGGTAATCCTGTAATTAAATCCACGAAGATTACCTCCCACTTCCATTCCGGAATGGGAATGGGCTGCGATAAACCTGTTTGGGATGTTTGCACTCAAATTTCACCTGTTGGCATTCTTTGCATTACAAAATCTACCACTTATTTCTTCAAATTTGGCCAATAATAAATCTTTTTAATAGACGTGAGAGTCTTTGGGTACTCGGGATGGCCAAAATATGGTTTTTCATGGAATTGCCTAATGGTGACCCTCTTCATATCATCACTATTTGGAACATAGATTCTATTCTTAAACCTGACTAGACCATCAATTGTGACATGATACTCTTCATCCTCACCATCTTGTTGCAACTTTTCCTTCATTTGTTGGTATTTTTCATCATATTGTCCTACATTTTTTACCCCTTCCACCAATTCCACTTCACAAGAGCTTATGGCTTCTAGATGATTCAGTTGAATCCTTCTGCTAAGTGAATTGACCACCTTGTTCTCTTTGCCTTTCATGTACTTGATTTCAAATTCAAACTCACTACTTATAGCTACTTGCATTCAAATTGGGTTGATCGAACAAATATTTGAGTCCACTGTGATCTGTCATAGGTGTGAATTTCTTCCGAGGAGATAATTCCTCCACATCTTCAATGCATGAATGATGGCATCCAATTCTAGATCACGAGTCATGTAATTTACCTCATGTTCATTTAATTTTCCTCGACTCATAGAAAAATACTTGTCCTTCCTGCATCAAGACTTCACGAAGCCCTTCCTTGCAAGAATTTGTACATACCACAAAATCCTTATCAGGATCTGTAATCCTCAACATTGGTGCATTCACGAGAAACTGTTTCAATTGATCGAATCTTGTTGCACAATAAACTATCCATTCAATTTTTTGTCCTTTTCTCTACAAAGATGTGATAGGATGGCCTATATTGGAGAAGTTTTGAATGAATCTCCTATAGTAACCTGCCAATCCCATGAATGATCTGACCTCATCCACATTCTTTGGTGTTGGCCAATCCATTATGGCCTTGATATTTTCCAGGTCAACATATATTCCCTCCTTGGAGACAATGTGCCCCAAATATTGTATCTGTGACTGAAGTAATTCACATTTGCTGATCTTTTCATAGAGCTTGTGCTCCCTCAATAATTGTAGCATTGCATCCATGAGATTTTCATACTCTTCTACGATCTTCAAATATACCAATATGTCATCAATGATTACAATCACCAACTTGTCCAAGCAAGGATGTAACACATGTTTCATTAAACACATGAATGTGGCAAGGGCATTAGTAAGGTTGAAGGGTACCACTACAAACTCATATCTTTGTATCTTTTTCGAAAAGAAGTTTTATGGATGTCTCCATGTTTGATGTGCACCTGATGATATCCGAACCTAGAATCAATATCTAAGAACACTATTGCTCCTCTCAGCTGGTCAAATAATTCATCAATCTGTGGCAATGGATATCGATTCTTGATGGTCATTTTATTTAACTGCCCGTAGTCAATAAAAAATTTGAGTGTCCCATATTTTTTATTTACAAACAATACTGGAGCTCCCCACGATGAAAGCCTTCACTGAATGTAGCCTTTATCAAACATTTATTTCAGTTGTAGCTTAAACTCAATTAGTTCTGGCATACTCATCCGATATGGTGCCCTGGACATTGGTGTTTCTCTAGGAACCAACTCAATTGAAAAGTATACCTCTATGTGAGGTGGAAATCCATGAATATCCTCTGGAAACACATCTATGAACTATTGCAACACGAGATATATTTGTAGTATTTCACTTTCTTCCCTTTCAATGTGGCTATTGGCTTTGTCATTGCTTGTAATTTGCAAAAAAAATAAATGAAAACCCTTCCAATAGCTGTGCTTGGCTTGCATGGCTGTAATTTTCCTTACCAAGGTGGGATTTTGCTTTCCCTATAATATTATTTTCCTTCCTGCTTCATCTAGGCACTCTATTTCCTTCACATAACAACAAAACTTGGTATGTTTCTTATACAACCAATCCATACCCAACAATATGTTGTAAAACCCCAAAGGTAACACATTTAGGTGTTCTATAGTTGGCATGCCTTGAAGCTCAATCACACACGATTTTACCCAATGGCTCACTCTTCTCTTCGTTCCTATTTCCAATTCAACCAACCATGGTTCTGCGTGTAATTCCTGGGACAGATCATATTTTTCCACAAGCTGTGAGCTAACATACCTGCTGTTAGAATCGGTGCCAATTAAAATGGAAATAACAAAACTTATGTTCCATCTCGATAATGGATGTTTTGTGGTCTACCTAGTGATTTTCCACTGTTGCGTAAAGTATGGGAAAATTCTGAGCTACATCACCCATTGTGCGAGCTTGATGGGCGCTATAATTTTTTTCCCCAACGCTTTTCTGATGTGGGTAGTCCTTTTTCCTGTGTTTTTCACCACACGTCCAACATTTTAGTTGTTCTTTAAATTCATATTTTTGCTGCTCTGCTGCTGGCTACTGCATATTTCCATTATAAACTTGGATAATTTTCTGCTGGAACTAATTTATAGTAGCTAGGAAATTACTTTTCCATTTTATTTTTGGATTTCTCGGGCCATTTTTTTATGTCCAGCATTTTCCTTGGCCTTCCATTCACTTTTAATTCCTGGTCTATGCTTTTCCTACTCATAGCAGTGTTTCAACTTCTTAATGGCATCATTCAACATTTAGGGTTCAAAAATATCAATCCGATCCTTGAATAATAGAGGTAGGGCATTGATTAACCACTTGATTCTTTCCCTCTCATCCTTGAGATATGGCACATATCTCAAAAACTCTAGGAACTTGGTGGTGCATTCCTCATCTTACATCTATCCCATTCCGAGATCATAAAATTCCTTTGCCTTGCTATCATAATATCGCTCGGACAAATATTGATTCCTGAAAAGCTTCTCAAATTCACTCCAAGTCAATTCTTCTTCAATCATGCCTCTAACATTTTTCATATCTTCCCAACATATGTTTTAATTTCCTTCCAAGCTAAAGGTGGCAATCTTGGCCTTCAAATTTTCAGAATAATCATGAATTCTGAAAAATTTTCTCATGCCCAACAACCAGGCTTCCACATCTTCAAATTTCTTTATTTCCTCATAAAATGTGGGTGGTTTGGTTTTCTTAAGTTCCCCTGGAATATAATCCTTTTCCTTTCTTCCCTGATTATGATGATGACGATGAGAGTGATGATGGCGCCTTCTAGTAGTGGAGTTGGAATATCTACTAGAATAATGCACATAAATGCTAGTTCTTCCTCCTTGGGTAATTAAGGGTAAACTTCCCTTCATTGTGTATTCACAGTCCCACCTATGCCTCTTCCCTGACTTGCTACCATCTACTCCATTTGTTTTCTCTTCTTATTCTCGAAGGCTTCTCTTGCCTCTGTGACTAGTTCCCAACTCATGCTGCTTCTGTCCCTGTAATTCTAAGAGGATTTGCAAGATGGCTGCATTGATTTCAACTTGCTTCTCCTGAGCTCTCACCAATATTTCATTGTCTGCCTTAAATATTTTTACCTCTACCATTAGGCTCCTCAATATATCCATCCAATCAGAAGATTTTTTCCCTCCCCCTTTGCCAACTGATCTTTCTTATTCATGCTTATGCGGCGTGTGTTCAAAGCTATATTCTACCATCTTATTGATCAATTCTTGGTCATCAAGATATATGGTGTACCACCCTCTTCTATTCTAGGTGATCTTCATCTGATGCTATCTTACATTATGTGTTATCATTCATGCACAATTTTTAGACATAGAAATAACATAAATAACAACATGAAACTATGTACACGATCATGCTTTCACAGAATTTTTATGGAAAACTTAGCTGAAACAAACAATCCATATCAGTATAGTAATGTGAGTCAATCAACATATTATTGATATACATGCTTGCATAGTCCTCAAAGTATACATTTGTCAATAAAACCATTAGCTTATAAAATTAATGGAAACAAATAAGCTGTTAGTCCATGCTACATAAGCAAAACACATAGTAACTAGGCCAATCATATATGTAGTCAAATAATCTTAGATTGACTTTTAACACCCAAAGGTTTTTTTAATTAATTTCTAAAAATCATCATTAGGTTTTCTCACGGGAGTTCTACTGTTACTTTTCTATGATAGGGCCCACCTAGTCGAAGTGTTGAACCTGGATGCTCTCATACCTGCTGTAACAACCCCGACCTTTACCCAAGGTGAGAGTGTTCACTTGCTAATCCAATCTATCTTCTATAGTTAGAGAGATGGGATAAATATTTTTTTTTTTGAATTCAAAACTTGAAACAAATATCACCATTGTGTTTGTCTCGACGAGACGATTTTGGTGATATCAAATTTCACCCCATTTCGACCTCTGGATCAAGATTTATAGCTTTGCAAATTTTTCCATTGCCTCATCCTCCTTCTGCCACGTGGAAGCCCAATTATCCCTTTACTGTCACTTGGCGTGGTCATATTAGCTTCTGACCCGTTCTTGGAATGGGTATCACCATTCCCGTGCTATGCATTAGTCCAATATATATATATATATATATGCTTCTACTTGTTTCTCCCCAATTCAACGGGCCAACAACCACCATCAAATTTCCCATCTCCCAGGTTCTAATAACCAACTCTTCTTCCTTTGCACTGTTGTAAATAATCTCATGTCAGTTTTCCAGGATGATCTGTAAGATGGGTCCGACCCTCAAACTAATAGCAGGACCGCTTGGCTAAAGTGTCTACCACCACAGCCTAGTTAACATCATCCACCCACTGCCATTGTGTGCTCTAGTTTCTTGTCCCGAGAAGTAGCCTTCGGGCTGATGTGTAGCATGGGTCCACACCTCTCTGCCCAACCTCACTCATAGTTGGTCCACCACATTACTCTTATGACTTCCCATGCCGAGTCATCCCAACTTTTCTCTCCCTAGCTCCCCCTCCGCACAAATTTTCTTATTTAAGTTTCGGGATGGAAGTCCCGACACACATCACTTCAGGTGCTCCTGCCTAATGCTTTAGCATGTACTCGACCAAAGAGAGTTTCTCCATGGTGGAAACCTACCACATTTTCTCGACCCCTTTCA
This sequence comes from Pinus albicaulis, assembly GCA_034641835.2. NCBI lineage: Eukaryota > Viridiplantae > Streptophyta > Pinopsida > Pinales > Pinaceae > Pinus > Pinus albicaulis. The sequence continues at coordinate 1,207,704,290 of CM076584.1, forward strand.
TCCCAACTCTCCTCTTCAATGTGCCAAGGCTTACCTCCAAGTGATAGAGTTCAGGATGGGAATTTTTCCCGTCACATGCTGCACTTAATTTTGTGTATGCAAGCCTGCCTTGAGAATTTTTCATGTCACGATAAACCTTCCCCTTGGGTATTAGGCCCTTCTGTTGGCCAATATGAGGACCTAGGTCACCCTGACCTTCCCCACTCTTCCGACCTTGCCACGTTGGCCTGGTCCTCGTCATCCCAGGCATCCCTTCTATGTGTTGAGAAATTAGGGCATTTAATTCAATTTATCTTTCATAATTACTTGTGAAATTTTTATGCTTATTTTACTTGATCTTATCTTCATTAGCTTATTATTTATTTCATCAAATTGATTATCAAAACACAAGAGACACAGATTTTAGGCTCTTCAATCCAGGGCGAAAACCTCTCCCTCTTGGAGAGGAAAACTCGAATGTAATTCTTCTTATAGATTTTCAATTGACGAGTTCCATGACCATGACACAAACCCTTGAAATTAGTATATCTCTAAATACCCTTGTCACTATAACTTTATATTCTTCTCGGCTTCTTAAACTGATCCTTCCTTCCTGCACTGTACTGCACCAGCACTAGGGAAGCTTAGTCCCTAGCCTTAATCGATGTGCTTCTTTCTTTTCCTTATTTGCTCTGACCTCAACCTCCAAGAGACTCCTTCTCTACCTATTTATAATACCCCTTAAGTATCATTAAGGCCCAAGACCGAGCCCTAGTATTGACCCTCCTTATTACTGCAATCTTCTTCAACTTCTTTGAAATATGCGAGGTGCAGTGAAAACCCAAGACATAGATATGATGGGTCTGGTCTCATTCGAAGATACACCTCTCTCCTTGCTGTATAGCCTTCTACTTTTTGCACTAGGTACTTTTCGTACTCTCTGAGTTATGCGAGACGGGAACAATCCAAATATAGATCACTTTACTTTGCTGAGGTGTCCTATTGTAGACCTTTTCTTCGCATCCATTACAAATTCAAGTTACTTCCTCTTATCACATACTTCCTCTTCGCATTTCTACTTTACATCTCTTATTGCAAATCCAACCGAGATTGATTCTATCCAACTTGGTCGAGTCACTCTATATATATAGTGTCCGTCTCTAATTATTAGGCTGAAATCAAGATAGGAAGGTAGGTCAACATCATCAAGGTTATATTTCCAATATGTTTCAAGTTGAATTCAAGAGGTTCGGTGACAAGATATTTGAAGTATACTATTACTTCAATAACATGTCTTTTCATAAGTGTAAACCAACTTCATATACATGAATATAATTATATTTATGACAAGATTACAAATCCATAAAGGCATCAAAAATAATTATTTGACCTATAATAAAAACTCCTTGCTCATGAAACCCATGAGGCAAGAATTACAAAATACACTTTATTATATTTGTCTTCTTCATTACATAAATTCATAATTATTAGTCAATATGAAGATCGAATCTAGTTACACTTTTAAACCTTCCCTCTTAACTAGGGAGGTATTCATAACGGGACATGTTCACTCTCAATATGAAGAATATCATAAGAAGAATCTGATTGGTAATCCCGTCTATATAACATCATATCAACCAACATTGTCACAATGCAAGGCATTGACTAAAAAATCCATCTCTCCACGAGATCATGAGCTACAATGCTGGCGAGACCAATGATGAGTAAACACTCTCATCATTGTCTCCCTTGGATCATATCCCACCTGGGTTCATATAGGATATATCCATCAAGAATATTCTTACTATTGGATTCCCAGTCCTCAAAGTATCTCCATCCTTCCACAACTACTCTTTCCTTGGATGCCCTAATACATCCCCAAAAGAGTATCGAATTCTAGATGATTACCCCGCATTCTGTCTTCCAGGTGAAGACCAGAATGACGTGTCTATCTCTCCCTCTAAATTTGGGATGAAATATTCCACAAAGGAATGTACTCATTCCTATACAAGGAATGTACCTAAGCTCCCTCTTGGCTTAGAAATTACCAAGTTTATTCCAAGTAAGAATATTATTACCAAGCTCCCTCTTAATCAGGGACCTGTAGTAGCAATGATGAAAACACCCATCTTCTCATGAAGAACTCCTTCCTTAAATTTCATGAATTTCTTTGTTGTTGAGGAGTCTTGATATTTGGGATCTCTACATAGGGCATGTTAGTGTCAGTCAAGACATACTGCCATCAGTGATCAAAACTGCTCTTTTTGCATTTGCATATTAGGTGTCTCATACCGAATAAATTCCACCATTCCGTTAGGTCATGGATTCATTGATGGTAGTAATTTTTATCAGTTGTCCCTCATGAGGTACTTGCTGATTTTCCTTTCTATGGTCTTTAGTCATTAGTCACTTTCATTCTCAAAATCATATCAGTAGGTCATAGGATGAGTCTCATTAGTTTCTAGGGTCTCACCATGGTCAAATTAGTGAGTCAAATGTCAATAATATCAGCAAGGTCAGGAGGAAGCCAATAAGCTCAAAGTCACAACACCAGGAAGAATCAGAAAGAAATTTTATTTATCTTGATGTAATTTTCACCTCAAAATCATATTTTGAGGTGAAACGTAATATTTTGCCTTTATTATCATTCATTATGTAATTTTATATCATCATATGTAATAAGCCACAATTCAAAAGCTGTTATCTCCACAAAATGATGTCCCTGCCTTCAGAGAAGTTTTTCGCAGCATGTTCAGCGCCAGATCATCTTCCAAGCAGATCCATCAGAAAGAGCCCAGAAAGAGCTTTCCAACGATATGCTACTCTCAAAACTAACTTCTGGATTGAAATTTATGCTTAAGTGAAGTAAAGGCCCTTATATCCTCATATACCCCCTATTTGCCCATTTTTCCTTAAACTTTGTTTTATTAAAGTTTTATATTTCCTTTTAAAAACCCCTTTTTCCCCTTTCCGATTATAAAATCACATTATAAATTATTTTTAACAAAATTGCGATTTATATAACCACTTCCCTCCATGACCCGTAGAAATTTATAATAAAAACTTTATATTATAAAGTCCCTACCGTAAAAACCACTTCCCTGTCATGCATATGATAAAACTTTGATATAAAGTTTAAAGTTTATTATTATAAATCTCAATTGCAACTCTTCCAATCGCGATTTTATTTGAAGTGCCAATCGCAAGTATTTGCGACGTGATTGATTGCATCGCAATATACTGCGATTGCGATTGATCGCACCATCCTCCGATCGCATAATCACAGGTCCTTCCCCCCGATCTTCGATTACGATTGACCTGCCGGGCCCACCGCACCATAATTCCGCCCATTCATATAATATAGGGCCTTCCCCTTTATAAATTGGAAATTTGTATTATTTTCGTTTTACAAAGATTAATCCCCCTTTCCCAATCGCATCAGAGGTTTTATATGTACTACCCTGCTCTACTCCCGATCCCGATTGCGATTGCGATTAAACCCTTCAGGTCCCACCCTTTATTTTCTCTGCCATTCATTAACAAAATGCCCTTCCCCTTTGTAAAAGTTAAAAATTATCTGTTTTGTTTATTACAAAGGGCTCTCCCCAATCGCATCGCATATTTGTAAATGTGTTACTCCGCCCGCCCCACTCCGATTCCGATCGCGATTACTGTTTGCTATATTATTTCTCCGCTCCCGCTCCATTCCGATTGCGATTACACTAATATATCCCTCCGCCGGTTCACTCATATTGCGATTTATGTGGGTCCCGCCTCCTTTCCCTTCCTCTTTCCCATTAAAAATTGGTTTTCCTTCACAAGAGCATGGAATTTCATTCTGTCTTATTTCAATGACAATTTATTAAAAAAAATCAGAGAATAATGGAAAGAAAAAGAACAGTCAAAGGCCAATAGCTTAAAATAAAATAAATATATCTACAGCAAGCAGCAAAATAGGAAATCGGTTCATCGGATTACCTATTTTCATTCATACAACCTAACAGCAAAATCTCTAAAGTGGTCAAATGCAATACTGTCTCTTATTTTCAGGGGTAGATTGTTGTATTTCTTTCTATGATTATATTTCAGTTCTTCAGCTGTTAGAACAACTCCTCTTTTCACGGATCTGTGTTCCCACATTTTAGCCTATTTATTGTAATTGTAAATAATTTTGTAAGCAGTCTGAGTCTGAGTTGGAGAAAGTAGGGGAATAGTGTGGAAGAACATCTCTTGCTACATTGTACAGTTTGACAGGAATTAATAAGAGATGCAGCTTTGATTTGTGGGATCCATGTGGTATGAGATTTAGAATTTGTTTTTCTCCTTTGTTTCATATGTGAATTTTTATGTGTTCCATTCATCCATAAACATTTACTTTGAATGCTTTAAAGATAGAAAGGTAGAATCCATTTTATATGCTCTGCCTTGGGAAATCATTCATTCTCTGTGTTTTTCTTCTATTTGAAAAGGATCCATTTGCTGTGCCCTTTTCAGCTCCTCACCAGTCTTTCCATCCCATCTTATTTCAACTTGATTGCCAAGTTTCCTGCCTATCTTTCCCCATGAAATACCCTGTGTCCTGATTTAATTCCCAGTTTCAGCTGTCCCTTTACATCCCACACATCCATGAAAATTCATTTATTCTATTAAACCCTTTTCCCATCATTTTATCTAGCCTAATATCAGTCCATTTATTGTATTCCTTTGAATATTCTTTTACGGAGAGAGCCCTCTCCTGTCCTTGTAGGGCTAGCTACAAGGCTGAGCGTGGTTTAGTTGTTACCCTGTTTTTCCTTTTGCATCCTCGGGTCCAATTCAGGTGCTAACATCTCTGGCAACTCCACTGGGGACGTAATTCAAGATTGTTTGTTTGTTAGTGTTATTTTTTTTTTAAACTACAGACGGAGCTTGAAGTTATGCCAGGTAGCCTTCGAACTGCACATTGCTTTGCAGGTGCATAAGTAGATAAATGCTCCTTTAGTCAATCTTCGGTCTAGTTTTATAAACATGACATCTGACTTGCAAGATTTGCCCCAGTATATCAAATAATTATAGACTTTGAAAAATGATAATATTTTTGTAAAATAGAAATTCGACCACACTGGCTTCAAGAAGATACACCAGGCTTAATCCAGATCCAAATCCTCCCCCTGTGTTTGAAAATCCAAATCTTATACCAAGAATTGTCATAAGACAAGAAGGATCACTAAGCCCCAGACCCATCTTCAGATCCTATACTTGGCCCAGTGAATGGTTTTTTGTAGAAGATCTTTTCTTTGACGATAATTTTGAGCTTTATTTATTTAGGAATAAGTCTGAAAATGAAATTGATGATACAGTTTTAGATCGTGATTTCCTTGTAGATATTGAAGTCCAAAGAGAAAATACCTCCATTGATGATTACATTTTGAATTCTCCTCAGTCCATCACTATAAATAATATCCCTGAGCCTTCATAATCATCAGGAACAACATTTCCCCCTCCCAATTCATCAGCATTCCCATCATTCAACTCCCAATTATCATCTCCTCCATTAACACCATCCTCAAATCCTACAAGTCCTGTCGTAAATCCACCCAGAGTTATGGCTGCCAGGTATGCACCCCTGGTCTTACCCAGGTCCTCGATGATATGCCGGCTGACTATCAGAGTAAAATTCCTATTTTTGATGCCACTCAGAGCATCACGGCTCAGCAACATGTTGATAAAATGAATGAATTTTTTGATTTGCATGAGGTAGAAGCAGAGAATGTAACGATGAGGTTGTTTGTTCAAAGTTTCGGAGGCGAAGTTGAAAAGTGGTTTAGAGCCCTACCGTCAAGCACAATTCGCACTTTACAGGAGTTTCACACTCAGTTCCTGGACCGGTGGGAGGTAAAAAAGAACCCACTTCAAATTCTGTCTGAATATGAGAACATTAAAAGAAATGTGGGTGAAACTGTGCAGGATTATTTTTTGAGATTCAATGTTGTATACAATGCTATTCTAGCTAATTTGAAGCCTCCTGTGGGACTGGCATTGTTAAAATTTCCCGATGGATTTGATGCCGACATGGCATATCAGCTGCGTGAAAGAGATCTGTCTTCACTTGAAGACATGTAGAAGATAGCGGTAAATGTTGAAGCTAATCTACTGGCTAAAAGAGCATGTGCCAGAGATGAGAAAAGAGTCACAATAAAAGAGGAGGCCTCTACTTCAGACAGTAAAATGGACACTCTGATCAGAACGGTGGAAAAAATGGTTGATATGTTAACCATTGCAGACAGACTAGAGCCTCAAATAAGAAATCTGAATTTCAGAGGGAAGTAGCCACAATTCAGAATTAAAGAGAGAGAGCAAAGAACACAGGACCAAATTATGCCACCACAAAATCAGAGTAAAACTCCTTTGTAATAGAACTACGTGCAAGGGACAGATTCAAATGACGATGATCCTGTGATTGAGGCTAATAACTTTTTCACGGCTGATGGTGCACCCATTTTCCTTACAGAAGACGAAGAATACACAATAGCGACTCCAGATATTCAAAAAGACCAAAATTTCATTTTGGCCAATGATACAATACTGGAAGAGGAGTCTGATGACTATCAGAGAGGGTATATGAACGCTCTATCAGCTCAGAAAATGAATTACTCTTTAAGGAACAGAGAGGTTACAGTCAACCCCATTCAAAATGGAAAGGAACTCCAAATGAAAAACGATGCACAAAAGAAAGGAAAGGAGCCGGCTGATCCTTCCTCTAGCAAAGCACCTGCAGTTGCTGACACAACCAATGAGAAGAAATAGCAGAACGCAGTAAAGGAGCCAATAGAGAAGAAAGACCCACCCATCAAAGAGGTAGAAAAACCTCCCTCCTTTAATCTAGAAAATGAAATCTCTAAGTTAAAAGTGTCTATGCCCCTCACAAAGTTGGTGAATAATAGTGTGTATAAAACTCAGGTGTCCAAAGTCTTGCAAATAGATTCCGTCTCCGATATGGTCAATGTAGAAGACGACTACCCTAAACTTATTTTTGGTCCAGCCACAGAAGAATCTGAAGAAAATGAAGTCCCTCATTTTTACTTGAGTCTTAGAGTACATGAGTTTATCCTACATAATGTTATGTTGGACTCCGGGGCCTCACATAATTTGATGCCCAAAGCTGTCATGGAGAAGCTAGGCCTTGACATCACTCGTAAATATCATGACTTGTATTCCTTCGACTCAAGTAGGGTCCACTGTATTGGTTTAATTAAAGATTTGGTAGTGTCTTTAGATCAGATTCCAGCAAAGAATGTATTGATGGATGTAGTTGTTGTTGATGTCCCACCAAGGTTTGGAATGCTTCTATCTAGGTCCTGGGGTGCAAAACTTAAGGGAACCATGCAACTTGACTTCTCTTATGCCACTATCCCTGTATTTGGCCAGTTGAGGAAGTTATATAGGGAAAATAAAATGAAATATATGATTACTAGCAAATACAAGCCTGTAAATCATCCCATTAATGATGTTCATACAGACTTAGAGTCTTTTGTCTTGTATTTTGATGGTGGTTTAAATGATGAGAATGTTCAATTGGTACAAGTGGATGAAATACCTGAGATTTCAGAGAATTTCAGAGAGGTCCTCAAATAGGAAAAGGACAAAGCAGCAAACACTTCTGAACCTCCTGTCTGCCAGCAGCAAAGGGACAATGAACAGCCAGAAATCAGCCAAGGTAAAGAAGAGAAAGTAACAAATTTCCAGCATCTTTAAGAAGAAGAAGAAGGCCTGTGGAGTATGGATTTTGATGGAGCTATTGGTAAGGATGGGGTTGGCATTGCAATATGGATTAGGAGCCCTATTTTTCAACCTGAGAAGGTTACAAGTAATGTTAGGGTTTTTGCTTATAAGCTAGCTTTTGATTTCTCTGAAAATGAAGCAGAATATGAGGCTTTGATTGCAGGCCTCAAAATTTTGAAGAAGTTGAATGCAAAAAGGATTTCTGTGTCTGGCGACTCCGAATTGATAATCAAACAGGTGAAGGGAGGATATCAAGCAAAACATCCAAGATTGAGGACATATAGAAATGCAGTCCTGGACATTTTGAAAACATTCCCAGAGTATACTTTGACAGAAGTACCCAGGATGCAGAACATTATCGCTGATTCTCTTGCCACTACTGCAAGTAACTTGAAGATTCCGATGAACTCTAGCAATAAGTTTGAAATCTATGTCAAACATAGGCCTGCTGTTCCAGACTATTTAAGGTATTGGCAAGTATTTTGGGATGATAATGAGATCAATGCATTTTTGCAGGGTGATGGAAAATTCAAAGATACTCCAATAGAGGGTGAGTATGAGGTTGATGATCAGGAGTTGGAAGCAAACTAGATGGACATATTGCAGTTAAAGGAGAATGTAATTCCTAGAGGTCTCATACCTCTAGAGGAGATTTTTGATCAGGAGAATGTCGCAAAGAAACCAAGCTTGGTGCCCACAGAGAAAGGAGTTGGAGATGTGAATATTGGAAAAGCTGATCAGCCCAAGTTTGTCAAATTATCAAAGGCATTATCCCCTGAGGTAAAGGAGAAGTATGTTAAATTGATTTCTGAATTTTCTAATGTATTTGCATGGGATTATTCAGATTTGAAAGTGTATGATAAGAACATAATTCAACATACAATTCCTATCAAGCTGGATCAGAAGCCTTTCAGACAGAAGCTGAGAAGAATCAATCCAAAGCTGCTGCCATCAATTGAAAAAGAGGTAAACAAGTTGTACAAAGCAGGAATCATAGTTCCTATTCGATTTTCTGATTGGATTTCGAATTTGGTCCCAGTGCGTAAAAAGACTGGAGAAATAACACTCTGTATTGACTTTCGGAACTTGAATAAGGCATCCTTAAAGGATAATTACCCACTTCCGAAAATGGACCATATTCTGCAGAGATTAGTTGGAGCATCTAGGATGTCACTACTTGATGGCTACTTAGGCTACAATCAGATCTTGGGGCATGAGAAGGACCAAGATAAAACTGCCTTCACAACACCTTGGGGAACCTTCCAGTATGCCAAGATGCCCTTTGGACTGAAGAACGCTGGAGCCACCTTCCAACGTGCAATGGACATTGCTTTTGCAAATGAAAAAGATGTTTTTCATGTTGTTTATTTGGATGATTTGACAGTGTTTTCAGGTTCAGATGATGAGCATTTGCACCATCTAAGAGTGGTTTTTTAGCATTGCAGAAAGTTTGGGATTTCTCTCAATCCCAAAAAGAGCCTTTTTTCCATGGATGAGGGAAAATTTCTCGGGCACATCATCTCTAAAGATGGCATCCGCATAGATCCAGCCAGAGTGGAGGCAATTCAGCTCATAGATCTTCCACATAACAAGAAAGAGATTCGGGCCTTTAATGGTAAGATGAATTTTTTGCGCAGATTTATACCTAATCTGGCTAAGAATTTGAGAGAAATGACCAATATGTTGAAGAAAGACAGCACGGTTAAGTGGAGTGAGGAAGTTATCAAGTCATTCAATCTGGTAAATTTTTCTTTGTCTAATGCCCCAATTCTGATCAGTCCCGACTACACTCAAGATTTTATCATATTTTTGTTTGCATCTGAGCATACTATGGCTGTTGTTTACGGTTAAGTGGAGTGAGGAAGCTATCAAGTCATTCAATATGATAAATTTTTCTTTGTCTAATGCCCCAATTCTGATCAGTCCCGACTACACTCAAGATTTTATCATATTTTCGTTTGCATCTAAGCATACTATGGCTGTTGTTTTAACGCAAAAGAGAGATGAAGTAGAAAAGCCAATTGCCTTTTTCAGTAGGAATATTAGAGATAATGCTTTAAGATATAATATTATTGAAAAGAAGGCATTGGCTCTTGTCAAGGCATTGAAATATTTTAGGGTCTATATTCTACATTCACACACTATAGCATATGTCCCTAATGTAGCAGTCAAGGATGTGCTCATGCAAACTGATCCAAAAGGTCAAAGAGGCAATGGATAGCAGCTATGTTGGAGTACGACCTGGAGATCAAGCCTACGAAGTTGATCAAAGGCCAAGGGTTGGAAAAATTGATGGCCCAATCAAATCTGCGTGCTTTAGATATAAACCTCATTTCAGCAATGTCGAAAGAGGAAGATGAAGGTTTGCTGGTTCCTATTTCAGATATTTTTCTGCAGTCCCCTTGGTATTCAGACATTGTGTATGTTCTTCAGCATCTGTCGCCTCCTCCAGGCATGTCTAAGAGTAAAGGTAGATCTTTGAAGCTTAAATCTGTAAAATATTGCATTTTAAACAATGCTCTGTTTTGGAAGGATCCGAGAGGCATTTTGCTAAATTGCCTGGTGGAAGAAGAAGCTCAGAAGCTAATGCACGATTTCCATAAAGGTGACTGTGGTGGTCACCTGTTTTGGAAAACTACAGCGAACAAGGTATTGAGAGCTGGGTATTATTGGCCCACATTGTTTTTTGATTTTATATAAAACTGTGATGAATTGTCATGAATGTCAAATTTTCTAAGGGAAGAAGAAATTGCTTCCACTTCCTTTGAAACATGTTTCAGTGAACGTGCCCTTTCAGCAGTGGGGGCTTGATTTTATAGGAGAAATTCATCCTGCATCCTCAGTGCATCATCGATGGATATTGACTAGGACAGATTATTTCATGAAATGGATCGAGGCCATCCCTGCCAAGCAAGCGACTGACCCAGTAATTATTCAATTCCTAGAATCAAATATTTTATCCCATTTTGGTTGCCCATGTAAAATTGTGACAGATAATGCAGCCACGTTCAGATCAAAGAAAATGCTTGATTTCTGTGATAAATAAAACATCACGCTGGGCCATTCAACAACGTATTATCCACAAGGCAACGGCCTGGCAGAGTCATCCAACAAGTCACTGATGAATATAATCAAGAAAATGTTGGAGGCAAACAAAATAAATTGGCACCGGAAGCTTATCAACGCACTGTGGGCAGACAGAGTTAGCAGTAAAAAATCAATAGGTATGTCACCTTTTGAGTTGGTTTATGGTACTGATGCTATCTTTCCTACTTCTCTTACAGTTCCAGTTATGAGATTATTACAAGAAGTTGGCAGCGAAGATGATGACAACCAGCAAAGGATCAACCAGATGATCCACCTACAACAAACAAGAGAAGAAGTGTCATAGAAAGCAAGCCAATTGCAGGACAAGATTAAAAAGATCTATGATAGGAAGACTAAAGCAGAAAAATTTCAGTTGGATGATGTAGTGTTGAGATGGGATGAAAGAAATGAAGACAAAGGGAAGCACGTAAATTTGACAACATTTGGAAGGGACCATACAGAATTACAGCATACAGGGGTCAGAATGCCTTCTTACTCTCAGAAATGGATGGCCAGGATTGTCCTGGAGGAGCAGTAAATGGTAGGCTATTGAAGCACTACCATTGTTGAAGACATGGATCAGAATCTATCTCATCATCAGTGTATATACCATTTTATTTTTCTAAAAGAAAAGTTCAAAATGCACAGTCATTCAAGTTTTGGGCCTGAGGTGAAGGCTATAAAACTTGGATGATATGTGTATGGTTTGGTTTTATTTCAGTTTTCAGTCTTAGCCTCGAGTCAGGGTCAGTTTGCATTTGTGTCAGTTTTCAATATTTTTGACTCCATGCCCAATGGATAAGGCTACTTGGTCTACGGTGTTCTTGGCACCTCCAAGGAGCTACCATCCCCATTGGAGCCAATGTTAGTGTCAGTCTAGTCATACTGACATCAGTGATCAAAACTGCTCTTTTTTATCTGCATATTAGGTGTCTCATATCGAATAAATTTCACCATTCCGTTAGGTCATGGATTCATTGATGGTAGTAATTTTTATTAGTTGTCCCTCATGAGGTACTTGCTGATTTTCCTTTCTATGGTCTTTAGTCATTAGTCATTTTTATTCTCAAAATCATATCAATAGGTCATAGGATGGGTCTCATTAGTTTCTAGGGTCTCACCATGGTCAATTTAATGAGTCAAGTGTCAAATAAAGATCAACAAGGTCATGAGGAAGCCAATAAGCTTTAAATCACAACACCTGGAAGAATCAGAGAGAAATTTTATTCAGTTTGATGTAATTTTCACCTCAAAACCATGTTTTGAGGTGAAAACATGATATTTTGCCTTTATTATAATTCATTATGTAATTCTATATCATCAGGTGTAATAAGTCACAATTCAGAAGCTGTTATTTCCACAAAGTGATGCCCCTGCCTTCAAATAATTTTTCCACAGCATGTTCAGTTCCAAATCATCCTCCAAGTAGATCCATCAAAAAGACCCCGGAAATATCTTTCCAACGGTATATTACACTCTCAAAACTGACTTCTGGATTGAAATTTATGCTTAAGTGAATTAAAAGCCCTTATATCCTCATATACCCCCTATTTCCCTAGTTTTCCTTAAAATTTGTTTTATTAAAGTTTAATATTCCTTTAAATAATCCCTTTCCCCCCTTTTCGATTAGAAATCGCATTATTATATTAAATCCAATCCCAAACCACTTCCCCTCCATTCCCCGTTATAAAAATTTATAATAAACAATATCAAAGTTTATTATATAAACTCTGTCGTTCCCAAACCACTTCCCTGCCATACTATGGAAACCTTATAATAAAAATTTATTATAAATTTTTATGTTATATAAACCCCGTTGTCTTAAATTCATTTCCCGATCGCAATCGTAAGACCCTCCGATCGGCCAATCGCGAAAAGTTCCGATGCGATTGATCGCGACATTTCATAAGAACCTCCGATTGGCCCCGCCTGATGTGATCCCGACCGTTGATCCGATCGACGATCGGACAGCCCGTATTCAATCGCTCCATCGTGATCGGGGCCTCCGATCGTCCCCCTCTGATTGACTCCCACCGATTGGCTCTCTCCCGATTATCCCTCGGTTTTTTATCTCCCATTCCAATCGGATGGCCCACATCCAATCGCACCATCGCAATCGGCATTTCCAATATATGTTTCGCTTCCTCCCTTCCGATATTGCGATTGCGATTAACCCCTTGGGGCCCACCATAGTACTTCCACCCGCGCATTATAAAGGACCTTCCCCTTTGTTAAAAGCAAATTTTGGTTTTATTTTATTTATATGAAAGACCTCCCCAATCGCATCGGTGATTTCATATAAATCATTCCACCCCGCTCCCCAATTCCGATTGCGATTACTCTTGTATTTTAATATGTTATGTCCCTCCGCCCTTCCATTCCGATTGCGATTTATATACTACCCATTTCCCTTCCCTTTTCCCATTTAAAATAAATTTTCCCTTCACTAAAGGCAAAGTTTCATTTCAAAGGAATGTTTATTAAAACAAAAAGTTGGTTTTATTCAAGCAGGCTCCAAAACAGACGACGATTAAAGGCCGAGACCTGGTAAATAAAGATATCTACAGCAAGCAGCAAAATAGGAAATATGTTCATCGGATTACCTATTTTCTTTCCTCCTATAAATACGTCTCAGCTTGATCAAATGCAATGTTATTATTATTTTAGAGGCAGAGTTGTTGTATTCTTTCTCTGATTGTATTTTGGTGCTCTTAAAACATTGTATGGGTTCCCTTTCTCTGTGAATCTATGTTCCTACAGCCAACAAACCTATTAATGTATTATAAATCATTTGTTGTAAAGTCTGTAAGTCTAGATTTAAGAAGATGGTCTTCATTTCTCTCCTAACCTTATTATAAGTTGTGAAGATTAATAAAAATCTGGCCTGATTGTGGATCCATATGATACTGGAGACTAGCATTCTTTCTTCTTTGTTTCATATGTGAATTTTTATGTATTCCATTAAGCTCCATAAAACATTTCTGCCCAGTTCTTTCAGTGAAAAGGTAGAATCCATTTTATATTCTACATGTAGAAGATCTGTTCTCTCTATAACATGTTGTCTTGTTTGAAAAGTCCATTTATTGTGCCCTTTTCGGCTCCACACATGATCTTTCCATCCCATCCTCATTAAATTTTAATTGCTAATTTTCCTGCCTATCTTGCCCCATGAAATACCATGTGTCCTGATTTAATTCCCGGTTTCAAATTGTCCCTTACTCCCACATCCTAAATTGTTCATTAATTTAAACACTGACATACCCATCCTATCATTTTACTAGCTGTATATCATATTTATTGCACTTTCTTAGATATTATTTGGAAGAGGAGCCCTCTCTTGTCCTTTGTAGGGCTGTACAAAGGCTTAGCGACATAGGTTGATATTTTGATTTTTCCTTTTCATAGCCTGGGTCCAATTGAATTTTATTTCAAAAGTGATGAAAGACTTGGACTGAGAAGCTGGTGCATGTATAAGAGCAACAAAATGGGAGAAAACAAGAACTAATTTGTGGATTGTTTGGATTATTAGTTCAAAACAGTGGTATGAAACATTAGAAAGGTAACATGATGAAACAGATGATCCTGAAGGTGTTATATGCCTTGGCTATGTTGGGAACTTTTGTTCTCAACATTGTGCATGATGTGCAAAAATAAAGGAAGTTCTCTTAACCTAATTCTTATAATATCTAACAATTGTGTTGTGGTGATGATTATGTTGATGTTTATATATGTATACATGTATGTATGTTTGTATGTCATTGTATGATAGGATCATGATTTTTTTATGCTAATGATTATATATATGTATGGATGGATATATATATGTCACTCCATGATAGGGTTTTCAAGGATCATTCTTGTGGAGGAATTATTTCTTATGCAAGTGAATGGTATGAAGAGGTTCCTAGTTTATGAGGAATCAATTAGGAAGAGTAGCCCTAATAGATCTATGAGGTCAGTATCATGTATACATGAATTGATATTATATGTTTGTACTATGCTTATGTTTATTTTATGGAAAGGAAATGTTGAGGGGTACATCAACGAAGTCAAAGTAGTGTGATTTGCGACATGCTAGGATAAGCATGGATAGTGGAAATAAACTAGAAGCAATGCCACTTATGGGGTCAGTGTGTGGTCTATGGATGTGAAATACTACTATTATGTATATGTTGCACATGTTGTATACATAGTGATTGTATCTATGGTGATGCGTACATGTAACATGTGTAGTATTGTGTACATATGATGTTGTATTATTATTGTTTATATGATGTTATGTGTATATTGCAAATGCATTGTTAGGTATAAATGGTGGTATGTACATGTCGGATATGCAATGATATGTACATACCATATTGTGCACATGTTGGATATGCGTTGTTTTGTGCATATGATGTTTTGCACATGTTGGATATGTGGTGTTGTGTATGTATGGTGCTATGTACATATGGTGTTGTGTGCATGATTGTACACGTGGTGTTGTGTGCATGTGGTGTTGTGTACATGTTTTACATGTGGCCCTGTGTGCAAGTGGTGTCGCATACATGTTGTGCATGTGGAAATATGTACATGTGGTGTCGTGTACATGTCGTGCATGTGGTGTTGTGTACATGTGGTATTTTTTACATGTTGTACAAGTGGTGAAGTGTACATTTGGTGTTGTGCACGTTGTGCAGGTGGTGTTGTGTACATGTGATGTTGTGCACAGGGTCTGCAGGTAGTGTTGTGTACAGATGGTATTGTGTACATGTTGTGCATATAGCACTGGTATACGTGTGGTATTTTGTGCATTTTGCACATGTTTTGTTGCAGGCATGTGGTACTATGTACTTGCATGGTGTAGTCGTGGTATCATGACATGTGTATTCATTGCGTTGTACTCTATATATGTATATGTATTTGTTGTGCTGTACACAGAATGTAGGTGTATGTGTTGTGTTGTATTGTACACTAGGTGTAGGTGTATGTGTTATACTCCATTGTAGGCATTTGTATTGTGTTGTATTGTACACCGAGTGTAGGTGTATGTGTCGTATGTCAGTGTGGGTGCGTGTATTGTATGGTGTTGTATGTCGTATGTGGGTGTACGTGTTGTGATATACACTATGTGTATGTTTACGTGATTGAAGATAAGCAAAGGCATTGGGTGCTTTTCGGGTGTGGAAAATGATCTGGTGCGTGTACAAAAAGAACAAAGGAATAAGTAAGGACGGATGAAGGATAAGTATCAATATTTTATTTCAATCTTGTTATGCATTTGATCTGTGATTCTAATTTATGATGGTTACATGTGTTTTATGATTATGGTTTATGGTAATTTCATTTGATTCATGATTTTAATTCATGATGGTTGCATTATGAGCCAACCATATGTGATATTTTTATACATGTTGATTTGATCAAACAACTAGTTTGACTTGTTGTGAAAAGAAGTCAATACGCACATGCTACAACTTTCGACACTCAATTCCAACTTACGATGCCTTCAAAATGACCTCTGAATTGAAATTCAGATCATGCAGACACCCTGATCGACTCGACCTACACTAAGGATGCCCTGCACATATGCCGCTTAAATTGACTTGCGCGATACCCGACTTGACCCATCCTGTGGTGCGGACGCCCTGTGAATGAATTTCGCACACCATGCACGTCTGTCACCCGACTTGACCTGTGTGCTACCCAAATCGACTCGCCCTACGGTGCGAATGCCCTGCAGCACTGTTCTGCACATTCTGCATGTTCACAACCCGACTTGACCCGCACCTTCGCTCTGAATTTAGCCACCAAGTCTTTCACCAACGCGTTTTTGGAAACTCGTGGTGTGTTCCAATGTGTTCGCCCAAGTTTCTTCACACTTATATGTTCATATTAATACAAGTTACCACTTTTCACGCCCCTATACCTGCGGTGTCTTTCAACCACGCTATAGACAGATGCGACACTACTGTACTTTTTCTTTTTCCAAATACTCAAGTATATAGACTATGCCTTTAGAAATACTTGTTCAATTAGTTAAGAAAATGGTATTTCAATATGTGGAAATAAACATAAACACCATAATCAATCCATAAGTACACCCATACATACAAGGGAGGAGAAACTCCCTGTTAATAATGAGTCTGCCCGATAATATGTTTCATAAAGTGTATAATAATAATACAATCCAATCCAATAAAATACCCCCTTTTCTCCTTGGCAAGGCAAGTTAGCCTTTTTACCAAGATTTAAGGCTTTTCAACTATAAAACTAGCCCACAACAATAATTTTACAATGTTGAATTTCACCTTGGGAATTTTCTGCATAAGTCTACCCAAGTGTTGTCGAGTCACTCGGGTCACTCAGATCGGCACTGCAAATGAGTTCAGACATTCCCACGAGCTCTCCATGTATCCAATGCACTTCCCAAATATGTGGTTAGCTCCATCCCTTCAATACGCACCTACTGCAACTTTTGGCACTCAATTCCGACTTGCGATGCCTTCAAAACGACCTCTGAACTGATGTTCAGATCATGCAAACGCCTTGCCCGACCCGACCTACACTACGTTTGCCCTGCAGAGAATTTCCGCATTCCCTGCACGTCTGCTACCCAACTTGACCCGCGCACTACCCGACTCGACCCATCCTGTGGTGTGGATGCCTTGTGGCACTGTTCCACACGTCCTGCATGTTCGCAACCCGACTCGCGCTGTGCCTTCACTCTACGTTTAGCCACCAAGTATTTCACCAATGAGTTGTTCGAAACTTGTGGTGTGTTCCAATGTGTTCGCCAAGTGTCTTCGCACTTAGATGTTCATATTAATACCCTGAAGGATCCTGTATTAATACACAGCCGAAGGATCTCCAAGGATTCTCTCCAAAAATTCGAATTCCAGAGGCAGACGAGCAACTTAAAGAGGAGAGCACTCAATATTGGTTTAATTGGAGTCCGTGGACTCAATCACCATTTTATAGGGAGTTGTTGGTAGCTGCCCTATAGAAAAAATAGAGCAGAGCTAGAGTTAGGAGGAGTTAGTCTATCCTAGTCTCACTTCCATTCATAATTATTGTTGTGAACTATTGAAGCTTTTTTTTTATTCAGGGATCGAAACTTTCAGAGATGTATGCATTTATTCTTTTATGAAATGAGCATACTGATTTCATTTTATTGATTTAAGTTCATAGGGCTAGGCTTGTGGGTTAGGGCCCAATCCATGTGCCTCAGCTTCTCTGCTATTATTCTCTTTTCCTTTTTGTCATTTAGCAAGTTTTTCCTCTGTCATTTAATTTAGATCTTCTTCTGATAAGTTTAATTCCTATTTAGTTTTTGTGCTGCTGTATTTTTTATTGCTTATGCATAGTAAAATAGAGGAAAAACTCTAAAACTATGGTCAAGTCTCCCCCCTCTCATATCTGTCAATAGAGTTCGAGTAGGGGCAGACCTTCCCACAGGCCAAAATTTCTTTCTGTTCGAGTTCGAGGAATAATTTGTATCACCAAGTCCAAGCCTTTCCTTCACTATTTCATCCTAAATTTATGTCTTTTTCCCGTACATGAATCCATAGGTGTGCTTCACTTCTGAGCACTGCTCTTACGCTTCCATTTCCATCCTTTACTTCTCACCTTAGCGCTGTACTTACCTTCTTTTGAACACCCTTAAGATCTTCAGCCTTACTTCTCTGTTTTTCTCCGTTCACGGCCGCCTTACCATTTTTATGAAAAACATGTGAAAAACCATATAGAACCATCAAAAACCAAACCTCCGCCTTTTCTTCTCAAGACTCCCTCCACTGTATGTCGCACTTCGCAATCGCAACATTTACTTATTACATTAACAATTATCACCCATTCCTTGCGATTGCGATATTGCGAAATCACAAATAGCACTTCGCACCGGTTAAATTCTACTATTAACACTCACCACTCATTCTTTGCGATTGCGAAATCACAAATCTCAACTCTTAGCTTTTTCCACCACCACGTCATCCCCATCGCACATCGCATCCCACAGAACTTACCACTTCAAAAATTGCATCCCGTAGAAATTACCACATCACAAATCGCATCCCACAGAACTTATCAAATCGCAAATTGTCACCTACAACCTTTACCGCAACGCAAATAAAATTTCGCATATTTTAGTTTATTCCTGTTAATCCTTACCACTATCCTTGTAAACTTGCGATATTGCGATTCGCGACCCGACACGTCACTCTTTTCACTGCGCACCATTTCGTTTATTCCCGTTAATCCTTACCGCTACCCTTGTAAACTTGTGATATTGTGATTCGCAACCCACCACATCACTCTTAACACTTCGCACTGCGCACCATCTAGTTCATTTTGTTAAGTCCTTACTGCCATCCATTTAAACTTGTGAAGTTTTGATTGCGACATTTCAAATCGCAACTTATTTCTGAGTTCTTATCGCTTCGAAGTCATTTCTTGCATTATAATAAGGTTTCCTAAGGGTTTAACCCCCTTTGTCCGCTCCAAAGCCATTTCTCATGCTATCATAAGTTTTTCTAAGGGTTTAACCCCCTATTTCGGCTTCCAAACCTCATTTCATGTGTTAAAGCCCCCATTATCCCTCTTAGACCTTTTTATTCCCTCTAAGTTGCATATTAATTCTTTTCAATTAAAATTAAGGCATGGATAGTTTATTTGCATGGATATGAGTATGGTAGATAGATCATAGGATAGGTAGAGTGCATTTAGCCATTTGGCCAAGTTAAGTGTGGTTTAGAATTAATTTCCTCTCTATTATATATTTTATGCAAATTGAATTAGTTTCATTCTTGGCATTCCTTTCCAGAAATTTAGTTCAGTTTCCTTTCTGTCATTTCCATCCAACAATTTACTTTCCAGTTGTTCTCATAATTTAGGAAATAGCACCCTTACATGAAGCAGAAGAGGATGACATGAACATAATGCATCTATTGTGTATATAGCATTATCACCTCAAATTTTTTACGAACCCTGGGTTTATATAGTAAAGTAGGGCAGCCCTTGGGAGTTGCAGCATTCTTGGTGCAATACCAGGGCTCACCACTTTTTTGTGTCGTTGTCGGGGAGGTGTCTAGTAGATATTTTGATTTTGTTTTAGAATTATTTTCTGCTTTCCATTATTTTCATGTCACTTCAAAAATATTGAATAAGTACAAAAAATATCTGATTTTCATGCCTCATAGGACTAGGAATACTCGAAGACAAACCTTACCTAAAACCCCCACATCACCTCCTATCCACCCTTCACTCTTCTTCAGTGGCAGTGAGATTGAACCCCCTATAGGAGAGCCTTCTAAATATTTTGAGGATGCTATTGGGGAAGAAGAAGAAGACCTTGTTTCAACTGAGGGACCTCCTTCACCTATCTTAACCATGGCTGGTACCTAGAGAGAATTTCCCATAAGAGAGGAAGATGGGGTCACTAAGATGAAAAACATTAGCCCCTAAGCTCTTCCACACTTCCATGGACTTACCTTTGAGGACCCTGACACATTCATGTTTTAATTTTTTGTTTTCTATAGGACTTATGACTACACCTCTGATGATCAGAAGTTGAAGCTTTTCCCATCCACCCTTAAGGATGATGCCTTGCGTTGGTTCATGGGTCTACCCGAGGATAGCATCACTACCTGGGCACAGATGGAAGACACCTTCAACAGCTAGTACAAAGACTACTGTAGGTTCAAGGAAACTAAGGATGAGATATTTAGGATGACTCTAGGGCCTGATGAATCCCTAAAGGATTATGAAGAGAGGTTTCAATTGAACTATAAGAGAGCCAACTGTACTCTTGATCCTGACTCACTCAAACTTGTAATTCTTCGAGGAATCAGTGAAGAGATGATAGAAACCTTGAATATGTTATCAGGAGGAGATATCTACCAAAAACCCTATGAAACAATCAAAACTGTATTCAGGAACCATTCTAGGGAATTTAGGAAGAAGGGAAGAGCTAGCCAGAGTACATTGAATACCCCTTCCTCTTCCACCTTCATAAAACATGGGATTTGAAACATGCTATAGGACTTCAAGAGTGACATGATGCACACCTTTTCTTTGAAAATTGACACAATTCAGGTCAAAAGGAAGAAAGAGGAAGCAAAGAGATCCTTGGCCATATTTTTTCATATATGTACCAGGAAACACCCAAGAAATGAATGTCCACTGAATTTCAAAGAGGTTTTATTACTCTATGAAAAGAATCATGCCATAGACTAGTGTCCCTCCTTACCTGGACTTAAATTTGTATATCAAGGTGGGGAAACAATGTTATAGAAACCTTGTTTCAACAACCAAAGAAGGCCCAGGGCCCTCATCCATATAAACAAGGTATGAAAGGTGCACCTCACACTTTCTATTACAACAATCAGAGTGCACCCATGCAACCTTGTTACACCCCCACTCCTCCATCCTGGTGTACACATCCTACTTGGCCTTCCAACCCTTCATATCATCCTCAACCAGTAAACCAACCATTTCAGTAGTACGTTCCACAACAACCTCAATGGAACAATCCATCCGAAGGGTGGAGGCCTCAACAAAATCAACTACCTACTCTAATTCATCCACCCCAACCTCAACCTCAACTTACTCATGTTGATCCACCTAGGCTACCTATACCTACACAGCCCAATCCGAACCCGAACAACAGACAGGCACAATAAGCTCCCAGTGGAGAAACATCTCATCCAACTTATCTCGTGGAGATACAGGAGGTTAATCTCAACTTGGGAAGAGTACTCCCAAACAACCATCCCCCATATCCACCTGTAGAGGTTGAGAAGTTTTAGTCATCAGTACTTTTTACTATTGGTAGATGATTATAGATTGGTTCTAGATTTCTAAAAACAAAATTTCCTGAATATTGTGAGTTTGAGAAATCTCACTGCCTTCATTATCCTTATAGAAAATTTTTCACTATTCTAACATTATGCTATCTCATGGTCACCTTGCCACTCCTAAAAGACTTCTTAATGGCTTGTACCTCTCATCTCCATCCTTCTTTCCTACCTACGACCTCATTACTCTATTTTTCCCTTGCCCATAACTCCACTTCACATCTAGGGTTACCTATAGCCTAACTCATTCCCATGATTCACAAATTCCTCAAGCATTGGTGGTCTCAAAACTATCTTTGTAGGCTCTTTAGATAAATCAAGTACATTGGATTTTGGATCTTCAATACACCCCTTTGTCAACACTCTGTTTTTACACTTGAAGTCTCCAAGCCAATTTTCAGTCAAAAACTAGGTCAAAGAATCCTCCCACTAGGTCAATTAGGGTTTCATATGTTCCAAGGTAAATCATTGATGCTTCAAACACTTTTTTTCTTGGTTAGAGTTTGGTTCAGAGATATTGGAATAATGAGACATGGTTACTCAATAAAAGATCTAAAGGTTTCCAAAGAACACTACCTTATCAAATTCAAGTTCTGCAAAAGGTAAATGAGAACTTTGACACTTCTGCAGGAGTGTTAAATTTTCTATCAGCAGAAACTTGGTAAGGTAGGAGGTTTCCTCCTAAGTCAAGACAACTCATAGCAAAAGAAATAGAAACACCTGTTCTTAAATAGAATTAGGGTTTCTGAGCTTGATTGGGCCAGTGGTGTGCCAAGCAGGGATCAAATGCAGAAATGACCATGCAGGAGGTACACCAAAAAACCAAACATGAAGATAAATTTATCAGAGATTATTGATGAGATGGGGAAAAGGTGAGGTGAACTGGACAAAAATTAATGAACTTGAAAGGGATATACATAACTTAGAAGACAACACTAATGATTGTATTAAAGAATTCTAGAGACCTAAAGTTTTGGGAAAATGGCCATACAAGGTAAAATCATGGTTTGAAATCTATGGTGCAGGCTGAAGAAGTTTTTGAGGATGTTTCCTTGTGATTGAGTCCCAAAGGTGTCAAGATCAAATTGTCATGCCTCCATGACTAAAAGAAGTCAAATTCATCATCTCAGTCACCTGCATGAAAACAATGTCAAAAGGTCAGTGAGAAAGGATGAAAGATTGAATTGAAATTCATAATGGAAACCACAAAAGGTCTAAGAATGTTTCTGTGTGAAATCATCACAAAATGGTAAAAATAAACATGTGAAGCCTCTAAGATCAAAGGAAAGGTAAGTTTCATCACTTTAGTCACCTACAGGGAAAAAGGCCTAAAACAATATTAGTAAGAAAAGGTGAAAAAGGCAAGTTGAATGTTGTAGTGGAAAACACAAAAAGCCTTAAAGATGCTACTATGTGCAGTCCTCCCAAAGTTTTCCAAAGTGAATTTATCATGCTTCAAGGAGTTAAAGGAAGATCAAATCATCATTTCAGTCACCTGCAAATTAGAAGTGTCAAAGAAGGTGAAAATCATGGTTTAAACTCCATGATTCCAGCAAAGAAATGATTGTGAAAGTGTTTTTGTGTGCTTGCATCCCAAAGTTTGCCAAGGTGAATGTATTATTGCCTCAAAGGGAAAAGGAGTAAATCATATCAGTAAAAACGGCAAGGTCAAGGTTTTTTTTAGTCACCTGCAAAGAAAAGTGTTAAAATACATTCAAAAGAGCCAAAGGAGTCAACTTTATGACTTAGGCAAACGTGCAAGCAAAATGTCAAAATAGTTAGTGAGAAAAGAAAAAGACTTGAAAACATTAGAAAGTGGGTTTCATGTTTAAATCAAATTCCTAAGTCTATAAAAGCCCATTTTGCACCTCAAACAAATCATTTTTTCCTTGCAAAAGCATTAGAAGCGATCAAGAGTGAATAATTTCGAGTTTTCAAACCAAATTTCGGCTAAGTATTGTGGCGTTGTGCACTCAGGTAGGTGTTGCACCCCTGGAAACTGGCATTGTGAATTTAGCGCTTTTTCCCCATAAAAATTGCTAAGGCGATGCACACCTAGAACATGGTGTTGCACCCTTTCCCGACACCCACTAAAAGTTTTTCCTGGAGCTACGCGCCTGGCATAAGCATTGTGCCCTTGGCTAGGAGGGCCTTCAAAGCCTTGCAGCCACTCGAACCTCTTCAAAACTTCTTCAAGCTGCCTCCAAGGTTTCTTCAAGCGTTGGTGAGGGTAAGTACAACTCATCAAGCCCTTCTTCAAGCATTTGTGGTGATTTATAATTAAAGTAAATTTAAGACCTGAGAAGGAACCCTAGATTTGAACTTAAAAGCATTGTTTAAATACTCCTTCATTTGCCTGCAAAGGGAAGTGAGTTATAAACAGAGAGATTTCACTGGTAGAGGTTGCCTATTCACCTAACCTATCCCTACACTCATCCCACTCACAACACTTATCCCCTTACATTGCAAAAACATTGACATTACATGCCCTCTTTCCTATCAGTTTTATATCAGTGCAAGGAGTTTTCAACACAGAGTTTAAACAAGCAGCTGAGGTTTTCATTGGGTTTTTCCTCTCACTCACCCTAACAAACTTACACCCTCACTCATTCATCTCATTCATAAGCAGACTGTCATTCCATTACCCTCTTCCATATCAGTTTCATTTTTAATCCTAGGGTTTAAAGGGCAGAGTGGTCAAAATTTCAAGAGAAAGAGAGGACAGTGGTAGTGAAGGAGAAGGCCAAATGCCAAGAAGGTAGGGGCACAAATGTGGAAAGATCAATAGGTTTGAACCACTCAACACCATAGAGCTAAATGCATCTCCCTTAACTATCTCATGCTTACAACATGTAGGTTGCTATGAATTTTGTGAGAAGATACAACAGGTGCAAAACCACCCTGAGCTAACTAGGCTTTTCATTCTTAACTTGCATTAGAAACAAGTTAACCTTGCAGGGGTAAACTTTGAGTTGTCTTTAGATGCTATTAACAATGCCACTGGGATCCCAAGTTTAGGGGATAAATGGTTCAAGTAGGCCAATCTTGACATGAGCTACTATGAGCCATACTTGAAGCCTAGACACAAGGACCATAATAAATCTATCTTTTCTTTCTCTCACTTGCTGGAGAGATATGCACCTATGATGAGGATCATTATGAAGTATTTTACATGTGAGGGAATTTTCTCCATGCTTTACTCCTATCACATTAGGCTTACTTATGCACTTTACTAGGGTTAGGATGTTGCACCTACCCTATTACCTCTACAGAAGCATTGACAAAATGTCCTATATTGTACAAAAGAGAAACTATCCTCAGCAAATGCAAAACCTATTTCACCACACTCTTATTAAAATGGTTTTGATGCATCAATTGCAGCAGAAAGGCATTCCATGGGAGGTTTTCATTGCTCATGAGGTGTTTATAAATCCACAAGGCCAACATCAGCAAGATGTCCCTTCATCTTCTCATCCTCCCATTCCTCCATCCACTCACACTCCCTCACCACATGACGACTCATCCACCTCACCATCCACACATATTCCTTCACCTCAGGACAACCCCCCTTCATCACCCTCTCACAATGCATCATACAATGATGTAAATGATAATGAGCAATCAAATTTCTATGAGGGCGAGCGAAATAATGAATCAAGCAATGAACAAAGCAGTAAAGAGCACAATGAAGCTCACATCAATGAGGCATAAAAGAGTGAGGAAGTTGAAGGAAATGAGGAGGTAGATATCAGTGAGGAAAATGTAAATGAAGAATATACCAATGAGTCTGAAAACAGTGAGTCACATAGTAGTGGTGTTAAGAGCAATGAAGAAGTCAATGAAGAAGGAAACAGTGAAGTAGAAACAAATGAAGAAGAAAGCAATGCAGAAGGCAGTGACGAAAAGATCCATGAAGAAAGAAGCAAGGAAAAGGGTAATGATATCAGTGATAAAATAGAGAGCATTGAAGCAGAAGATAGTGATGATGTTGGCACTAATTATAACAGTGGGTCAAAGGGCCATGATAGCAATGGTGATACCAATGATGAATGCATCCATGAGAGCAGTACTAATAAAAGCCATGAGGACAGTGAGGATACCAATGATGATGGCAACCATGATGGAAGTCATGATGGTAGCAAGAATGAATACACTAAAAGATAAAAATTGAACCTCTTTCTTTGACCTACCAAATAGGAAATAGGCATGTGTTTGTTTCCCTCACGAGGCAAGGGGCCATGCCTTCCACATCAACTAAGCAGCTTGACAAAGGCAAAGGGAAGGTCATTGATGAAGAAGAAGACAAACATGAGATTGAAAAAGAATTTGAACTCATCCATGTTGACAGTGATGATGAAAATGAGGCAAGGATCTCAAGCATGTTTCTCAAAACCAAATATTTCCAAATTAAAGATTTGCAAGCCAATCTAGGTAGGGCTAGGAATGTGATTCACTATTATGAGGTTGAAAACAAGCAGATGGAGGCATAGAAGGAAATCTACGAGATCAGATCTATCAGAGCTCGGAAAGAGGCTGCAAAAGCCAAGGCTAAGCTGGATGAGGCCTTGGATAGATATGGGAACATTGATGATGAGTAAGAACAACTTCCTAGGAGGAGGCCAAGGACAATTGGCTTAAAGAAGGCCTTAGCCAAGGAGATAGAGCAAGAGGCAGTCAGAGCATATCACTCCAAGTGAGCTGCTTGCCATGGAGATTGACTATGATCAAGAACCTTGGATTGATAGGGAAAACATTCACTTAGAGGTTCTATTGGAGAAGACCAAGAGGGACCTAGACCTCCAAAAGAAGATTGTAAGTCATTATGCCTTAAGAAAAAAGATTGCAAGGGCCAAGCTCAAAAGAGCCCTTGCAAAGATTCAATCCCTCAAGGAGGAAAAAGTCAAAGAAAACCTTGAAATCCTTGCTGATGCATCCCTATAGGTATCACAAGCATAATCAACAAGGTAAATCCAAATTTTGGCAAAATTTTGAAGTTTTGGGATTTTTGACTGTTTTGGAGGGCCTCTAGTGCTGCGCTCTTTTTTGGGGAAATATTTTAGGGAATGGCTTACATTTTTGGAATCCTTAGGCCAAGGACATAATCCACAAAAAAATTCAGATCATTTGGAGCAGAACTGTTCCTCCAAGAGTGCCAAAAACACCCAACAAAACACCTTTCTGCCCTATTTTCAGAACTGGCACTGCACCCTGAGCAGTCTTGGGAGATTTATTTTTTGAGAAGGTAAATTAAGTCCAATCATAAAACTAAATTCATTTTTGGAAATTATACTGGAAAATATTTCTAATGAACTATCATGGAGCTCATTTGGACACCTGGAAGGCCTCGAAATCTTAGTCACAATACAGGCAATTTTTCCAGTGCAAGTGATGCGCCCTTGGCCTTAGCACTGCGCCTTTGCCTGCAAAGTCAACAAAAGAGACAAATTTATTGAAAAAATATATTTTTGAGGACTTTTAAGGCAAATCAAGTTCCTAGTTAGCTCAAAAATTTTGTTTGAAGTTATTTTGCATTTATTAAGTTAGATATTTTGTGCCTTGGGCCTTGCATGGTCTCTTTGGACAAAAATGGAATTTATGATGTATTAATGACATTTTAGAAACCCTTGTTAGGGTTTTGGTCCTCCTTTCTGGTTAAATATTGCATTGAGGCCTCATTTTATATGTTAGTTGGTTTCTGAGCATAATATGATCTAGACTTTGAGTTTGTTGGAGAAATTGGTTTTGGTGGTCATGATTGCTTTGGATTGAGCATCAATGTATCAAGCACATTCTTAGGATTCATGAGCTCTATTAGATGGTGATGTTATTCCACTCTTGTATTTGTTTCCTTCATTTTTCATTATGTTCATGGTTTCTTTAATCTTAGGACATAAATTTTAGAGTAGGATATGCTTTCTTGGCACCCTACTTATGTCTGCATCCTATTATATCTATGTTTTATTCCTTGAAGTTTAATTAAATAATCCTTAAATGATCTTTATTTTAGCTGAAATTTTATGTTAAAATCTCTCTTTGTTTGAAAGTAATGCTTAGAGAATTCTTAACTACTCTCTAGATTTACTTATTTATTGTTTTGAGGTATGTTTAGAAAAAGTCTAGTTGAAGAATCCTTCATTGCTCTTCAAGTTTTACCATGTTATCATCCTAAAAGCTTTTCTTGTTTCTAGTATGTTGAAGGATCCTTAGTTTCCCTTTGAACCTACTACACTCAGAACTTCATGTTAAATTCACACTCACTAAACCTACTTAGATCCATTTGGCCTTGTTAACTTTCCCTATGAAACACCCTTGACCTATTGTTGTACTCTTCAAGATCTTTGCATACTCTATAGCCAAATGGATTGATTTTCTCTTACTCTGCCTATTCTTCTTGACAACCTATCCAACCAAACAAACAAACAAACAAACCCTAATCCTTATAACTAACCTAAAATCAAAACCCTAAAAAATATCAAGTTACATCCTTTACACAAACATAGAGAGAGCCCTCTCTAATTCCAGGAAGGCTAGGTCCTAGGACTCCAAATACTGGTTTGATGTTACCCTTGTACATTTGGTCTTGCCAATCTAACAAATTATAGGGACCTAACATAATGGCGATCATGGTGGGACTCTTAGTCAGTTTAATCCTAAGTATTCCTTAAGAACTCTCAAACCCCTGTCAAACTTATAAAATCAAGGGTTAGCCAAAAGTAGTAACTAATTGATTCACCATACTAGCAAAATGATGACTCAACTAGAGAACACCCATTGAAAATCTTAGTGTTACATAAAGAAACTCAGAAAACCCAAAACATCTCAGATTGGTTTTTTTAAATTGTTGATGGTGGACAACAAGCAAACCCTCAAAGCAGTAAACATCATCCACCTGGTGACTCCACTGGCCTCCAGTAGGCCTACTAACTCCACTAGTTCTCATAGACTCCCCTGGGAATGCACTAATCAGTCATAATAGTCTAAAACCCAGTCACTCATTGTGTGAACTTAGTACCCTTGTAGATAGGTCTGTTTTCAAGACACTCCTAAACTTTCAGCCTCTCTGCATTTTGGGTTTGAAATATGGCTTTGAAAAGGATAAGCACCAGATCTCACCCTAACCCAAACCCTCCTACCATAGCTGATGACCCAGAAAAGATCTTGTGGAAAACATCTAGGACTGAAGATTCAACTACTGTTAGGACCATTCACAAAGAAAGTTATGTCCCTGAAAACCTCACAGCCTTGCAAGATCCCCAATTTGACTTACACCATAGAAAAAACCATTTTATAACTAAGTCTCAAAGTGGGATAGACTAGACAAACCTTGAGCCTACAGATTTGCAGCAGAGTCCTAGTAGAGAAGCCTCTCTTTCCACTCCTCCTGATTTTCAACTTCTCTAAAACTTTGGCTCTTTCCATTCCAAATCTGCTCAATCTCAACTTGCTGGTCCAAGTACATCTACCACCCCCATTCACACTTCCACTATGAAAACCACTCCATTTCATCCTCCACCTCCTCTCACAAAAACCCTTCTCACAAACCCTCCTTGGGTTCCCTTACCTCCAATCATGGCAGCATGGTTTGCCCCATTGGTTCTACCCCAACCTCTATTGCCTATGCCTCAAGACTACCAATCTAAAATCCCTCACTTTACTAGAGCTGACTCTACCACTTCCCAATATCATGTAGACAAAATGAATGATACATTTGATTACCAAGAAATAAAAGAGGAGACCATAAAAATGAGAATTTTTACCAAAATTCTAGGAGGAGAAGCAAAGAAATGGTTCAAAAACTTAACTCCTAACAACATACATGACCTCCCTTCTCTTTATCAAAGATTCATAAACAAGTGGGAGATTAAGAAAAAACCTCTTCAAATCCTCTCAGAGTATAACAACCTTAAGATAAATGTTGGGGAAAGTGTCCAAGACTATTTCACTAGGTTCAATAGTGTATACAATACACTCCCACCTCACATGAAACCCCCACAAGGCCTAGCCTTAGTAAAATTTCCAGAGGGCTTTGATCCATACATGGCCTACCAATTGAGAGAAAGAGATCCCATAACCTTAGAATACATGCAAATGGGATCTGTGAGTGTAGAGGCCAATCTAATTGAGAGGAGGGATAGGATGAGGGCAGAAAAGAAAGTTACATACAAAGAGGAAATTATGGCCTCCACATCTGATGCCAAAATTGACAACCTAGTTCAGACAATGGAAAGGATGATGGAGAGACTCAATTTTAATGAGAGAGCGCCCCCTAGGGAAAACCAGGTGAATCCCCAAAACAAAAATATAAACCAAAAATTCAAAAGATACCCTCCTCAAAACAGACCAAGAGACAATGACCAACAAATCAAACCTCCTTTCCAAGGCAACTATGTAGATGAAGAGGAAAGAGAGATTGAAGAGCCCGAAGAAAACCACGTAAATCTAATAGGTTCTGATAATGAGGGTGATGTTTTTATCACAGAAGAGGAACAAGGTCTATTTTCCTCAAACCATGCTGATAGAACATATGAGGATTCTGAAGAGTACAAATTAGGATTTGAAAACGGTATCATGGAGGTTCATAGGCAGTATGACCTTAGGAGTAAGAAAACCCAAGATGCCTCCAAGAAAAACAAACTAGAAACTACTATTAGGAAAACCCCTGAAAACACTCCTAAGAAGACAACAAAAAACACCAACATGATGGTTAAGATTGCTAATCAAAGCAAAGACAAAACCAGCCAACATAATGGTGACCCAAGCCGTCATAGTACATCAACTAGTGGCATTGGAAAAACTGTTCTAACTGATATTCCAAATAAAACTCAGCCAACTAAGGTTGCTGAAAAGACTATGTGTGATAAAAATTATGTAAATATGCCAAAAACACCAGCACCTTTCAGTTTTGAGGGTGATATTTCCAAGATCAAAATAAGCATACCCCTTACTGAGCTGGTAACACAAGATGTATATAGATCCCAAGTTTTGAAAGATTTGAACATTGGGAATGTCATCGACACTCTGAATCTAACTGATGACAAGCCAGAGCTGTTGTTTGGACCTGAGGTGGAGGGAAAATATCAAGAAGGAGTTTTCCCTCCATTCTATGTTAGCTTAAACATTCATGAAAAAATCTTGCACAATGTTATGCTAGACTTTGGTGCCTCACAAAACCTCATGCCAAAGGTAGTGATGGAGAGATTAGGCCTTGAAATAACCAAACCTTACAAAGACTTGTAATCTTTCGATTCTAGCAGAGCCAAATGTTTGGGTCTAATCAAGGATATGTGTGTCAACCTAGCACAAATACCTGCCAAGAGCCTAGTCATGGACATTGTAGTGGCTGGAATTTCCCTCGAAGTATGGCATGCTATTATCTAGATCATGGGGAGCCAAACTCCAAGGAAACCTACAAATGGAAATGACATATGCCACCATCCCAGTATTTAACCAAACAAGGAGATTGTACCGGGAATCTGACATGAAATTCATGGTAAGTAGCCAAGATACGCCAAGCAACACCCCTCTTTATTCTATCCATTCAGAGCTTGACTCATTTATCTTGTACAATGAAGATGACATTAATGAACAAGTAAATTAAAATGAGAAATATCTAGGCCTACTAGAACAATCAAACCAAACAAAAAATGAAGAACTTGACAGCCAAAACTCTAGCAGCCTTGAACAACAACATAATGGCGAAGCTGAACTTGAAACACTTTTGAACATGAGCTTTGATGGATCTTGTGGCAAAGTTGGTTCAGGAGCATGTGTTTGGATACATAACACCAATGAAGGCCACTCCTAAAAACTAGATTTCCAATGCACAAACAATATTGCAGAGTATGAGGCTCTTCTCATAGGATTACACTTGCTAAAAAACATAGGAGCTAAGAAGATCTTTGTTCAAGGAGATTCTGAGCTGATCATTAGGAAAATCAAAGGAGAATATTTAGCCAAAAATCCTAGGCTAAGAGAATATAGCAATGTTTCCTTAGACCTCCTGAAATTTTTTGAGAAGTATGAACTTACCTCTATCCCTAGAGCTCAAAACAACCTTGCCAATGAACTTCTCGTTGCTGCCAGCACTTGCCAAATACCTCATACCAATGAAAAATTCACGGTAAAATTAAAAAATAGACATATAGTACCTAACAACATATATTATTGGCAAGTGTTTGAAGGTGATAAACAAATTGATGATTTTCTGCAATTTAATAATGAATTTGAAATACCAAAACCAAACTTAGATCATGAACAAGGCTACCCTAATAAAGAACAAACACGCAAAATAGAGCCATTTCCTAATGTGGATATAAATCTTCTAGAACACTTCCATGAGGCAAAATTTTCTAGGGATCGAGATCAAAAATACCTTGAGGTATTACAATGCAAAGATAACTCATTACCAAGAGGTCTTTCCCCCTTAGAGGAGTTGTTTGACTTCAATGATGTTGCTAGGAAGCCAAAAATGGAATCCACCAAAACTGATATGGAAGAATGCAACAAACGCAGTGTAGGAGAACCCAAAATGATAAAGTTGTCCAAAAATTTCCCACCTCACATAAAACAGAAATAGATAGAGCTGCTCAAAGAATTCAAGGATGTTTTTGCATGGGGTTATGAGGATTTGAAGTCCTATGACACAAACATTATTCAACATAAGATTCCTCTCAAGGAAAACCAGAAACCATTCAAGCAGAAATTGAGAAGAATAAATCATGTCCTAGTGCCTCTAGTTGAGAAGGAAATAAAGAAGATGTATAATGTCGGTATCATAGTCCCACTCAGGTACTCAGAATGGGTTTCTAACCTTGTGTCGGTAAAAAATAAAATAGGGGAGATTAGGCTATGCATAGACTTTAGAAACTTAAACAAAGCCTGCCTGAAGGACAACTACCCTTTACCTAAGATGGATCATATACTGCAAAGGGTGGTAGGTTCTAAAATAATATCATTGCTTGATGGATTTTCAGGGTACAATCAGGTACTAGTACTTCCAAGTGATCAGCACAAAACCAGTTTCACAATAGCTTGGGGCACCTTCATGTATGTTGAAATTCCTTTTGGGTTAATGAATGCGGGGGCCACTTTCCAAAGAGCCATGGAAATATATTTTTCCGAGGACATAGGTTACTTCATAGTGATATACCTTGATGACATCATTGTCTATTCTAAAACTGATGAAGAACACTTAGTTCACTTAAGAAAGGTCTTTGAGAAATGCAGGAAGTATGGCCTATCATTGAATCCTAAGAAAATATTGTTTGGTCTTCAAGAAGGAAAACTCTTAGGCCACATCATATCTTAAGAAAGGATAAAGATAGACCCCAAAAGGATTGAAGGTATATTACAAATCAGCTACCCTAGGAACATTGAAGAGCTACAATATTTCATTGGAAATATCAACTTCCTAAGAATTTTCATACCAAACCTTTTTGAACTCCTACGAAACATCACAAACATGCTAAAAAGAGAAGTAGGAGTCAAGTGGACCACAGAAACCAACAATTATTTGAACTGGTAAAACAAGCACTCACCCAAACACTAGTTCTAATCAGCCCCGACTTTACCAAGGATTTCTTCATTTTCTCCTTTGCATCAGAACACACTATTGTTGCAGTATTGCTTCAAAAGAACATGATGGGACAAGAATAGCCCATAGCTTTCTTTAGCAAGGCATTGAGGGATTCACCTCTAAAATATAACATCATGGAGAAACAAGCCTTTGCCTTGATCAAAGCATTGAAAGATTTCAGAGTTTACATATTGCACTCACATGTCATTGCTTTTGTTCCACATACAGTTGTTAAAGAAATTCTAAATTAGGACCCTGATGGTAAAATGGGTAAGTGGATTGCTATAATCTTAGAATATGATTTATAAATCAGACCCACTAAACTGATTAAAGGACAAGGACTTGTCAAACTCATGGCTGAAGCAAATTTTCAAGCATTAGACATAAACATGATACATTCTTTGGATGAAAAAGAGGAACTGGTGACTCCACCCATTGAATAAGCATTCCTGAACTCACTCTGGTATGCTGATATATTGTATGTACTTTTTAATCTAAATGCTCCTCCTGCTTTGTCCAAAACAAAGGCTAGATTCTTGAAATAAAAGGCTTTAAATTTTTGCATTCTAGATAGAGCTTTGTATTGGAAAATTTCTGTTGGTATCTTTCTTAAATTTTTGCTTGAAGATGATGCAGATAGAATCATGCATGAGTTTCATGAAGGAGAGTGTGGAGGTCATCTCTACTGGAAAACCACAACCAATAAAATCCTTAGAGATGATTACTATTTGCCCACTCTTTTCCCTAACATACACAATCTAGTTGCAACTTGCCATAAATTCCAAATCTTTGATGGCAAGAGAAAACTATTACCTTTTCCCTTGCACACTATCAGTGTTGAAACTCCTTTTCAACAATGGGGTTTAGATTTCATTGGAGAAATACACCCTGCTTCATTTGGCCAACACAAGTGGAACCTCACTGCAACTGACTATTTCACCAAATGGATAGAAGCCATCCTTTCAAGGAATGCCATTGACTTAGTCATCATCAAATTCCTTGAAACCAACATCTTGTTCAGATTTGGCTGTCCTAAAAATATCATCACCGATAATGTTGTTGCATTTAAGTCCAAGAGAATGGTGGACTTTTTCTACAAGTATCACATCACACTAGGGCATTCTACCACTTATTACCCTCAAGGTAATGGACTGGCTGAGTCCTCTAACAAAAGTTTGGTGAACATCATCAAGAATTTTTTGGAAGAGAAAAAAAAATCATGGCATAGAAAATTAGTGCATGCATTACGGGTTGATGGACTAACAACCAAGAAATCAATCAATATGTCTCCCTATCAGCTAGTGTATGGCATGGATGCAGTTTTCCCAACATTCTTGGGAATTCCAGTTATGAAGCTTCTTCAAGAGGTACAATCAGAAGAGAATGATATGAAAAGGAGGTTGAACCAAACCATTCATTTGCAGCAGTCAAGGGAAGAAGTTTACAAAATAACACAAGCAATGTAAGAAAACATAAAGAATGTCTTTGACAGAAGGACCAAAGCCAATGATTTCCAGATTGGAGACAAAGTGCTGAAGTGGGATTCAAGCAGAGAGGACAAAGACAAGCATGGAAAATTTTAAAATTTCTGGAAGGGCCCATACATCATCCATTTAGTTAGAGGTAACAATGCATTCTTTTTACAAGAGATGGATGGAATAGAGTTATTTGGAGGTCCTGTCAATGGCAGGATGCTCAAGCACTATTTTTGTCAAAATTCCTAGTTTCAAGCTTTCATTCATTGTACATATCATTTCTTGATGAAAGATCAGAAAAATGAAAATACAAAAACAGAGAAAAGAAGAAAAAGAGGGCAGGAAAAAAGAAGAGGTACAACCCCATACAAAAAAAGAGTATTGCTGAAAGTGTGCAACCTCAAATGCCACTACTTGAGAAAGAAAACCTTGTTTAGTCATACATGCTAATCATGATTAAACATGTTTTAAATTTCTACTCATAGGTTATTGAAAAGAGATTTTCCAAACCATGTAAACTTGCCTTTTCAATAGATTAGATTAGGAAAAGATATCTGGTTCCCAAAGCTATAAATCTGAACCAAAGAAAAATGAGAAGGGTGCATAAAAAACTCCAAATTATTAGCCCTCAAGTTTTTAGTTTTTCTTGTACAAAAAATAAATTCTGTGTGCAGCTTGTTCAAATTCCACAGCCCATGGCAAATCAGATTTCTTATTCCTGGTTTGGTCATATTTTGAATTTCATTTCAGTAGGCTAGAGAATGGAAATCTGTCAAACAGCTTAACCTTGACAGATAAGTAGAGTAGGTAGAGAATAAGAGAGTTCATTAGCCTAATCTGAACTCTTGGATGACATAAGGGTACAAGTAGATAGTTTTTAATGTTTTCAAAAGAAAATAATTTCAAGGGTTTTCCAATCCAAGTGCACCCAAAAGAAGAAAAAATGTTAGGCAAAATAAGATGGGTAGGTAGAACTGATATTGAAGCAAATATTTCTTTTCAGATTTTTGAGATCACAGCTTCAAGAGAACATCATCAAATGAAAGAAGAGGGATCTTCCAAGTACAAGTAAGGTACTGGTCTTTAAAACTTAGAGGTCCTGGACACCTCCTAAAAAGGAGTTTCCCTCCCCAACTGGAGCCATCATTAGTCAACAGTATTTTTTACTATTGGTAGATTACTATAGATTGGTTTTAGATTTCTTAAAACAAAATTCCCTGAATATTGTGAGTTTTAGACATCTCACTGCCTTCATTATCCTTATAGAAACATTTTCACTATTCTACCATTATGCAATCTCATGGTCACCTTGCCACTCCTAAAAGACTTCTTAATGTCTTGTGCCTCTCATCTTCGTCCTTCTTTCCTACCTACGACCTCATTACTCTTTTTTCCCTTGTCCATAACTCCACTTCACATATAGGGTTACCTATAGCCTAACTCATTCCCATGATTCCCAAATTCCTCAAGCATTGATGGTCTCAAAACTATCTCTGTAGGCTCTTTAGATAAATCAAGTACATTGGATTTTGGATCTTCAATACACCACTTTGTCAATACCTGTTTTTACACTTGAAGACTCCAAGCCAATTTTCAGTCAAAGACCAGGTCAAAGAATCCTCCCACTAGGTCAATTAGGGTTTCATATGTTCCAAGGTAAATAATTGATGCTTCAGACACTGTTTTTCTTGGTTAGAATTTGTTTCAGAGATATTATAATAATGAGACGTGGTTACTCAAGAAAATATCTAAAGGTTTCTAAAGAAGATTACCTTATCAAATTCAGGTTTTGCAAAAGGTAAATGATAACTTTGAAACTTTTGCAGGAGTGTTTTAAATTGTCTATCAGTAGAAAATTGGTAAGGTAGCAGGTTTGTTCCTAAGTCAATACAAATCACAGCAAAAGAAATAGAAACACCCATTCTTAAAGATAATTAGGTTTTTTGAGCTTCATTGGGCCAGCATTTTGCCAAGCAGGGATCAAATGCAGAAATGACCATGGAGGAGGTACACCAAAAAACAAAACATGAAGAGAAGTTTATCAGAGATTATTGATGAGATAGGGAAAAGGTGAGATGAACTAGATAGAAATGAATGAACTTGAAAGGGCTATAGAGAACTTAGAAGAAAACACTGATGATTTTCTTAAAGCATTACAGACACCTAAAGTTTTGGGAAAATGGTCATACAATGTAAAATCATGGTTTGAAATCTATGGTGTAAGCCAAAGAAGGTTTTGAGGATGTTGCCTTGTCATTGAGTCCCAAAGGTGTTAAGATCAATTTTTCATGCCTCCGTGACTAAAATAAGAAGTCAAATTCATCATCTTAATCACCTGCATGCAAACAGTGTCAAAAGGTGAGTGAGAAAGGATGAAAGATTGAGTTGAACTTCGTAATGGAAACCACAGAAGGTTTGAGAATGTTTTTGTGTGAAATCATCACAAAATGGTCAAAATAAACATGTGAAGCCTCTAAGATTAAAGGAAAGGTAAGTTTCATCACTTCAGTCACCTACAGGGAAAAATTCCTAAAAAGTCATTAGTAAGAAAAGGTGAAAAAGGCAAGTTGAATGTTGTAGTGGAAAACATAGAAAGCCTTATAGATGCTACTGTGGGCAGTCCTCCCAAAGTTTGCCAAAGTGAATTTATCATGCTTCAAGGAGTTAAAGGAAGGTAAAATCATCATTTCAGTCACCTATAAATCAGAAGTGTCAAAGAAGGTGAAAAGCATGGTTTAAACTCCATGATGCCAGCAAAGAAAGGATTTTGAAAGTGTTGTTGTGTGCAAGCATCCCAAAGTTTTCCAAGGTGAATGTCTTATTGCCTCAAATGGAAAAGGAGTAAATGATATCAGTTAAAAGGGCACGGTCAAGGTTTTTTTAGTCACCTGCAAAGAAAATTGTTAAAATACATTAAAAAGATCCAAAGCAGTCAACTTTATGACTTATGAAAACCTGCAAGAAAAATTTCAAAAGAGTTAGTGAGAAAAGAAAAAGACTTGAAAACATTAGAAAGTGGGTTTCATGTTTAAATCAAATTCCTAAGTCTATAAAATCCCATTCTGCACCCCAAAAAAATCATTGTTGCCTTGAAAAAGAGTTAGAAGCGCTCAAATTTCGGCTAAGTATTGTGGCGATGCATGCTCAGGTTGGCGTTGCGCCCCTAGAAACCAGCGCTACGCGTTTAGCGCTTTTTCCCCATTAAAATTTCTAAGGCGCTACATGCCTAGAACGTTGCAGCGCCTCGAACATGGCATTGCACACCTGGAAAGGCGTTGCGTCCCTGTCTGACGCCCACAGAAAGGTTTTCTCAGCGCTACGTGCTCAGGATTGCCATTACGCACCTAGGGGTGGCACTGCGCGCTTGGCATAGGTGCTATGCCCTTGGCCAGGAGGGCCTTCAAAGCCTTGTAGCCACTCAAACCTACTCAAAACTTCTTCAAGCTACCTCCAAGTTTTCTTCAAGCGTTGGTGAGGGTAAGTACAATTCATCAAGCTCTTCTTCAAGCATTTGCGGTGATTTATAAGTAAATGAAATATAAGACTTGAGAAGGAACCCTAGATTTTAGCTTAAAAGCACTATTTAAATACTCCTTCATCTGCCTGTAAAGGGAAGTCATTTATAAATAAAGAGATTTCACTGGTAGAGGTTTCCTATTCACCTAAGTTGTCCCTACACTCATCCCACTCATAACACTTATCCCCTTACATTTCAAAAACATTGACATTACATGCCCTCTTTCCTATCACTTTTACATCAGTGCAAGGATTTTTCAACACAAAGTTTAAACAAGCAGCTGAGGTTGTCATTGGGTTTTTCCTCTCACTCATCCTAACATACTTACACCCTCACTCATTCATCTCATTCACAAGCATACTGCCATTCCATTACCCTCTTCCATATCATTTTCATTTTCAATCCTAGGGTTTAAAGGGAAGAGTGGTCAAAATGTCAAGAGAAAGAGAGGACAGTGGTAGTAAAGGAGAAGGCCAAATGCCAAGGAGGCAAGGGCACAAAGGTGGAAAGAAAAACAGGTTAAAACCACTCAACACCATAGATCTAAATGCATCTCCCTTAACTATCTCATGCTTCCAACATATAGGCTACTATGAATTTTGTGAGAAGATACAGCAGGTGAAAAACCACCTTGAGCTAACTAGGCTTTTCATACTTAACATGCATGAGAAAAAAGTTAACCTTGCAGGGGTAAACTTTGAGTTGTCTTTAGATGCTATTACCAATGCCACTGGGATCCCAAGTGTAGGGATAAATGGTTCAAGAAAACCAATCTTGACATGAGCTACTATGAGCCATGCTTGAAGCCTAGATACAAATACCATAATAAATCTATCTTTCCTTTCTATCACTTGATGGAGAGATATGCACCTATGATGAGGATCATTATGAAGTATTTTACATGTGAGGGAAGGTTCTCCAGGCTTTAATCCTATCACATTAGGTTACTTATGCACTTTAATAGGGTTAGGATGTTTCACCTACCCTATTACCTCTACAGAAGCATTGAAAAAATGTCCTATATTGTACAAAAGAGAAACTATCCTCAGCAGATGCAAAGCCTCTTTCGCCACTCTCTTATTAAAATGGTTGTGATGCATCAATTGCAGCAGAAAGGAATTCCATGGGAGTTTTTCATTTCTCATGAGATGTTCACCAATCCACAAGACCAATAGTAGCAAGATGTCCCTTCATCGTCTCATCCTCCCATTCCTCCATCCACTCACACTCCCTCACCACATGACGACTCATCCACCTCACCATCCACACATATTCCTTCACCTCAGGACAACCCTCCTTCATCACCCTCTCACAATGCATCAAAAAATGAGGGAAATGAAAATGAGCAAAGAAATTTCAATGAGGGAGAGGGAAATAATGAATTAAGCAATGAAGAAAGCAGTAAAGAGCACAGTGAAGCTCACAGCAATGAGGAAAAAAAGAGTGAGGAAAAATAAGGAAATGAGGAGGCAGATATCAGTGAGGAAAATGTAAATGAAGAAGATGCCAATGAGTCTGAAAACAGTGAGGCACATAGCAATGTTAATAAGAGCAATGAATAAGGTAGTGAAGAAGGAAACGGTGAAGCGGAAACAAATGAAGAAGAAAGCAATGCAGAAGGCAGTGAGGAAAAGAGCCATGAAGAAAGCAACAATGAAAAAGGGAAATGATATCAGTGAGAATGATGTCAGTGATAAAACAAAGAGCATTGAAGCAGAAGACAGTGATGGTGTATGCACTAATGATGAAATTGGGTCAAAGGGCCATGATAGCAATGGTGATACCAATGATGAAGGCATCCATGAGAGCAGTGCTGATAAGAGCCATGAGGACAGTGAGGATACCAATGATGATGATAGTCATGATGGTAGTCATGAAGGCAGCAAGACTAAAGACACTAAAATGATCATAATTGAACCTTTTTCTTTAATCTACCAAACAAGAAATAGGCATGTGTTTGCTGCCCTCAAGAGGTAAGGGGCCATGCCTTCCACATCAACTAAGCAGCTTGACAAAGGCAAAGAGAAAGTCATTGATGAAAAAGAAGAAGACAAACATGAGACTGAACAAGAATTTGAACTCATTCATGTTTACCGTGATGATGAAAATGAGGCAAGGATCTCAAGCATGTTTCTCAAAAGCAAATATGCCCAAATTAAATATTTTCAAGCCAATCTAGGTAGGGCTAGGAATGTGATTCACTATTATGAGGTTGAAAACAAGTAGTTGGAGGCACCGAAAGGCAATCTATGAGACCAGAGATATCAGAGCTCGGAAAGAGGCTGCAAAATCCAATGCTAAGCTAGATGAGGCCTTGGATAGATATGGGAACACTGATGATGAGGAAGAACATCTTCCTAGGAGGAGGCCAAGGACAATTGGCTTAAATAAGGCCTTAGCCAAGGAGAGAGAGCAAGAGGTAGCCTTGGCAGAGCAGCTCACT
The DNA here is from genome assembly GCA_034641835.2 of Pinus albicaulis. NCBI lineage: Eukaryota > Viridiplantae > Streptophyta > Pinopsida > Pinales > Pinaceae > Pinus > Pinus albicaulis. Next base: position 1,207,744,959 of record CM076584.1, read on the forward strand.
CCAAGTGAGTTGCTTGCCATGGAGATTGACTATGATTGGGAACCTTGGATTGAGAGGGAAAAAATGCACTTAGAGGGTCTGTTGGAGAAGACCAAGAGGTACCTAGACCTCCAAAAGAAAATGGCTAGGCATTATGCCTTAAGAAACAAGATTGCAAGGGCGAAGCTCAAAAGAGCCCTTGCAAATATTCAACCCCTCAAGGAGGCAAAAGGAAAAAAAAACCTTGAAATCCTTACTAATGCATCCCTGCAGGTATCCCAAACATAATCAGCAAGGTAAATCCAAATTTTGGCATGATTTTGAAGTTTTGGGATTTTTTACTGTTTTGGAGGGCCAAAGGCGCAACACCACTGGCACTGCACTATTTTTTGGGGAACTATTTTAGGGAATGGCTTACATTTTTGGAATCTTAAGGCCAAGGACAACATCCACAAAACAATTCAGATCATTTGGAGCAGAACTGGTCCTCCAAAAGTGCCAAAAACACCCAAAAAATAACCTCTCTGCCCTATTTTCAGGGCTGGTGCTGTGCCCTAATAAGTCTTGGGAGATTTAGTTTTTGGGCATGTAAATGAAGTCCAATCATAAAAATAAAGTGATTTTTGGAAGGTCAACTATACAAGCTTTCCAATGAGCTATCATGGAGCTCATTTTGACACGTGGAAGGCCTCCAACTCTTGGTCACAAGGCAGGCAATTTTTCCGGTGCAGGCGTTGTGCCATTGGCCTTAGCACTGCGCCTTTGCCTGCAAAGTCAACAAAAGACACAAATTTATTGAAAAAATATATTTTTGAGTACTTTTAAGGCAAAGCACTCCTAGTTAGCTCAAAATTTATGTTTGAAGTTATTTTTCATTTATTAAGTTAGATATTTTGTGCCTTGGGCCTTGCATGGTCCCTTTGGACAAAAATGGCATTTATGATGTATTAATGACATTTTGGAAACCTTTGTTAGGTTTTTGGTCCTCCTTACTAGTTAAATATTGCATTGAGGCCTCATTGTATATGTTGGTTGGTTGTTGAGCATAATATGATCTAAACTTTGAGTTTGTTGGAGAAATTGGCTTTGGTGGTCGTGATTGCTTTGGATTGAGCATCAATCGATCAAGCACATTCCTAGGATTCATGAGCTCTGTTAGATGGTGATGTTATTCCACTCTTGTATTTGTTTCCTTCAGTTTTCATTATGTTCATGGTTTCTTTGATCTTAGGACATAAATTTTAGAGTAGGAAATGCTTTCTTGGCACCCTACTTTTGTCTGCATCCTATTATCTCTATGTTTTCTTCCTTGAAGTTTAATTAAAGAATCCTTAAATTCTCTTTAGTTTAGCTGAAATGTTATGTTAAAATCTCTCTTTGTTTGAAATTAATGCTCAAATAATTCTTAACTTCTCTCTATATTTACTTATTTGTTGTTTTGAGGTCTGTTTAGAAAAATTCTAGTTGAAGAATCCTTCATTGCTCTTCAAGTTTTACCATGCTATCATCCTGAAAGATTTTATTATTTCTAGTATGTTGAAGGATACTTAGCTGCCCTTTGAACCTACTTCACTCATAACTTCATGTTAAATTCACACTCACTAAACCTACTTAGATCAATTTGGCCTTGTTAACTTGCCCTATGAAACACCCTTGACCTATTATTGTACTCTTCAAGACCTTTCCAGACTCCATAGCCCAATGGATTGATTTTCTCTTACTCTACCTATTCTTCTTGACAACCTATCCAACCAAACAAAAAAAGATACAAACCCTAATCCTTATAACTAGCCTAAAATCAAAACCCTAAAAACTATCAAGTTAGATCCTTTACACAAACATAGAGAGAGCCCTCTTTGAGTCCAGGAAGGCTAGGGCCTAGGACTCCAAAGACTAGTTTGATGTTACCCTTTTACATTTGGTCTTGCTAATCTAACAAACTAAGGGGACATAACAAGAAGGAAAATTAATAATATAACACTCAGATCAAACAATCTCCTTTTCCCAAGCGATTGATCCACCCTAGTCAACACACCCTAGAGGATACTGAAATCCTGGGAGAATTGGAAAATTTGAGTGTACATATACCACTTCTCTAGGCCATTATGGATGTCCCTATCTACAATAAACTCATCAAAGAAAAGTGCTTCAAGAAACCTGGAAGGAGGAAGAGAGATACCCCCACCATCAATTTGGTAGGACAACTGTCTGACCTGAGGTTGGGGAAGGTGATATTTCCAAAATACCTGGACCCTAGTAGTCCAGTTGTTGATGTACATATAGATGGTGTCATAGTCCCTAACACTCTGATTGATTTAGGGGCTGCCATCAATAACATGACCAAGTAAACTATGTTGAAACTTAATCTCCAAGGGACTTTAAGGAAAACCACAATAGTTTTGCAACTTGCAGATCGGTCCACAGTAACTCCAAAAGGAATTGTTGAGGATGTTATGGTTACCATTGACTCTTGGGAGTTTCCTACAGATTTCTTGGTCCTGTAGCCAAAATCCTAGTTTAATGGTTATCCTATCATCTTAGGGAGACCTTGATTGGCCACTGCAGACACTTATATTAGTTTTCAGGTTGGAAACATGACTATAAAAAATGGGCCTTTGTCTAAACAACTAGTGTTATATCCTCCAGTCTAGCCTTCTATTGATCATGATCTCCCTATATGGTTGGAGGATGAAGAAGATGAGTTATATAAAACTGCCCCTATGTGTACCATAGATTCTATCCTTAGAGGGGGGAAGCTTGATGATGATGAACTCATCGACCATGCCATTCAAAATTAGTCCTCCACTAACGCTCCTCTCGAAACCCTAGTCAAAGAGTCTGAAATCCAACCTTGGATGGAAGTGCAATCAATTGAGACAACCTTTGAAACCACCTTGGTTGTCGATTTTGGCCCATCCAGATCTCTGATAATCAACCCAAACCTCTCAAATGAAGAATAAAAGCAATTATGCCAGCTTTTGAAAGAAAATCTTGAAGCATTTTCTTGGGATTACAAGGACATGAAAGGGGTGCAACCTTCAGTATGCATACATCACATTTACATCAAATAAGGATGCAAGCCTATGGGACAACCCCAAATAAGGATGAACCCGCTCTAAAGGACATAGTCAAAGAAGAGCTGCAAAAACTATTGGATGTGGGGTTCATATATCCTATATCCAACAGTGAGTGGGTATCTCCTCTTGTCCTAGTCCCAAAGAAGAATGGGAAGTGGCGAATTTGTGTTGATTATCGAGAACTTCACAAATCCACCAAGAAAGACCATTTCCCTTTTCCCTTTATAGACCAAGTCCTGGATGGCCTTGCAGGGAAGATGTCATTTTACTTCTTAGATGGGTTCAGTGGGTACATTCAGATTCAAATCAGCCCCGAAGACCAGGATAAGACTATTTTCACCTGCCCTTGGGGTACCTTTTATTATAGAGTCGTACCCTTTGGGTTATGCAATACCCCAATCACCTTCCAAAGAGCTGTCTTGAGCATCTTTTCTGAGTTAGTCCATGACTCTGTCAAAATTTACATGGATGATTTCACACCATATGGGGATGACTTCGAGGAAGCTCTCTCTAATTTGAGTAAAGTACTAAGAAGGTGCAGTGCGATGCATCTCTCCTTAAGCCCAGAGAAGTGTGAATTCTTGAATAAATCAAGGTTGTATTAGGACACTCCATATCCCAAGCAGGAATACAGGTAGACCTGAACAAAATCACTATCATCAAAAGGGTACCTGCTCCTCAAAAGTAGAAATATGTCAGGAGTTTCTTAGGCTTAGCTAGTTACTATAGAAGGTTCATCAAATATTTCAGCAAGATGGCTTCACCATTATTTAGGTTATTGGCCAAGATTCTAAGTTTATTTGGTCTGGTCCTTGTCAAGAGGCTTTTGAGCTCGTTAAGAAGCAGTTGACTACTGTCCCCATCCTCTAAGGTCCAAATTGGACTCTGCCTTTCCACATCCACACTGATGCATCCGAAAAAGATGTAGGGGTAGCATTAGGACAATTAGAGGACAAAAACCCTTATGTCATTTATTTCAACAGCAAGAATTTGTCCAAATCCAAGCTGAATTATACTGTTACTGAGAAGGAGATGTTGGCCAATGTCCATGCATTGAACAAATTCAGGCATTATGTCACTGGATATCAGACCTTTGTTCACACTGACCATGTATCCATTAAGTATTTAATGAACAAACCAGATGTTAATGCTAGAATAATTAGATGGTTGTTACTTTTGTAGCAACTTGATTTGACTATTGTTGATAAACCTGGAAAGGAAAATGTTGTTGCAATTTTTTTGTCCATGTTAGTTCTCCCTGCAGGTGAAGAAGGAATGGTTGATGACCAGCTGCCAGATGAGCACCTCTTTTGCGTATCATCACTCTCACCATGGTTTGTTGATATAGCCAACTACTTGGTTGCTGGAAGACTCCCTCTTAATCTTTCATTCAAGGAGAGGAGTAGAATCATCAGAAAAAGTGCCACTTTCACATGGATTGGGGGGAATCTCTTCAAGCTAGGCCCTAATAAAATCCTAGGAAGATGCATGAGGGAGGAAGAAGTTTTTTATATCCTCTCTGAATGTCATGACAGCCCATGTCAGGCCACTTTGTTGCAAATAGAACTTCTTACAAAGTTTTGCAGGCAGGTTACTATTGGCCTACCATTCACCAAGATTCCAGAAGATAGACCAGCAGGTGTGACCAATGCTAAAGGATGGGAAAACCCATACAAAGGGATGAAATGCCTTTACACCCTCAGGTGGCTCTTGAGAAATTTGACAAGTGGGGCCTGGACTTTGTTGGACCCATCGATCCACCATCCAGAAAAAAGAAGTATATCATAATCTGCACTCATTACCTGACAAAGTGGGATGAAGCAAAAGCGATGAAGGTAGAAACCGAAGAAAAAGTAGCAGAATTTCTGAGGGAGAATGTGTTTTAAAAATTTGGATATCCCAGAGAAATAGTCACTAATCAGGGATCACAGTTCACCTCTCACCTCATTGAGAATATTTTGAGGAAGCACAAAATTAAGCATAGAACTTACAATTCTTATTACCCCCATGCAAATGGTCAAGTAGAATTAAATAATAGAGATTTAGAGAGAATCCTCACCAAGGTTGTGAGAAGCAACAAAAAATATTTGGTAGATATATTGGTAGAAGCTACTTGGGCCTACAACACCACTTGGAAGACAACAACAGGATTCAATCCTTATGAAATAGTCTATGGTAAGAAAGCTCTACTTTCAGTTGAATTTGAATTCAATACTCTAAGAATGGCAGATTAATTAAATCTAGATCTAACAAATGCCAAAAAGGAGAGGTTATTGCAACTAAATGGATTGGATGAGTTCAGAATGCAAGCACTTCTTCACACAGAGGTAGTTCAGCTGCAAAGGAAGGTATGGCATGACAAGAACATCAAAGAAAGGACCTTCCAAGAAGGAGATTGGGAAATTTTGTATGATTCAAGGTTTAAAGACTTCAAAGGCAATTTGATGACAAGATGGTTGGGGCCTTACACAGTGGAGAAATTATTTGATAATGGCGCAGTTCAAATCAGGACCAAAGATGAGGAAGGGATCCCCTTGTTTATCAATGGTCATAGACTTAACATTTACAAGAAGCCTTTTTCAAGGGAAAAATTAATCAATTCAATAAGCAGAGAGGTGTATGTGATGGTAAAATCCATATTTTCCCACACCTTCTGAAAGAAAGAAAAAAAAAAGGAAAATAGAATAAGCTTGTGGGTTGAAAACTTTAATGGAGGCAACTCACTTGCTAAAAAAAAAAGGGGCGGGCGAGAATAAAGATCCATGGGTGAAAAATTCTCTGAGGTGCCTAAGGAAAGTTTGTGGGTTGAAAACCTCCATGGAGGTAGCCCACTTTATTTTGAAAAAAAAACAAAAAACAAAAATAACAAAACCAAAAAATGCATCTACATCACTGTGTTTTTCTATGTTTGTTGTTTTGCAAGTTGTTACTGGTTTCTGGAAAACACAGGGAAGCATTCATTTTCTTTTCCCTTCTTCTATCTTGTCATCCATCCCATCATTCACTCCATTCATCTTCATAACTTCCTCCATCACCTCTGTACACCACACTCCTACATTCCTGAGCACAATGTAGTAAGAGAAGCATCACAAAAGTTGACTGCTAAAAACATCAAGAAGTTCCTTCAAAAATAAATTTGTTCATGGACTGCCAAGAAAAAAAACAAGGGAAGCTACATAATAGACTACAAGAGAATGAGAATGCCACTCATGGCATCTCAAGCACCCCACGCGACATCCACAAGAGAGATAAACAACAGACAAAGATTAGCAACTCATTCAGGAAGTTGCTCCTTCAGCAAGTTGCTCACTCAGAGAACAGGAATATGGTGAAGAACACAGCATCTAAAAAGGCTTGTCTCAAACCTCAAGCTCCTGCAACCGCGTTGGAAACAACAGGTAAACTTAGGTATAAGCTCTCACCCCTTGCTATGCATTCATAATAGCCATAAATAATTAATTCACAGACTTAGAGTTTGAGGGCAGAAAGGTGGCCAATTAACTCAGCCACCACCGTGAGGTATGGCTAGAATAAAACTGGCAGTACGCACCACCTGGGCATGCAAAATAAAAATTTTAAATCAGTGGAGTAGAAGATAGCAAGGGGAGGAAAACACGTAGTCCATCCTGAATTAACAGGGAGGAGGAACCAATTGTCTACGACAGAACTGGAGCTGAGCAGAGTTATATTGGCACTCCAAATTTAGTTGTATCATCTAATAAAAGGAGATGTCGTCTCATACAAACCAGTGAATTGAAAATTTTTAGAGGGAGAGGACAGACGGAAGAACACAGCACTTGAAGAAGAAGAAGAAGAAGAACCAGAAAGAAAAAAAGAAGAAGAAGAAACTCGGGGTAGAACCAGAAGAAACAAGAAGAACCAGAAGAAGAGGAGGAAGAACAAGTAGAATGAAGAAGAACCAAAAGAAGAAGAGAGAGAGACAAAGGGACAAAGAAAAACAGAAGAGATGGCCATAGAAGTCATAGAGATAGTAGAAAGTGGGCGAGACACAGACTCGCAACCTAGCATCATATTCCCTCACTACAAAAAGACAATTTCCACCATGGCTCCTCTGAGCACAAAATGAAAAATTCAAACCTCTAGGTATTCCGAAGCTGACAAGAATAAGAGAAAGCCAGAAAATTCTCCCATAAGCCCGATCATCATTGAAGAATCACCAAGGGGGAGGAAAGAATCAAAGAAATATCTCTGAAGGAGCAGCTACAGAAGGCACAGCTAGAGAATGTAGCGTTAAAGGAGCAATTGGAGAAAAAAGAGGAGCAAGTAGCCACCATGGAAGACTTATGCATAGGCGCCCTTCAGCACAAATTCCCCTCTAACTCATATGTTGTGTACCTCAAATAACAATGGCTTCTATTTCAAATCAATGCTCTAGCCTCCCATGGATCACTCCCTTTCTAAGATTGTAGGCAATTCATGAAGTTCTACAAGCAAGCCAACATAGTTGATCAGGAAAAGATGGCAGAGTTTTATATGCATAACTTTGTGCTGAAAAATCTGGAGATTTGGGACCCCAATCCTACAATGGGGGATATTCACTTAATGGATCTAGCATCTTGGATGGTGAATGAGGACAATAGAGCCAAAGAGATATGGAAGGTCATGGGAAGAATAAATAGAGAACCCTTATATCTCAGACCAGAAGAGTTTAGCCCAAGAGGAGTCACCCTTAACCATCGAGAGATTGAAAAGGACCCTTCACTGGTTGAAATCTACCTTCAGACTCAAAACTAGGTGATAGGCCACTTTGATGATGTTTCTAGGAATATAGAAGAGGATTTCATTATGGCCAGCCAGAGGAGATGAAACAACCTCCCACATAGCCTCAAGAACAGGGAGTATCATACTCCAGAAATAATGAAGGGTGCATTGGAAAGGGAACCATTATACAAGACAGTCATGAAGGCCAAAAATATCCAATGGTTGAGACTAAAGCTCAACCCACCTTTGTTGTTGGGGCTGACTGATGAAGAGGACACAGATGCACAAGATAGAGAATGGGAGAATGCAGAAAAAAATGATGGATTTTACCCCCTTGGGGAAACTCCCACACTTCTTCCTCAGGAAATCAGGGGGGTTGTCAAAGCTTTGAATGAAATGGAGAGGGAGGATCAGCTGCTCAGAGGATGAGCAGCCATTCAGTAGGGGGGTGGTGATGAGCTCCATCATTAGACATATTTGGAGGGGTTAATAATCACCTTTTTTCCTTCTTAGATCTCTTTTTCTTGCATTTTTATTATTATTTGGGTTTATGATGCTAGTATAGGTGGTGATTAAGGTTAACATAATCTGAGTGCCTAATATAAGGTTGAGTGCATAAAATCATGATTTATTAAGCATTTTCATAAAGATTTTATCACAAAGACTTCGAGGAGACAACAAGGAGAAATTATAGGAGGATTTTCCACCCTCAAAGACAGCTGAAGGATCCCAAAGATTCTCTCCAGCAATTCGAATTCGACAAGAAGCCAAAGGATCCCCAAGGATTCTCTCCAGCAATTCGAATTCCAGAGGTAGCCAAGCAACTAAAAGAGGAGAGCACTCAATATTGGTTTACTTGGAGTCTAGTGGACTCAATCACCATTTTATAGGGAGTTGTTAGTAGTTGCCCTGTAGAATAAATAGAGCAGAGTGAGAACTAGGAGGAGTTAGTCTATCCTAGTCTCGCTTCCATTCAGAATTATTGTTGTGAACTATTGAAAATTTTTGTTTTATTCAGGGGTCGAAACTTTCAGATATGTATGAATTAATTCTTTTATGAAATGAGCAGACTAATTTCATTTGATTGATTTAAGTTCAGAGGGCTAGGATCGTGGGTTAGGGCCCAATACATGTGCCTAATATTCTTTGTTGTTATTATCTTTTCCTTTCTATCATTTAGCTAGTTTTTCCTCTGTCATTTAAGTTAGATATGCTTTTGATAACTTTCATTGCTATTTAGTTTTTTTTCTATTGTAGTTTTAATTGCTTATGCATAGTAAAATAGAGGAAAAACTCCAAAATTGTGGTCAAGTCTCCCCCCTCTCATCTTTGTCAATAGAGTTCGAGTAGGGGAAAACCTTCCCACAAGCCAAAATTTCTTTCTGTTCAAGTTTGGGGAAGAATTTCTATTACCAAGTCCAAGCCTTTCCTTCACTGTTTCATCCCGCATTTCTGTCTATTTCCCGTACATGAATTCATAGGTGTGCTTCACTTCTGAGCACTGCTCTTACGCTTCCATTTCCCTCATTCACTTCTCACCTTAGCACTGCACTTAGCTTCTTTCAAACACCCTTAAGCTCTTTAGCCTTACTTCTTTATTTTTCTCCATTCACGACCGCCTTACCCTTTTTACGAAAAACAAGTGAAAAACCATATAGAACCACCGAAAACCAAATCTACGCCTTTTCTCCTCAAGACTCCTGCCACTATACGCCGCACTTTGCAATCACAACATTTAACGATTACCTTAACACTTATCGCACATTCCTTGTGATTGCGATATTGCGAAATCGAAAATCGCACTTCACACCGGTTACCTTCTACCGTTAACACTCACCGCTCATTCTTTGCGATTGCGAAATCACAAATCGCAACTCTTATCTTTTACCACCGCCACGTAATCCCCATCGCACATCACATCCCACAGAACTTACCACGTCGCAAATAGCATCCCACATAACTTACCACATCGCAAATCACATCCCGTAGAACTTATCACATCATAAATCGCCACTCGCAACCTTTACTACAATGCAAATTGCATTTCACACATTTTAGTTTATTCCTGTTAATCCTTACCAGTATCATTTTAAACTTGCGATATTGCGATTCATGACCTACCATGTCACTCTTCATACTTTTCACTGCGCACAATTTATTTTATTCCCGTTAATCCTTACTGCTACCCTTGTAAACTTGCGATATTGCGATTCACGACCCGCCACATCACTCTTCGCACATCACACTGCGCAACATCTAGTTCATTATGTTAAGTCCTTATTTCCATCCATTTAAACTTGCGAATTTGTGATTGCGACATCGCACATCACAACTTTTGTTGTCCATCGCCATCCGCCAACGCATTTCTGATTTCTTCTCGCTCCAAAGTCATTTATTTTGTTATAATAAGGTTTCTTAAGGGTTTAACCCCATCTGACCACTCCAAAGCCATTTCTCATGATATCATAAATTTTTATAAGGGTTTAACCCCCTATTTCCGCTTCCAAACCTCATTTCATGTGTTAAACCCCCATTAGCCCTCTTAGCCCTTTTTCTTCCCTCTAAGCTTCAAATTAATTCTTTTCAATTAAAATTAAGGCATGGATATTTTAGTTGCATGGATAAGAGTATGGTAGATAGATCATAGGATAGGTAGAGTGAATTTATCCATTTGGCCAAGTTGAGTGTCATTTAGAATTAATTTCCTTTCTGTTATATGTTTTCTACAAATTAAATTAGTTTCATTCTTGGCATTCCTTTCTAGCAATTTAGTTCAATTTCATTTCTGTCATTTCCTTCCAGCAATTTACTTTCCAGTTGTTCTCATAATTTAAGAAATAGCACCCTTTCGTGAATTATAAGAGGATGACATGAACATAATGCATATGTTGTGTATATAGCACTGTCACCTAAAAGTTTGTACGAACCTCGGGTTGATAAAGTAAAGTAGGGCAGCCCCTGGGAGTTGAAACATTCTTGGTGCAATACCAGGGCTCACCACTATGTATCAGAGAAGGGAAGGCCATGGATGTATTTTTTTTTGTCACTAGCATTTCCATATGGAATAAGATGCACATTGGGAGTGTGCCCTGGAACAATGAACTGGTAACTATTAACTGAGTGGGTAAGTGGCATAGGATTGTAATGCTCGACATTGATGCAACTTTGACTTTGCAAGTGGATTCTAGACTTCCTGGGAAGGAACTGAATCTTGGTATTACTTTGAGGGTGGAGGTGTGAGCCTATTTATCCCCTTGTTGTTGATAAAAGCATCATATCCTTTTATTTGCTGGTTGAGAAAATGTGCATATGTGTATATTATTGTAAATACTATATCGAGTTGGATTTATAAAGCTCCATATACAATATGGTTGTATATATGGATGTCATTGTAAATACTACAACAATCTATGTTATAAAGCTCCATAGTCAGTTTATTTTATTTCCAACAGTTTGATGGTTTAAAGGCGTCTTTGAACATCGAGGAAGGTGTTCCCCAAAGGGCGAGGGTTATGTAACAACACTGGTTAAAAATCCATATAAAAAAATATAATACCAAGGTCATGGGACACTTATTCCAAGCTAAATGATGAGAAAAACAACCTAGTGGGTGTTCATTTTGGTTGTTATGGCTAAGGGGAAATTGGCAAAGGAAATGGCTAAGGCTTTGGAGAGGAAAAATGGCATTTTTGGCACATTTATTTATCCAAATAATGGAAATGGGAAGAAAATGAAGGTGAAAGGTCACAGGTTTCATGTGAGGATGAAAATGAAGGGAAAATAATGGAAATTGAAGAAAATAGAGGCCTCATTAATAAAAAGGCTTCTGAGGATCAGTTGGAAAACGTTTGGCTCAACCTTTTATCATTTCAGTTTTGGAGCTCTCTCTCTCTCACTCTTATACACTTAGATTTTTCTTGGATCATTTCAACATTGGACCAAGAAAGGGGAAAGAAAGAAAAGGAATGACAGGGAAAGAGAAGGAAAGAAAATATCAAGCAAGGAAGAGCAGGATCAAGCAACTTTAGCAGGAATACTTGCAAGTAACATATTGTATGTGTGATTTCCTAGTTGTTTTGGAAATGTATGGCTTATGCATGTTGGTATTTGGATCTCTTGTTGTCGATGGCATGGTTTTGTCAGGTTTTCATAGTATTTTTTAGTCTTTCCTTTCCTTTTTCCAGATAACCATGGTATGATGGGATTGATATCAATTTTGAGCTTTGGAATTGCCGGATGGTTTTTGAAATCTGGGGAGGAGGTGGTTCAGGAAATTCCCAAAGGCCTAGGAATCCTTTGACTGATTTTAGTGGGAGAAACGATAAAGCCTGAGGGTGGTATCTCGGTTTAGGGCCTAATGATATAGTGTGAATTGCGGTAAATATTGATAGACATGGAGACAAAAAATTCCTTAAGGATAATGATGGAGTTCGAAGGAATTCCACGCTCTGTTCAGTTTTGTGATCTGGACATAGGTTTAGGTGTGATCACGGTATGGTGAGGGTGGAGGTGGTTTAACCTCTAGATTCCCTTGGTTGTTTTTGGATTGGTTTATTCAAGAGATCCCACATTCATGTTTGGAATATGGCACAGCGGTGACTGGATGAAGAGAGATTTGTCTCATCCATGTCTATGTTCAGGTGGTACATGGAAGTCTCAAACCTGGTTGGCTCTTGCCTGTGTTTAATAAAAGCTAAGTTCTCTTGATTTTGTACTTGTTAATGTGTGGATTTAATGGCTATTATCTCATTTTTATTTACATGGTTTTATAGTGGTTATAAGCATGGTTATATGACTAGTTCTGTTAGAACCCTATAATTTACAGTATCACAAGGTGATTGAGTACTTTCTCTTTGCAAATTTTTCATATTGTACATAGATGTCAATATTAAAAATATTTTCCAAAGAAAGAATCAAAGGAAGCAAAGGTAAAAGATAAGCAGTCAAGGCAGAAAAATATCAAAGGAAGACTCGTGCACGTATGGGTCGAGTCGTGAACGCTAAAGCGGGTCAAGTCATGAAAGAGTCAAGTATTCTATGAACAAATAGAAAGAAACGAATGGGCACGGGCAAAGAAACAAAGTTGAAAAACCACATCAAGGGAGAAGTGAGGACCGTTGGATCTGAGCATCGATCAACGGCTCAGATTAAATCGTATATCGCATATCATCGAGTTTCATAGTTATAAGTTAAGAAATTGCAAGTTAAACCATTTAAGTTGCAATGTGATATGCCACAAAAAAATTGAAATGCGAAGTGTGGGCTATGACGTGGAAAGATGAAGTGGAAGTGATGTGGAAGTGTTGTGGCAGTGAAGTGGAAATGAGGCGGCAAGTTGACATGGCAGATGACGTGGACCTGGCCCGCATACCGCACATCACAAATCACACAGGATCAGTTATTGTTTAATGTTAAAATTTTAGAAGTGTGATAAAGAGGCCCAGATGCGATGTAGTTTCAAAGGATTTCAAATCCGTATGCAGAGCCTTTTCTGTGTTAAATCGCATCAGAGGAGGAAAATTAGATTACAACGTAAAAACTATGGAACGTGAAGTGTGATGTGCGATGCCAAGTGGGACCCGATCACAATCCCAAACCACAAATCTTAAAAGATAAGTTTCAAAGGTAAGCGTTAAAATCGCTGAAGTGCAATGTGTGATTCTAGGTGGGACCCGATCGCAATCGCACACCGCAATATTTACAAGATAAATGCAAATGGTTCAATGTTAAAAATGCCAAAGTGCAATATGTGATGCAGTGGGGCCCGATCACAAATCGCAAAATGCAATTTCAAAATATAAGTGTAAATGTAAAGTTTAAAAATAGTGAAAGGCGAAGTGTGATGTTGGCACATATGAGATGTGGTTCCAAGATGAAATCTAAAGGATTTTCATGTTTGGGATTATGAGTTTTGTGCACCATTTTATGAATAAATAGGCTAAAACACGACATAAATGACTTATGGTGGAATAAGCCCCGACAAGGAGTACAAACAAAGGAGGTTGATTCGGGCAAAGGACGTTCATGTGAAACTATTATGGTATACCAATAGAAGCAGAAAATACAATAAACACATCACCACCATCATCAATCAATGAAAAGTGGAAAGCACTACACCAGATTTAATTACCAAACACCAGTTTTCTGAAAAGGAGGGCCAGATGTCAGAGCCACCATTGGTTACCTCTTCGTGACAATCACAGCCACATCCAAGCTTATTGTTTGATCTTACGAAAATCCATCAAAGCATTTGGATCCATGAAGCGCTGCCCAATATTAATTCTGCAGGTAGTGTTTTTGTCAGAGATTTCTGATCAGGCCTTGCATGGCCACACTTGTCCATTTTCTGCTAAATTGTAATCAATGAAAGGTTCCCGAGTAAGGTAGGGCAACCAACTTAGTCTGTATCTAAATACTTCATGGCTTAGCAATTTCAAGGGTTAGAAAGTTGGACCTTGTTAAACTCTATGTTGCAAAGATCATTGTATTGGAGCATTGTAACTATTTGAGTTGGGCATCAATAAAAAAAGACCGTTCACAGGATTCTTGAGCTATGTTAATCATGATGTTTTTCCTCTGTGTTAATGTGTTTCCTCTATATTTTCATGACGTGCTTCAATTTATCTTATTTTAAAACAAAAATTTAGATTAAGATTTGCTGAGAGAGAACCTTCATTATGTATGTGTTTGTTATCTTAATGTTTTCTTCTGAAATGTAGTTAAATAATTCTTAACTGCTCTTTACCTATTACTGAACTCACTGCTTTCTTTCATCTCATATTCACACTGCCAGTAAGATCCAGTCTATATAGTTAGCTTTCCCTGTGAATGCCCTTGAAAATTTGATGCACAATTCAGCCTTTTATGACTCCATAGCCCAATGGATTAAGTTTCACAGCTCTATCTGTCCAACCACCCAATCAATAAAAACAAAAAACCCTCATAATTTCTATAACTAGCCTAATATCAACATTTATAATTATCAAGCTAAATCATAAAAATAGAGACAACCCTCTCTGAGTCTAGGAAGGCTAGGTCCTAGACTCCTAAGTGGTTTGATCTTGTCCTCTATCGTTTACTCTTGCCAATCTTACAAATTACGATGTGATAACATAATGGCGACCATACTGGGGACTGAGTTATTAAAAAAACTTAATATTTCATAATAAATTAGAAATCCCAGTCAAAACATTGTATGATTCAAGTATGTTCCAATATTGGTTTATGGTTGTTGATGGTGGAAAACAGCCAGACACAAGGAAGTTGAAATCATCCATCTGGCGACTCCACAGTTTTCAGTTGACCTAAAGACTCCACTGGTACAAGAATCTAGATTGGTTGTGAATATTCAGTGACCCCACTCTCTAACAGATTGACAAGATGGATCCAAGAATACAATGCAGGTATGCTCCAATGAAGAGAGATCACATTCTTAGATTCCCACACAAAATGCCTCAGGTAAATTGGCAAAGCAATCTTCCTATTTTTCAAGATGAGAATGTTGATGATGCTTCGTTACATCTCATTAAATTTCATATACATTCATGGAAGTTGGAGGTCGAATGGCATGAGGACTGCCTCATAAAGATGTTCATGGAAACTTTATAAGGGAAAGCAAGGGAATGGTATGAAGGTTTGAAACCTGGTATTTTTTTTTATTTAAAATGTTTCCACAAGGTATTTTATGAGAATTATAAAGAAAATTCTTGATATTTATCATTAGCTAAAAATTTTTATGATCAGTCTGAGGATCTCATACAATACCTTGTAAATATTGATGAAGATCTAGGAAATTGGCATCCTATGGATCTCTTAGAATCAATTCATGAATTTCATTCTCAAGTTAAATTTCATGATAACCAAGATAATTTAGTTAAAAATGAAAGCCATCAAGAAATGATAATAGATCCACGGGATCTCTTTGTGGAGACAAATGATAATTCAACTGCTCTTTTGTGTGAGGCTAAAGAAGACATTCAACCTCATGATCAGTCTTCACAGGAGAAATAAAACAATTTTTGTTCAATCCAAAGAAAACAAAGACTCCCTCCTCCTTTAACTGAAGAATAAATCAATCATATTCTAAGCATGCATCCAACCTCCAAATATTTATGTAATGAAGAGATTATTTCTATTTTTTCTACTACTGATTTATGTACTGAAGCATTTCCTCATGAAGAAAAAAAAGAACAGATTGATACTGATGTTTTTATACCTTCTCAAGAAGGCCTATTGCCATAAAGTGTTCCTATTCATCAAAATGATGGCCTTCAAACAAAATTTAGCCAACTCAGTCAAGACATATCAAGTTTTCTTGAGAACCGCATAGTGGTGTATAATGAGGATTCCATGTTAGATGACCATGAAGAATGTGTAGATATTATCTTTCGAGAGGATCCTGAGCATGACAAAGTGGAACAGGGATCAGACCTAGATGAAGTTTGTTATTTAAATCCTTAGGGCTAAGTATTATTATAGGATCCTTTTGCTATTTTTTTAGAATCATCTAAAGAAGGAGTATGCTCTACCAGGAATGGTTTGTTGCAAAGTTTAAGGAAAAATTTTGAGCACTGCTGTTAAATGGCAAGTAAGATGAGAGTGGCCCTTTTTTTTTTCAGCCTACTCAAAAAAGTGAACATGAATCAATCATGTAGTCATTTACTTGATTGGTTGCATTGGAGAAAGGAGTTCACTTAGTGTATATATCACCTCTAAGTTAGATTAGGGTAGGTAGGTGTGAAAATAAGCTCAACACTCTAAACATCTTTCAAAATCTTATTTTTATATTTCTTTTCATTTTCAAATCAGTGTGTTTCAGACTTTAGTTTCGGCTTAGTTCTGGTTTCACCATTCAATTTTTCAAGGTGCAGCAGTATGCTCAACTTGATGAATTGTAGTGGATAAGTTCAATAGTAGTTTCAGTTCAGACTTTAGTATGCTAATAAGTTGGTTGGCCAATCATGTGGTCTATTTTTATCAGTCAAAGTTAGGAGGAACAATCAGCTAGTTTTTAGTCACTAAGTTACCTGATATATTTAGATACATGGTTGGGATCAGCCCAATGGATTAGGCCACTATTCTGCAGTGTTCTTGACACCTCCTGAAGGATCTGC
The DNA here is from genome assembly GCA_034641835.2 of Pinus albicaulis. Taxonomy (NCBI): domain Eukaryota; kingdom Viridiplantae; phylum Streptophyta; class Pinopsida; order Pinales; family Pinaceae; genus Pinus; species Pinus albicaulis. The sequence continues at coordinate 1,207,761,850 of CM076584.1, forward strand.
CATCCCCAGTTGGAGCCACTATTAGAACCCTGTAATTTACAGTATCACAACATGACTGTGTACTTTCTCTTTGCAAATTTTTCATACTCTACATAGATGTCAATATTCAAAATATTTTCCAAAGAAATAATCAAAGGAAGCAAAGGCAACAGAGAAGTAGTTAAGGCAGAAAAACAATAAAGGCAGATTTGTGCACATATGGGTCAAGTCGTGAACGCTAAAGAGGGTCAATTTGTGAACATGTCAAGTATTCTACAAATAAATAGAAAGAAACAAATGGGCATGACCAAAGAAAAAAATTCGACAAGATACAGTGAGCAATGAGGACCATTGGATCTGAGCATCGATCAATGGCGAAGATTAAATCGAATATCGCATATCGGTTAGTTTCACGGTTATAAGTTAAGAAATCGCAAGTTAAACTATTTAAGTTGTGATGCGATAAGCCACAAAAAATGTGAAATGTGAAGTGTGGGCTATGACGTGGCAAGATGAAGTGGAAGTAACGTGGAAATGACGTGGCAGTGAAGTGGCAGTGACACGGCAAGCTGAAATGGCAGATGACTTGGACCTGGCCCACATATCGCACATCGCAGATCACACAGGATAAGCTATTGTTTAACATTAAAAGTTTTGAATTTTCATAAAGAGGCCCAGATGCGATGCATTTTCAAAGGTAAATCCAAAGGATTTCAAATCCGAATGGAGAGCCTTTTCTGTTTTAAATCGCATCGGAGGATGAAAAGGAGATTACAATGTAAAAACTATGGAACATGAAGTGCGATGTGCGATTCCAGGTGGGACCTGATTGCAATCGCAAATCGAAATCTTAAAAGATAAGTTGCAAAGGTAAGTGTTAAAATCTTTGAAGTGCGATGTGCGATGCCAGGTGGGACCCGATCGCAATCACACATCGCAAGCTTTACAAGATAAATGCGAAGGGTTCAATGTTAAAAACATTGAAGTGTGATATGTGATGCAGTGAGGCCCAATCGCAAATCACAAATTGCAAGTTCAAAAGATAAGTGTAAAGGTAAAGTTTAAAAACATCGAAATACGAAGTGCAATGTTGGCGCGGATGTGATGTGGTTCCGAGATGAAATATAAAGGATTTTCAGGTCCGGGCTTATGAGTTTTGTATGCCATTTTATGAATAAATAGGCTAAAACAAGACATAAAGGACTTATAGTGGAATAAGCCCCGACAAGGAGTGAAAACAAAGGAGGTCGATTCGGGCAAAGGAATTTCATGCGTAACTATTATTGTATATCAACAGAAGAGGAAAAGACAGTAAACAAATTAGCACCATCATCAATCAATGAAAAGTGGCAAGCACTACACCAGATTTAATTACCAAGTGCCAGTTTTCTGAAAAGCAGGGCCGAATGTCAGAGCCACCATTGGTTACCTCTTCGTGACCATCACAAACACCTCCAAGCTTATTGTTTGATCTTAAGAAAATCCATTGAAGCATTTGGATCCATGAAGAGTTGCCCAATATTAACTCTACAGGCAGTGATTTTGTCAGATATTTCTGATCAGGCCTTGCATGGCCACACTTGTCTATTTTCTGCTAAATTGTAATCAATGAAAGGTTTTCGAGTAAGGTGGGGAAACTGACTTAGATTGTAGATAAATATTACTTGCCTTAGCAGTATCAAGGGTTGGAAGGTTGGACCTTGTTAGACTCTGCGTTGCAAAGATCATTGTATTGGAGCAATGTAACTGATTGAGCTGGGCATCAATAATAAGATATCGTTCACAGGATTCTTGAGCTATGTTAATGGTGATGTTTTTCCTCTGTTTTATTTTTTTTTCTCTATATTTTCATGTTGTGCATCAATTTATCTGATTTCAAAATGGAAAATTTAGATTAATATTTGCTCAGAGAGCACCTCAATTATGTATGTGTTTGCTATTAGAATTTTTTCTTCTGAAGTGTAGTTAAATAATTCTTAAATTCTCTTTAGCTATTAATGAACTCACTGCTTTCTTTCATCTCATATTCACACTTCCAGCAAGATCCAGTTGGCATAGTTATCTTGCCCTATGAATTCCCTTGAAAAGTTGATGCACAATTCAGCCTTTTATGACTCCATAGCCCAATGGATTAAGTTTCACAGCTCTGTATTTCCAACCACCCAATCAATCAAAACAAAAAACCCTCATAATTTCTATAACTAGCCTAATATCATCATTTAAAATTATCACGCTAAATCATAAAAATAGAGAAAGCCATATCTGAGTCTAGGAAGGCTAGGTCCTAGACTCCGATGTGGTTTGATGTTGTCCTCTGTCGTTTATTCTTGCCAATCTTATAACTTACAGGGCCAAAACAAGTTCAAGTTGCGATTATTTCACGTACTTACTTGTAATTTTAAATATAATGGATGTAAGAGCTAATTGATGTTATAACAGTTCAATGGAGAGGGTAGTGATCCTTCTTGTCATGTCTCATAAGATTTTTCTGTCATTATTGATCTGTCTTATATTCTTGCATATATCATTGATGCCAAGTGTTTGAAAACATGTCAATCCCGGTTGGGGATGGTCAGGCCTAGTCCTGGAGTTAGTTTTGGTTCATTAGCCTTGTCATCATGTGTTTGATGTGTTCTGGAATCTACGGGAAGTTCTGGGAAGTGATCAAGATTTTGGGCTTAAAAAGTGGCACAAATCCTGGGGATGTAGGCATAGGTTTGAGGAAGAAAGTCCCCAGATGCACCCATGCCCATGATGTGGGAGTGTCCAGAGCCTCTCAGATGCACCCTTCTCCATATCAAGGGAGCATTCAAGTGATTTCTCCACTAAAACTCAGTGAGTCCCAGGGATCGGTCATGTGGATGAATGGGATAGCCTTTGGGGGTACTATAGTAGGTACATGAGGCATGTGTTATGGGTTTCCATCGAGTCCACTTCCTTAAAGTCACCAAGGAGGTTGAGTCTTTTCATAGTATCCCCTCATCTCATGTTTACACTGGGTGAGCCGATGAAAGTGCGTAGATATGATGGAAGGTGTTGCTACAACTAATGTTATAGTTGGAAATATTTGTGATTTCACAAAAATCACCCTTTCAACTTAAATCAAGCACATACAACTAACAGTATGTGTATTTTGTAATAGACAATGATGTATGGAGATGAAAATATGCAAACAATGGTTTTAATTTTAACATATTCTTGTCCATATGTATCTAATACTTGCTGATATTGAGAGGGTCAATCGTTATGTTTTTTATTTTATTTATGTTTTTATGTTCTTCGTCTTTTATTGCTCCTCAGTTTAGAAATAATTAGTAGTACAAGGAATAATGGTGAGAGAAGCAATTCAAGAACTTTGTTGTAGCTTGATGCACAAAAAATAATTGCACCAATTTTTGACTACAAAGCAAGTTAATTAGTTTCGTAAGCATTCAAGGAATTTTGGTGTACAAGGAAGTGTGGAAAATGAAAATTGGGGCAGGAAAAAGAGTGCTATGGCATCTGAGGCTGATGATGCCGCTTAGGCTAGCCATTAATGTCTGCCATCTAAAAATCACACGTACCTTCTTCACGAAAGAGATGAGATAGGTACAATCAGGTGACAACTTCATCAATATACAATAAGAGGGAAACCCACTCAACCAATTACAATTGAAATAATATATATATATATATATATATATATATATATATATATATGAAAAATAAATAAATTAATTTCGTTTACAATGTTAACCTTATAATTTTTTGTTTAATTTTCGGTCAAATGGTTGATTAATTTATGGTCAACGCATTTGCAAATACGTTATTCCCTACGCAATAAGGATAATAAGAATTAAAAATTTCATTATATATCATTAAAGTTAACTAAATAATAATTTTACTTTAGTGTTTTTTTTAAATTAGAGGAATCGACAACTGCATCAATATCATACTCATATGACACATGGTCGATTTTGGTTGTTACCACTATACCTCTGGGCCTATGACCTGTACTCCTCTCCATAGACTGAATTAATTTTTGGGTATTGAATCTTGGATCTCTTAGTTTACACAATACTCAAATCACTTCCATCTCCAATTTAGATACACCCCAGAGACAATCTTATTTTAAATTATTATTATTATTAAAAAGAATTAATATATGAGTTAATCATATATACATTTAAAAAAAGAATGTAACAAGATTCTTAACCATGGAGATTTACCTTCATTTTATAATGGAGATTATTATGTTGTAAATAGGTTTGATCATTACCACATCCCAAAAAATGATTTTATATGACATTTTTCTTTTAAATTAATTAATTTAATTAAAAGAAAAAAAATGAATTAGGTTATGAAGTATTATATAAACCATTAAATTCATGGTTAAATCTCTACTATTAAATACAATATTTTGTAGAGATTAAACCTCTATCATCTATTTAATAATTATTTATAATTAAATTAATTTTTTTATAAATTATATTTAGTTCATCTACTTAATTACTATAAATATATCTTATTTATTATTATTATATATATAATTTAAAAAAATTATAATTATGGTTATGTTATTGGATACTAAAATAATATAAATACTAATCTAAATATCTTTGTACCTCCACTTACAACTATATTTATTACTTCGTAACTCCCTTTTTGAAATCAATTTCTCATGTCCAATACAATACAACACCCTATTCAATTTTAATCGCATATCAAATATAAAAATATGTAATATAATATATAATTAATCTCAAATCACATATATATATATAATTATATAATTTAAAAATTATTGAAATTTTTTAATACTATTTATTATATTTAGCACATAACAAGATCAATTTATTTATTATATTTAGCACATAACAAGATCAATTTATATAGTGTTATATCTAACGCGAGATTTTAGTTGAGAAATAAATAATATGGAAATAATTTTATATTAAATAATAATTTACTTTGTGTGGGGTTTAGTCTTTATTGAGCAGCTACTTCAAATCTCATGAGAAGGTGTGTTTTTTTATTTCTCTCACACACACATGATTTTCTATGTTTTGTACAACTAGTTTAGTATAGAACATCTTGTAGGTGGGAAAAACATTCTTCCATGCAAGAGAGGACTCATCGAGCCTAAGTTCAACCTAGTTGTGAGTTCCAATGCTATATTTATTAGTTCTAATTTTCTTATATTATTTAAACTTATTTCCATGCACTTTGCTAGCCTTCGTTGTTCATTCTAAGAGATTTCACTTGTACACAACTGCTAGCACAGAAGAGGACGTGAAAAAAGGGAAACTGGGTGGACTAGGTAGGTGCCATTGTAGAGGGATGATAGTAAACTCAACCAAGAGTAGTGAGAATACGGTAAGACTGGATGAATGGGCATGCAAATAAAATGGCATATGGAAGTGCAAAATAAAAACCAACAAATAAAAGTATGCTTTAGAATCTCAACTTGCTATCAATATTTTCATCATCTTCTCAGTTTCAAGGAAGATATCAAATGATGTAAGGCATTTGACCAACTAGATTGGATATGAATATATTTATCAATAAACTACATCTTAGCCATTTTTTAATTTTATTCATAAATTTAACATGTTTGAAGATTTTTTTTAATCAACTTGATAAGGAGTTTAATTTGGGAAATTATGAGGCTAGGATTGGATTAAGATCATGTATTTTGAATAGGGCCTTGAAGGTTGAAGATTTCTCAAGCATACACAAAGAAGGAAATAATAAGAATTGTATGATTCATGCTTATTAGTATGTTGTACAATGCAGATTAGGTCAAACTTTCTCCTCTAACACTTGGGAAACCTTAAGTTTCCTTCAAGCAATACATGATTTTCATGTTTGATCTCATGTTCTATTTATATTTATGCTTTGAGCAAAATTTATAGTAACATTGAATTACTAAAACAAAAACATCAATTAGTGTAGGTTTTTGTGATTCTTCCTTCTTAGTTTTTAGTAAAGATGGGCTGGAGGTTTTAACATATGTTTTTACTATTGTTTTCTTCTCTCTTTTTAATGGAATTAAATCATATATTAAATCAATGCACTTTAATATCAATAAAATTAGTGCACAAATTTATGTATTGCATCAAGGTAGGTTAAATTATTTTATTAAAAAACATCATATTTTAAAAATGTTTATGAGTGTGCCATATATATTGATTTTTCCACCTCATAACCCTATTATACACATTGAGGTAAAACCTTATAGATGTGCCAAATATATTCAATAGTATTGGTGTATAACCATACCATATACACCATGCTAAGACTATCTATAACACCCCCTTCCCACATTTACCAAAGTAATCGAACAACTGGTGTAAACATGTGATGATAGACTACTATAATGAGATTCAACCTCCTATGTGACATTAAGGAAGTGGAACTGATGGAAAACACAACCTAGAGACCTTGTAAAATAATTGCAACACCCCCAGGAGATAACCCAACCATTCAAGCCTCTCACCCCTTGGTCACATTGAATTTTTAACCCCCTTTTAGCCATAGCCGCAGCCATAACACTACATTCCAAGGGCTAGGAGGCTATAGCCACAACAAAAATACTTCATGGCAATGGCGAGGGCCCCAAATGCTCAGTTCTATGTATGTGGCTCTGGGATTTGAGCCACCTTTTGAGGCCCAAAGTCCAGGTCACTGTCTAGAACTTCATGAAAACTTAATGGATGATAAATAACAATCGGACAATGATACAGAAGAAGTCACATCAATAAGAAATCATCTGGACCCCTCCTAGCCATGAGAGGCATTTTGTCAAACATGTCGCAAACCTTGAATCTACAGGTGTAAACAATAGATTTAAGCATAGGGGTCTCATACTTATCTAAGAATCTCTAAGAAGCATTGCTCCCTACATCATAAGCTGTAACAAAATCTATTAGACCATAGATACATTTTGCATTCATTTACAAGTAAAAAAATGGATAGAGCAATATGTTATCACTGATAAAATACATGCTTATAACCAACATAATAAAAACAAAAATATAGTTGATACAATAGCAATAGAATCCACAAAATAACCAGTACATTTTCATACAAAATACCAAAGGAATGATCAATTAATTATTGAATGTAAAAACCAACCGGAGAAGGGACTTCCACGTTCCACACGACGATAGATTGGTTGATCCAAATCTGTCTTCAACCAATCACCCCTGTGTCATATTCCAAGCATGAATGTGGGACTCAAACCGAAAGAGCCAATGAGGGCATCTCGAGTCTAAACCACCTCACCCTCATCAATAGAAATCAGGCTTTACCATGATCCATACCCGATCACTAGGCCAACACAATAAATATGTCATAATATGATTTACCGTGATATACACCCAATCACTAGGACAACACAAGCATGAATGTCACCAGATTCTCTCCACCTACACCATGAGTGATGTTATTGTCTCCTAGTGTCTTAGGATTTACCGCAACCCATAGTCTAAATCATGGGTCTCTAAGCCCTAAACCGAGACATACTCTCCAGGATTTATTGTACATCCCATCCCGATATTACTGGGCCCAACGGAGAGCGCCCACCTCTCATGATTTTCCACAATCAAAACCTAGATCACTATGCCCTAAACTGAGGAAAACCACCTCTAGGCTTTACCGTATATCTTTCCATTCACAAGCAAGGATTCCTAGGCCCATCGAGGCAACACACTATATGGCTTTACTGCAACCCACAGTTCAGTTCAAGGGTTACTAGGCCGTGTGTTATATCAATTCAGAGATCCATCCAGAAATCCATCTAAACCAAAACATGAGAACTCCACAACACCATGGCTATCCAGAAATGGTAAGGCTAGGCTGAAAACATTGTCACACCTCGAAAAACCCATGCAAAGACAAAAAATAACCACATGCAGTACCATGCATGCAAGATCTAGTGAGGAAAACAAACATGAAAATCAATACCTGCTAAGAATCATGTTGTAGCTTCTTGATTCCTGCTCCTCCTTTCTTGCTTCCTCCTCCTTCTTGCTTTCTTACCTTTCTTGGTCCAATGCCAAAATGCTCCAAGAAAACTCTAAGTGTCCAAAAGTGAGACAGAGAGAGAGAATAATGAGAGAGCTCCATAAGTGTAAGAAAAATCTTGAACTAGCAAAAGCTTACCAAATGATCCTCATTATCCTTTTTAATAATAAGGCATTTATTTTCTTCATTTTCCATTATTTTCCTTCATTTTCCTTCTCACATGTAACCTGTGACCTTTCATCTCCCTTTTTCCTAATTTCCATTATTTTCATAAATAAATGTGCCAAAAATGTCATTTTTCCTTTCCAAATCCTTTTCCATTTCCTTTGTCAATTTCCTTAACCGTAACGAACCAAATGAACACCCACTAGAATGTTTTTCCCAACATTCAGCTTGGAATAAGTGTCCCTTCAATCATGGGTTTTATTTTTAACTTTCATTGCATGGAATTTTCAACAGGGCTGTTACAGAACCCTCTCCCTTGGGGGAACATCGTCCTCGGTGTTCAATGACACCTATAAAACAAAAAATTGCTAAAAATAAAACATACTGCCTATGTATCTTAAAAACACATCTCGTTGTAGTATTTACAATTAATAACCTACTCAAAAGAAAAAATCATCATGAAAATCATACCATTTACTAGAGCTTTAGAACATAGCACATTACGACATTCACAATAGTATACACATATACACATTTTCTCAACCAGCAATTAAAAGGATACGATGCCCATATCAGCAACAAGGGAATCCAGAGCTTGAAACCTCCACCCTCAAAGTAGTACTAGGATTCACTTCCTTCCCAGGAAGTCCAAAATCCACTATCATAGTCAAAGCTGCATCCAATGTCCAACACTACAATCTTGCGCTATTGTACCCTCAATGAACAGTTACCAACTCATTTTTTCAGGGCACACTCCCAATTTGCATCTGATTCCATATGTAAATGCTAATGACAACAAAAAATCCATCCCCGACCTCCCCTTCTCTGCTACGTAGTCCCTTGAGAAATATGGTCACCCCCTCTGTGCAATCACTCATTTTCGATGTTCCTCGTCATCCCCTATCCTGGAAGGGATGATTTCTCGCATAGTAAGTTTCAAAACCCAAGGCATATACCTGCCTCAAAAGCATCATACCGTTCATAGCATGCTCATGGAAATCAATGGACACTATTGGGTACCAGTGTCCCACAATACTCCTGAAGTTCTTTACTAACATACTGTTGCATGTTCCAATTCCTTTTCCGCTGCTGCTAATTATTGCGGCCAATTTAATCCATCCAACCGTGCATTTCCATGCTTCCTGTACCAAGCACATAATTGCCATTAGATTCAAAATAAATTGAAATAAATTCGCATCATACATCCTTGGTAGCTCGTCAATAAGGTACACTTACAATCTTGTCTACTTCCTGTCACAAGTGAAACTAGTTTTTTGATCAAATCATCATGTATAAACATATCACATCTAGTTAGCTCAAAACACAACCATCATAGGTCAAAATCATGAATCACATGTAATCATCATCAACCATAATCATAAATCAAATGTAACCATTATAAGTGATAATTGTAGATCACATGCATAAAAAAACTGAAATAAAACATGGATATTTATCCTTCATTGGTCCTTACTATTTCCTTTGCTCTTTTTTACTCATACCGGATTGATTGCCACACCCGACAAGCATCCAATGCCTTTCCTTGTCATGAATGACATACGCATACACACAATGTACATCCCAACACATACATCCACATACGACATACAACACCATACAATACATGCACTCACACTGACATACAACACATACACCTACAACCGGTGTTCAATACAACACAATACATATGCCTACACCGACATACAACACATACAACTATACCCAGTGTACAATACAACACAATGCATATGCCTACATCGGCATAAAACACCTACACCTACACTCGGTGTACAATACAACACAACATATACATATGTCACGATACCACGACTACATAAACATACATAGTACCGCATGCCCGCAACACATGTACGGCATGCACACAATACCACATGTATACCAGTACCATATGCACAACATGTGCACAATACCACTTGTACACAACACCACCTACACAATGTGTGCACAACATCACATGTACACGACACCACCTACACAACGTGTACACAATGCCAAATGTACATCGCACCACCTGTACAATGTCTACATAATACCACATGCACAGCATGTACATGATACCACATGTACACATCGCCACATGCATGGCATGTACACGACACCTCCTGCACACAACACCACATGTACAATCATGTACACAACACCGCATGCACACAACAGCCCATGTACAATCACGCACACAACACTATATGTACATAAAACTTCATATACAACATCTACATAGAACCATACGTACACAACATTGCATATCCAACATGTGCACAAAACAATATGCACACAACACCACATGTCCAACATGCACACAGTATGATAGGTACACAACATCAAATATCCAACATGTACAGAGCACCATCTAAACCTAGCACTTCATATGCAATATACACACAAAACCATATATACAACATGAATACAACATCATTGTACACAATACTATATATGTTACATGTACACATCACCATAGGTAAAATCACGGAATATACAAAATGTGCAACATATACACAACAATAATATTGCACATCCACAGACCACTCATTGGCCCCACGAGCAACATTACTTCTAGTGTCTCTCCACTATCCATACTTATCCTAGCATGCCACAGATCACACTACTTTCACTTTGTTGATGTACCCCTCAGCATTACCTGTCCATAACATAAAAATTGGCATAGTATAAGCTTATAATATCAATTCATATCCACATGATACTCACCTCATAAATATGTCAGAGTTACTCTTCCCATTTGATTCCTCATAAGACCAATTGCCTCTTTATACCATTCACCTGCATAATCAACCATTCCTCCACAAGAATGATTGTTGAAAACCCTGTCATACAGTGAGATACATACATACATACAATCATTAGAATAAAACAATCATGATCATGTAATACAATGACATAAATAAACACATATGTACATATAAACATCAACATTAAACAATCATGATCCATGATGACCCTGTCAGACACAATACACATACATACATACATACATGTATAAATATATAAACATCAACATAATCATGAGAACAACACAATTGCTAGATATCGTAAGGTCTAGGTTAAGAGAACTTCCTTGATTTTTGCACACCATGCACAACGTTGAGAACAATTTTTCCCAACACAGCCAAGGCATCTAACACCTCATATCCATTCACTTTAATTTTCATGTTTCCTTCTCATGTATGTACGGCCACCGTCTATTTACCATGATGGAACCAGCCAGTCCAACCGACTGTCATATTCTTACATTCAGCTGTGCTTTCTCATGCACCGAGATTCATCTGTGCCTTTCATTACCTGTTGGTTACCACATATATCTCCCTGAACTCCATTAACTTTCATATTTCCCAAACAATTCACAAGACTCTCAAAAGATAAAAGGAAAGAACGAAAAACAAACAAGAAGAATACTATGAGAAACCAAAAGCAATAAGACACCACAACCAAAGGTGTATGGCCATACACTAGACATAACAAAGCCGAAAATCAAGTGCAAAAAACCACAAAATACCAAAATATCTAGACTAGAACAAACACCATGACTCAATCCCCATGGCTTCCTAGTACTTCCAAAGGGAATCTTAGCTGAGCCTTCTCCAAGATTTCATGGAATTCTCTTTGTCATTGAACCATAGGTATCATATTTCCATAACACATAACTATCAGCGCATAATTAAATATAACAATATACCGTTTATCTTACCTTTTTGTGCCAAACAGGCTTCCATGTAACTGAACATACATGACAGTCGCATATTACAAAGATCAAGGCAACATATCTATCAATTTGAAATCAACATTTACCAAGTCTAATAACCATGTCATAATCAATAATCAACTCACATTCATCTATCATAATACATAATGCTACAACTATCACCTACTTACACTCAAGTATATACCAGATATCTCAACACATATGTGTTAGCACAACCATCTTAAAATAAGATCATTCCTTCATGCAATATTACAGACACATATACTCATATCATGCAGTTAATCAAACATGCAAACAACTTGCAAACATAACATGTTAAATAAATAAACTAGAGGACATAATAGACACCAAACACTCAGCACCAGATAGATGGCATAGTCAAATAGTTTGGCACCAAGTACACAACATAAGCACACTCATACCTTAATGTATCTCAGGGGAGGCTATCTTGTCTACATAGTCAATCTAGATTAGCATGATATAACTTCACAACATATCTACCCAATCATAAATAAGGTCATGATATCCATAAAAATATCTAGCTAATATGTTCACACCCTAAACACATAAATAATTTGCATTCATGCATACAATCACATATGAAAATTCAATCTAAACATAATACAACACACTATCATGATTACGTCGGCTCATGCTTGAATTTCATAATCCTAACCATCAAGTCACTAGCATGTCACAACAACAAGTTATATATCATGATCATCAACAACATGTAACCTAAACATCAATTTAACTATCATACAACAACAAAAATTTAACCCATAACATGCTCATCAACAACATATAAGTTAGCTAACATAAAACAACAATAGCAATGCATACCACCACAGGTGGTTGTCATTCATGAATATCCGACAAATGTACATATAACCACACTAATTAACTAAAATATATCATGTATTTAACCTCAACAACAATAAAATGAGAAACATGTATATAACCCTAATGCTTACAACAACCATGAATCACATACCTGCACACCAAGCATAAAAAACTTGTATGATGATTTTCTCTTACACCAAAGTCCATTTTTGCAACTTCACTTTAGTGATTTGCATTTGCTGATTGTACATGTGGTTTTGTGTACATGTTGTACATGTGGCGTTGTGTGCAGGTGGTGTCATGTACATGTGATGTTGTGTACATGTTGTGCAGGTAGTGTTGTGTACAGGTGGTAGTGTGTACATGTTGTGCATATGGTACTCGTATACGTGTGGTATTGTGTGCATGTTGTACATTTTGTGTTATGGGAATGCAGTACTATGTACGTGCATGGTGTAGTCATGGTATCATGACATGTGTATTCATTGTGTTGTACTCTTTATATGTATATGTATTATTTTGTGTTGTACACCAGATTTAGGTGTATGTGTTGTGTTTTATTGTACACTGGGTGTAGGTGTATGTGTTTTATGCCAATGTAGGCGTATGTATTGTGTTGTGTTGTACATAGAGTGTAGGTGTAGGTGTCACATGTCAGTGTGGGTGCGTTGATTCGGATTTATGCAGGAAAAAAATAAAATATATAAATAGACATAAACACATATATGCAACAGAAACAATACTTCATTTTATTTAAATCAAATGATTGAAATATGCTTACAGACATAATGGAAATAAAAATAGTTGGGTGTTGGTAGCGTATCTCTGAGAAGAGATGGGGTGGCTACAGACCTTTGAACTATGTTAAAATGAGGCTCGAGGGCCTATTTATTATTGAGAAACAATGGAGAACTCTAAAATTCCAAAAACCTAACCCTAGGGGATGAAGCACCAAAAATATGGGCCCCGTTCGGGTAAACTGGTGTTTCAACTTCCCGGTGACATAACTTCGGCATACGATCTCCGTTTGACGCGTATCATTCCTTGTTAGAAAGATCTATCCTAGTAAAAATTTCGGTGTGAGCAACATGGGTCCATGGACCCATGATGCTCCCGGTTTTCCCAAAAAACTTCGTTTAGGGCCTCAAAACTAATTCGGAAGTTCAGAACCCGAAAAAATGCTAAAAATAGTAAGTTGTGCTGCAACTTAAAAATTGAAAGAATTGATGGTGGGGGTTCAAATGGAATAGGTGGGTGGCCACCAATATCCACCTAGATCATTAAGGCCCCAAACCGGCTCTGGGAGTGCAAGACCTGTAAACCTGCTAAAAATAGTAAGTTGTGTTGAATGTGAAAAGTTGTCAAAATTGATGGTGCGGGTCCAAATGGAATAGGTGGGTGGCCACCGATATCCACTTGGATCATGTGTGTATTGTATGGTGGTGTATGTCATATGTGGGTGTACGTGTTGTGATGTACATTGTGTGTATGTGTACGTGATTGAAGAGAAGAAAAGGCATTGGGTGTTTGTCGGGTGTGCCAACTGATCCGATGTGTGTACAAAAATAACAAAGGTAGAAGTAAGGACCGATGAAGGATAAGTATCACTATTTTATTTAAGTCTTATTATGCACGTGATATGTGATTCTGACTTATGATGGTTACATGTGATTTATTATTATGGTTTATGGTGATTTCATGCGATTCATGATTTAAATTTATGATGGTTACATTATGAGACAACTAGATGTGATATGTTTATACATGATGATTTGATCAAATAATTGGTTTGACGTGTTGTGACTGGAAGTGAACAGAATTGCAAGTGTACCTTATTGACGAACCACCAATGAGGTATGATGTGAATTTATTTCAATTTATTTTGAATCTAATGACAATTATGTGCTTGGTACAGGAAGCACAGAAATGCCTGGTTGGGTGATTGAAACTAATTGCAAGAATTAGGAGCAAAAAAAAAAGGAATTGAAATAGGCAACAACACGTTGGTAAAGAACTTTAGGAGCAAGGCCATTGTGGAACACTGGTACCCAATAGTGTCCATTGATTTCCATGAGCAAGCTATGACCAGTATGACAGTTTCGAGGCAGGTATATGTCTTGGTTATTTGACCTTCCGATGCAAGGAGGCCTTGCCAAGGGATGGATCACCTGGGATATGGGATGCTAGGGAACTTTGAAGGTGAGTGACTGCACGGAACAAGATGACTGGATTTCCCAAGGGACTGTGTATCAGAGAAGGGAAGGTTGGGGATGGATTTGTTTTGGTAATTAGCATTTCCAGATGGAATTAGATGCACATTGGGAGCATGCCCTAGAACAATGAGATGGTAACTGTTCACTAAGAGGACAAGCCACATAGGATTGTAGCATTGGACATTGGATGTAGCTTTAACTTTGGCAGTGGATTTTGGACTTCCTGGGAAGGAGGTGAATCCTGGTATTACTTTGAGGGTGGAGGTGTGAGCCTCTGGATCCCTTTGTTGTTGATACAAGCATCATATCCTTTTATTTTCTGGTTGAGAAAATGTGCATATGTGCTTAATATTGTAAATAATGTATCGAGCTAGATTTATAAATATACATACACAATATGGTTGTATATTGGATTGCATTGTAAATAATGCAATGAGTTGTGTTTTAAAGCTTCATAGGTAGTATGTTTTATTTTCAGCAGTTTGCTAGTTTATAAGTGTCATTGAACACTGAGGATGGTGTTTCCCCAAGGGGGAGGGTTCTGTAACAACCCTGGTTAAAAATCCATGTAAAAGAAAATATAATACCAAGGTCATGGGACACTTATTCCAAGTTGAATGGTGGGAAAAACATCCTAGTGGGTGTTCATTTCGATTATTTTGGCTAAGGGAAATTGGCAAAGGAAATGGATAAGGATTTGGAAAGACAAAATGGAATTTTTGGCACATTTATTTATGAAAGTAATGGAAATTAGGAATCAAGGAAGGTGAAAGGTCACAAGTTGCATGTGAGGAGGAAAATCAAGGAAAAAAAATGGAAATTGAAGAAAATAGAGGCCTCATTAATAAAAATTCTTATGAGGATCATTTGGCAAGCTTCTGGCTCAAACTTTTGTCAGTTCAGTTTTGGAGCTCTCTCTCTATTCTCTCTCTATCTCACTCTTAGACACTTAGAGTTTTCTTCGAGAATTTCAACACTAGACCAAGAAAGGGGAAATAAAGAAAAGGAAGGACAAATAAAGGGACGGAAAGCAAAGATCAAGTAAGGAAGAGCAGGATCAAGCAGCTTAAGTAGGAATACTTGCAGGTAACATATTTCATATGTGATTTCCTAGCTGGTTTGGACATGAATGTCTAATGCATGTTGGTATTTGGTTCCCTTGCTATCGGTGGCATGGTTTTGTTGGGTTTTGACATTTTTTTTCATCCTTTCCTTGCCTTTTTCTAGATAGCCATGGTTTGATGGGATTGGTCTTGGTTTTGAGATTTGGAATTTTCAGATGATTTTTGAAATCTGGGGCAGATTTGGTCTCGGGAAATTCCTAAATGCCTAGGAGTTCCTTAACCGGTTTTGGTGGGATAGACGATAAAGCCTAAGGGTGGTGTCTTGGTTTAGGGACTAATGATCCGATGCCAATTGGAGTAAATCTTGAGAGATAAGGAGATGAAAAATTCCTCAAGGATAGTGATGGATTCTTGAGGCATTCCAAGCTCAGTTCAGTTTTGTGATCTCAATACCGGTTTAGGTGTGATCACTGTGTGGTGAGGGTGGAGGTGGTTTAACCTATGGGTTCCCTTGGTTGTTTCTATATTTTTTTATTCATGAAATCCCACATTCATGCTTGGAATATAATATGGGGGTGACTGGCTGAAGAGATATTTGGATCAACCATGTCTATGGTCAAGTGGTACGTGGAAGTCCCGAACCTGGTTGGGTCTTGCCTATGTTTAAGAAAAGCTAAGCTATATTCCTTTTATACTTGTTAACGTGTGGATTTAATGGGTATTATCTCATTTTTATTTACATGGTTTTATGTTGGTTATAAGCATGGTTATATGGCTAGTTCAAGTCACAATTATTCCATGTACTTAATTGTAATTGTGAATATAATGGATGCAAGGCCTAATTAATGCCATAAAAGTTCAGGGGATCGGGTAGTGATATTTATTGTCATGTCTCATTATATTTTTTAGTGATTCATGCTCTATCTTGTATCCTAGACCTATAGATTGCATTGATGCCAAGTGTTTGAAAGAATGTGTAACACCCTCTTCCCACATCTACAAAAGTAATTGGCCAATCGGGGTAAACATGTGACGAGAGGATACTAATACGAGATTCAACCTCCTAGGTGACCTTAAGAAAGTGGAGCTGACGGAAAAAAAACAAACAAACCTTGTACAACATCAATGACATCCCCAGGAGCTAACCCAACCTTTAAGGCCTCTTACCCCTGGGTCACACTAAACTTTTGGCCTCTCTGAGCCATAGCTACAGGCATAACACTACATTCCAGTAGTTGGGAGGCTATAATCATAGGCATAACTCTACATGCCAGCGACTAGGGCCCCAAATGCCCAATTCTGTGCTTGCATGTCCAAGATTTGAGCCACAGTTTTCGGCCTAGAGCCTAGGTCACTGCCCAGAACTTCATGAAAAGTTTAGACATAATAAATAACAACAATAAAATGATATAGAAGTAAACATATCATCAAGGACTCAACCATACCCCTGCTAGCCATGACAATATTTTTTCCAAACATCTCACAAACATTGAATCTACAAGTATAAACAACATAGGAGTCTCATACTTATCCGAGAATCACTAAGAAACATTTCTCCCTTATATCATTAGTTTCAATACAACCTATTTTACCACATATACACTATGCATTCATTTCCAAGTAAAAACATGGATAGAGCCATACATCATCATTGATCAAATACATGCTTATAACCAACACAATAACCATATAAATAAAATGGATACAATAACAATATAATCCACATATAAATCAGTACATTTGCATACTGATTACCAAAGGAATGAATTGCTCATTACTGAATGTAGAAACCAACCGGAGATGGGACTTCCACATTCCAGCTAACCATTTATTGGTTGAGCCAAGTCTCACTTCATCCAATCACCCTCGTGCCATAATCCAAGCATGAATGTGGGATCCCATCAAACATATCAATCATAATAAATATTGAGCTTCCAAAGGCCAAACCACCTCAACCTCCAACCAATGATTCCACCTCATGGTCAGACATCACAAACATCACAAATTGGTTTCTAACCAAGCTTTTCCAGGGCTCCAAAGTGTATTTTCTAATCAGGGCTTCTAGGAATAGTAACTAAACCCCAACTATTACAGGGATTCTAGAGCATTTTTTCAACTAGGGCTTCCAGGACTAGTAACTCAACCCACATTTTTCTGTCAGGCTTCCAGAGTATTTTTCCAACCAAGGCTTCCAAGAAATAATAAATCAATCCACAACTAAAAAAATCATGATAACCAACCAAAAAACAATAAATGGAAATAAACCCACAACACCATGGTTATCCAGGAAATGGAAAGGCTAGGAAAATCCACATGCATACACCATGCATGTAAAAACTAATGAGGAAAGCATGCATGAAACTCAGTACCTGCAATAAAAACTCGTTGTATTTTTTGATCCTGATGCCCTCTTGCACTTTCCTTCTCTTCCTTTGCCTTCTTTCTCCAAATCACCAAGTATCCACACTCTCCAAGAGTGCTCCAATAAAACTCTAAGTATCCAAGAGTATGAGAGAGAAGATATAATAATGAGACAGCTCCAAAAATTCCTTGAGAAAAGGTACCAATTGGTCCTCATAAGCCTTTTTATTGATGAGGCCTCTATTTTCTTCATTTTCCATTATTTTCCTTCATTTTCCTCCTCACATTCAACTTGTGACCTTTCATCTCCATTTTCTCCTAATATCCACTATTTTCATAAATAAATGTGCCAGAATTCCATTTTTCTTTTCCAAAGCCTTTTGCTTTTCCAATTTCCTAAGCTGTAATAAACCAAATGAACACCCTCTATGATGTCTTGCCCAAAATTCAACTTGGAATAAATTTCCCATAAACCATGGTTATTATTTTAACTTTATTACATGAGATTTTCACCAGGGATGTTACAAAATGCTCCCCCTTGGGGGAAACTGTTCTCATTGTTCAATCACACATATACCTCAACTACATTGCTGAAAATAAAACACACTTCCCATGGAGCTTTATAACATAACTCGATGCAATATTTACAATGATCACCCTGTTGAAAACAAAACCAACATGACAACTATAATGACATAACACCATACCGCTTATTGGATATTTATAAAATATCTCATGGTGATATTTACATCCCTATACAAATGTACATATACCCGAACATCACAGCAAAACATAAATCAAAACATCACCAAAACATATACCAACATCACACCAAAACTCATTTTCCTCATCTGGAAAACAAGGAAGGACACATAGCCTGCATTTGATCCGCCATCTTCCATGTAGCTTCATTGGGCCCAAAGTGCTTCCATTGCACTTTAACTTTCTTGATTGCTTGATTCCAGAGCATGAGCATATTTTTTTGGAAAATGCATTTCTTTTCCAGCTAGAACACTCCTTCTGGCTCCACCTACAATACAAACCAGTCAATCACATGATCATCATATTTAACATATTTCTTAAGCAATGAAATATGAAAAACATCATGTAATTTCACTGTGGAATGAAGTGAAAATTGATGGGCTACTGGAAAAATCCTCTTAATGATCCTGAAGGGTCCACAAAACCTTGGCACATGACCCAAATGTAAAGGAGCTCTTCTTGGGTTTGATACATAAGTACACCTGATCCCCAACCTAAAAATCCTTTAACAACATTTTCCTGTCTACATAAATATTCTTCATATCTTGCATTTATTTCAAGTTATTCTTAATCACTTGCATTTCCTCTTCCATTTCTTCCAACATATATGGTCCAATCAATACCCTATTAACCAGATCACTCCAACTAAAAGGAGTGTTTCAACTCTTCCCATAAAATTCCTCAAATGGACTCATCCTCAATGACTCTTGATACCCGTTGTTGTAGGCGAACTCTACCAGTGGAAGATACTCTTCCCACTTGTGCTAGTGATGCATCACATACATCCTTAGCATATCCTACAATATATTTTTGACCCTCTCAGTCTGTCCATCTGTCTATGGATGATAAGTTGTGATTAAGGCCAACTTGGTGCCAAAAACTGCAAACAACTCCTTCCAAAACTTGGAAGTGGAATTTGCATCCCTATCCGACACAATATTCTTCAGAAAACCATGCAATTTGACTATGTGTCTGATGAAAATATATGCTACATCACTAGCTGAGTATGTAGTCTTCACTGGAACGAAATGTGCAACCTTTTTCAACCTGTCCACAACCATGATGGAATCATGTTGTCTAGCTATCATGGGAAAATCTATGATGAAATCGATGGAAATTGCCTCCCATTTCCACTCTGGAATTGCAATCAGATGTAGCAGTCCACCTGGATACATACACTCTGCCTTAACCATCTAACAATCCAAACATCTGGCTACAAACTCTGCTACATCCTTCTTTAGATTTGACCACTAGTAAAATTTCTTCACTATAGTCAAAGTATTCTGGTAGCCTGGGTGACCCGAATATGGTTTCATATGAAACTTCCTCAAGATCGCCTTTTTGAGCTCACTGATGTCTAACACGTATATTCAGTCTCTAAATTGAACCAATCCATCTGTTGTGAGACATTAGTCCAAATCATGTACAATTGCACATGTACCAGTATCTATACTTGTACCCTACTACAACATGTGCACAATATCCATGTATTGGTGATTCAACTGACCTGCCTACAAGATCCTATTCTAGAATTTTGTCCCATGGGAGCTCATAACTGCTATGTTATTTACCTATACCTGCCTTGTTGGAGCAGGGTCCCCTAGGGTACACTTTTTGGGTATATTTTTTGTACAAGTTTGTATATGTGCACTGCACGAATGGGTTAAGGGGCCTTGGGGCAGGTCAAAGTCCCTGTTTTGATGTAAAAGGGTTTAGTAACTTAAGTTCAAGTTATACTATTATGATTTGAATGTTTATGCTTTTGTAATACTTTTGTAAGGGTTTTTTAAGGCTCCTGCTGGCTGTGTGCGTGGATACCTAGTCTTCGTTGTGTGCGCACTCTGTTGGTTGTGTGCACAAAAGGGTAATGTGTAAGGGTAAATTATGATGTATTGAATTGACTTGAAGCTAATATAAGGATATTTGGCAAAAGAATTGTGTTATTGATCTGAGTTATCTATCTATTGTTTCTGTCTTCAGATCACATTACTTCTTTGTTGAATATTTGTGCCTGCACAATTACCTATGTTATTTATGCATGAAGTTGTATTGATGATTTATGAATATGCTTAAGTGATTATGCATTGTTTAGATCTGGATCTAGTTTTGACATATTATATCTGCACTAAAGCAATCAACGATTTTGTCTGCATTTGATAAGTTTTGTTCTATGTTGCGCACACCTATTTATAATCTATATAATTTTGCAATCAGTCTGCGTAGGTCCACTTCATTATTTTCTTCCTCGGGATGCATAAACCTGGTTCTAGCACCCCCCCATACTGCTTCGGGTGAGACTTTGATTTTCGCTAGCAGGGCATTACTGAAAGGGCCAGTAGTTGGAGGGTTTGTTGGTTGCGCGATAAAATTTGAACCTAGGTCAGGACCCCTCAAGCCAACAAATGGTTGGCCAATATTTTCACAATATTCAAGAAGTCATCTTTGATACAAGCCATCGGCATGGGATGGGTAGAAGAAAAATATTGTGAACTGTAGAAATCTGACAATTGTGAAACCTAGGGGATAGCACGCAGTTGCTGAAACATCGACCTCTCCAAATGAGAATGTAAAAAAGGTGCGCTCAATGATTGGCCTTGCTGGGTAATATAGGAAGCACATTCAGAGCTATGAGTTGATAGTTGCGCCCATCACTAAAATACTCAGAAAGGGTTCGACATTTCGTTGGGATGAAGATGTCAAAAGAGTTTGTTGTTATTGATGGAAGAGACGAGCACTACCCTCTATGCTTTGAATTAACTGATCAATAAGCTTGTGTAGGGGGGCACAATCTGAAAATGATTTTCATTAGCTCTGGAGTATATGCGCAGCAAGGTGCGACATACGTGTGTGGTAGCTGCACGAGGAGGTTGACTGGGTCACAGAGGTCTCAAAAACTAGCCATTGGAATAGTAAATATGGAAAAGATAGATTTATTACTGTTGATGGGAGCGTCTAGGTTGCATTTAATGAAGGTATTTTGCTAGATTCATGACCGTTTTTTCATTTATGAAGACACATTAATGTAGAAGGAACCGTTGAGGATGCGCCACAAGTATAAATATGTCCTATGGTGTCGCAATAGTTCCCTTTGATTTATAAGTGAATTATTTTCTTTGAGCTCTATGATTTTCACTGCATACTCAATGTCTATGTCTAGTTTAGATTAGGGATTCGAGGAAGAGCTACGCCACACAAGGTTGAGTTACGTAATTCCAAGTAGTATGACAGCCACACGACCTGGAGATGACCCTGTTGCGCCCAAGGTCCCTATTGTTGAAACACCTACACCCACGAAGTCTAAGAAAAGGTAGTCATCCGGTACAAGAAAATCCTTGAGGGAGAAGACCCCAAAGCTGCACTCCACTCTGGAAGAGCATCAGAAAAGGCTAATGACAGAGCTCCCAGAAACGATTATGGAGGAAGAGGAGGATTTGGTCGAAGTCGCCCCATTTTCGCAATTTCCAACCTATGTCACACCACGCAAACCGACGGTCAGAATTCCTAAATATCTTGACAAGCGCGTGTGAGAATCCAAATAACATTGATCCCAAAAAACATCCTGATGGAAGGGGACACATTTTCCAAAATACCGCAACTCAAAATAGAGGATTGGGACATTTTGGACTTGGAAAAATTCCCTGAACTCACGCCAGAATTGTAACTCGACCAAGTTCAGTATGAAGGGGGAATAGTGTGCCTAGAGCCAAAGAGATGGATGTTGGGTCTAAACAAAGTAGGCCTGTCAAATCTATTGCAGATCCCTCACTTTGGGCACAGCCCAATAAACAACATCTGTGTCCGGAAATTGCATGCGCTAGTTCATGATTATGCACTCTGGTTGGGAGAGCGCATTCCAATAGAAGCAGCATTGATCCATAGGATCACTGGTTTACCTACTAAAGGCACAAATCCAATTACGGATTTTGGAGGAAAAGCGCAAGAAAAATCCGTCGCATATCAAATCAAAAAGAAGTATCAAGTCTTGCAGAAAAGCCAAGGATGTATGGTAAGCGAGATAAATTACCCGGTCGTTCAGTTTGGAAAAATCATCTTTGCTTGCAATATGATGCACAAATGTAGATCGAAGGAGGTACCCATGCACATGATCGCTCTCGCAGGACAGTGTGAGAAAGGTGTAATTTACAATTGGTCTCATTACTTGTGTAAAGAATTCCTGGAAAATGTGTGCAAAGCACAGGAAGAAGGAAAGAAATTTCAATATTCTTGGATATTATTATTAATTGCACTGATTTGGTGGAAGACCCTTGAGGAAACCTAGTTTACGGAGATCGAGCCACAAATGTGCAAGGCTTCACGATATGCAACAATTTGGAATTCCTCAGATCCCCTGTGCTAAGGAGAATAATTTTTTTTGGGTAATTTTCGATGCTTCGCTATATTAGGCCGTGTAGTCTAAGCTAAGGTTTTCTCCGACACTATATTAGTAATACAATATGATAGCTGACTTCAAGGCCACGTTCCACAATATGCACATCTGCGTGAAAGGCCTTATGGAGGGAGTTTGGTATGAGTTACCATACTTAGTGACAGAATATGATCTGATCTGAGTCACTACAGAAAGGCCACCAGCGTGGTTGGAGCCTGGTGCATCCACATCTATCACCAAAATTTTGATGAAGCCGTACACGGGTACTCAGCTAGAAAAAACCACAGAGAAGGTGACTGAGAAGCCTATACAAAAAGAAGCCACGTTGATGACCACTTGCGAGACGATTGACCTGGAAAAAGACACTAAGCAGGAGAAAAATGGTTTCGCGCCGAAAGATATAGTGGAGGAGGTAGAAGCACAGGAATCTAATGGAACCAAGCATGACTCTCAGGTCATTGGTGGGTAAAGGAAGAAGAGGAAGGGATCTAAAGAGGCTAGAGAGGAGGGCTTGATGTTGATTGAGGATGATTTGAATGAGATTTCTAACATAGTCATGTATGCGATGGAATATCGCTAGTCAGATATGGAAGTGCAGTATAAGTCTGTGCTTGAATTGGTATAGGTTGGGATCTAGGAACTTAAAATGCAAGCGAAACTAATACAAGTGAGCTTTGCTCAGATGAGCCAGACCAGCACACAAGTAACCATCGCGTAGCCATTCGATCTAGCATTCCTAGCAACCAGGGATGCTCATCTTGTGAAATTCCCCACACCAGTCATCCATGTGGACACCATCTAGCGTGCTCAATTCAGAGGTGCATGTGACATTAATATTATTTTTTTGTTTTACCTATAGGAAAGTTTCACCTTATGCACACGATGATCGTCGATGAACTTCAGTTCCAAGAGTTTTGCACTCACACATATATTGTAGAATCCAAGAAGCAGGTCAAAGATGCACAATAGAGATAGTAAGCTATAGAACTATCATGTTGCGCAGTCGAAGCCCAGCTCGTTGTGCTAGAAGAAAAAATTCACCAAGTTTGTAGTGATGTTCCAGCAGTCCTAGCCACAACTGGCCCCAAAGAAAAATTGGACATACTGGCTGTCACCTTGAAAACATCGCGCGCTGAAGTGCATACCGTTCGTGTAGAGCTTGAGCATCAAATCATGGATCTACAACTGAATTTGTAGCCTGAGACTCTACCTGAGGTTCCCGCAAAAAGGGCAGCCGAATTAAAGCAAGCCACAGACAATATTTTTGCCATAGTCACACAGTGTGACAATCTTTTGGATGAAGCTATGGGAGTATGGACGTTTGTTCAAAATGGTCCTGTTGTGCAGCAGTTGCACAATGCGCTGCACTAGAAAGAGCAAAAATTCGCTAAGATCCAGAAAATGGTGCTGAACCTTGTTCTTACATAGCACCTCGCCCATCAGCAGGAGGGCCAAATAATCCAGACAGAGATTGAAGACCTATTCTTAAAAGAGTCGTTGTTAGAGGCACACATGCAACCATGGGCTATTGAGGCTCTTCATCTTTTGCAGACACTAGACACTAATTTGAAGGCAATTCAACAGATGCAACGAAGTATCGAGATGGCCATTGAAGGGCCTACCACTAAGAATTTAGTTCTACAATCACAGGGAGTTGTTGCACAAAGTTTATAAATGACGCTCCCTCTTAAATATTTTTCCAGTGCGCTCCAAACCAAGCTAAAGGAGCAGAAGCCTCAGTGACTTGGGACGAGTCACATGTTTGTGTTGGGGGCCTGTCGGAGCGAGGTCCCCTGAGGTACACTTTTTGGATATATTTTTTGTACAAGTTTGTATATGAATGTTGCGTGAATGAGCTAAGGGGATTTGTGGCAGGTCAAAGTCCCTATTTTGATGTAAAATGGTTTAAGGGTTAATTGTGGGCCTCAAACCATGGTTTAAGACCATAGTATCTACATGATAAAATGATATAAATAGATAGAACGAGTCTAAGGAAGTAACTTAAGTTCAAGTTAGACAATTATGATCTGAATGTTTATGCATCTGTAATAATTTTGTAAGGGTTTGTTTGGGTTGGGTAGAAAAGCTCATGCTGGCTATGTGCGCGGAGACCTAGTCCTGGCTATGTGCAGACTTTGCCGGTTGTGTGCGCGGAAGGGTAATGTGTACTGGTAAAGCATTATGTATTGAATTGACCTGAAGCTAATATAAGGACATATTTTGGTGAAAGCATTGTGTTATTGATCCGAGATATCTATCGATTGTTTCTGTATTTAGATTGCATTTCTTCTATCTTGAATATTTGTATCTGTGAAATTACCTTTGTTATTTATGCATGAAGTTATATTGATGATTAATGAATCTGCTTAAGTGATTACGCATTATTTAGATCTGCATCTGGTTCTGTCATATTATATCTGTGCTAAAGTGATCAATGATTATGTCTACATCTGATAAGTATTGTTCTATATTGCACACACCTATTTATGATTGATATAATTCTGCAATTAGTCTACATAGGGCCACTTCATTATTTTATTCCTAATGGTGCGGAAACCTAGTTCCAACACCCCCCCATACTGCTTCGGTTGAGACTTTGATCTGCACAAGCAGGTCATTTCCGAAAGGGCCAGTAGTTGGAGGGTTTTTTGGTTGTGCAAGAAACTCTAAACTTGGGTTAGGACCCCTCAAGATAAGAGCATCTATGACCATGTTCTCCTTTCCCTTGATGTACATGATCTTGAAGTTAAACTCACTGATTGTGGAAAACCATCTATTTTTCCTAACATTCGTATTTGGTTGGTAAAACAAGTACCTAAACCCAATGTGATCACTCACAAGTACAAACCTCTTGCCAAGAAGACAATTCCTCCACATATTCAGTGCATGAATGATCGCTACTAGCTCAAGATCACGTGTCGGGTAGTTATGTTTTTTCTCATTTAGCTTTCGTGACTCATAGCATACCACCTGTCCATCTTTCATAAGGACTCCACCAAGTCTTCTCTTGCAAGCATATGTGCTCACTACAAACTCCTTGTCCAGATCTACAATCTTTAACACTGGAGCATGTGCCAACAACTACTTAAGCTACTCAAAACTGGCCTCACCCTCCTTTTTCCAGTCAAAATTCTTACCTTTTCTTTGAAATTATGTAATAGGATAAACAATTTGTGAGAATTTCCTAATGAACCTCCTGTAGTAACCTATCAATCCCATGAATGATCTCACCTCATCTACATTCTTGGCATCTACACACTCCATGATGGCTCTTGTCTTTTTTGGATCTATTGCAATGCCCTCCTTGGAGACAACATTTCCCAAGTAGTGTACCTCAGTCTGGAAGAAACTAAATTTCCTGAGCTTAGCATACAACTGATTCTCTCTCAAAAACCTCAATATCACTTCAAATTCTTGGCATGATATTCCTCATTTTTAGAATACACCAATATGTCATCAATAAACAAAATCACAAACTTGTCCAAATAAGGACGCAACACATTGTCCATAAAACACATAAGTGTAACTGGGGAATTAGTCAAACTGAAGGGAAATACAAAAAACTCATAATGCATGTACCTAGTCCTAAATGTGGTCTTGTAGATGTCGTTATTTTTTATGCATACCTAATGATAGCCCGATCTCAAGTCTATCTTGGAGAACATTGCTTCTCCCTTCATATGATCAAACAAATCATCATTCCTCAGTAATGGGTGCATGTTCTTGATGGTCACTTTGTTCATATGCTTGTAATCAATGCATAGTCTAAGAGTGCCATATTTCTTCTTCACTAACAAAACTGGTGCACCCCATGGCGAGACACTTGGTCTATTGTACCCTTTTCCAAGCATCTCCTTCAACTGCAATTTAATTATACCAACTAAGGTGTTCTCATCTTGTAAGGTCCCTTTGATGCTAGAGCTTCCCTTGGCATCAACTCAATAGAAAATTCTAATTCCCTATGCGGTGGAAACTATGAAATAACTGCTGGAAACACATCCTGAAACTGCTATTAAATTGGATACCTGCTCAAAACATCTACGTCCTCAACTTCCTTACCTTTGTCACTAGAGATATGAACTGAAAATAGTACAAACCCTTTCCTACAACTACATTTGGCCTGCATGGTTGTCACCATCCTAACTGATATGGCTTTCTTCTTCCCCTATAAGACATTTTGTTCCCCATTGTCATCCAAGAACTCAATAGATTTTTCATAGAAGTCTACCTTGGTCCTGTGAATATATAACCAATCCGTACCTAATAGCATATTGTATGATCACAAAGGAAATATTTTCAAGTGCTTTGTTGTAGGCATACCATTTTACTCGAATGCAAAAGATCTTACCCAATGGTGAATTCTTTTCTTCATGCATGTGGCCAACTACACTAACGAAGATTCTACATGCATTTCCTTGCACAAACCACACTTATATACCAGGTGAGGATTAATATAACTATAGTTAGATCCAGGTTCAATGAAAATATAAACAAATTGATCATAAATATTACCATCCATATGAATGATAGAAGCCTAATGGTCTAATTGCATGTCGTCCACAACTACATAAATATGAGGAATGATATGGCCAACATCTCCCACTGTCTATGCCTCCTACGCACTGTATAACTGTTTCCTACCACCCTAATGTTGTGGAAAATCTATCCTACGATGATATTTTCCACATGTCCAAAACTGTATAGGCTTCTAGCCTTCATCCCTATTCTTCTCTTCAAATTGGAATCCTTGTTTTCTACCAGATGTATTGAACTTCTTAGGTGGGGAAACATTCTCATTATTACCTGCATCTTAAGGCTTTTCTCGCTTCTTATCCCATTTTCCTTTATTCTTATCATTACCTCTCCAATATGTATTTTCCTCAGATCTGCAGCTTGATTGATCATAATAATGCTTGAGTTTCCAGATGGCCTCCTGCAATTATCTAGGCTTATATAACTCAATCCTATCTCTGAATGCAATCAGTAGCTCATTAATAAATCTATGAATCTTGTCCTTCTCCTCCTTGAGGTAAGGCACATATCTTAGCAAATCCAATAAATTGTGTGTTCCACGACTAGAAGCAGGCGCATGATGATTTTCTCCTCATGGTATTTTGTAGATCCGGTCAAGGGAACTATGGTTGTGTTCTAATCCAGGGTTAATGGATTGTGGTTTATGAATGATTCAACATGTATATCTATGTATTGTAACACTAAAGGGAGAATAATTAAAAATCAATATGGTAGTCTCGGTTTGGGATCCAGGGGAGAATATTTATGTATATATGTTTTATGTTTTATGCTCTCGCTATTGTTTATTTTTTGTTTTTAAGAATTCGTTTGCAGATAATTTATGTACATGGTTAAAACCTACATTGCCTCATATGTCATGGAACCCATCTTTAGCTCATTGAAATCCTTTACCATGTTGTCATAGTATCTCTTTGATAGATACTTCTTTTGGAATAGCCTTTCGAACTCACTCTAAGTCAACTCCTCCTCAGAAATATCTCTGACGTTCTTTACATCTTCCCACCAATTGTGTGCTATACCTCTGAGGCTGTATGTAGCTATCCTAGATTTCATATTTTAGTCATGCAATCTGAAAAAATTCTTCATGCCAAGAAACCATGCCTCTGCATCCTATGGTTTCTTCATCTCTCCATCAAATGTAGGTGTTTTTTATTTTTTTTAAACTCATTCAGAAAATAGCCCCTATCACTCCTATATGGATGATAATGATGAAGATCATGATGTCTGTCAGAACCAGAACTAGAATGATACTCATGTATGTCACCTCTCCTATCCGGGGTGTCAAAAAATCTACCATTCTAACCGTGTCATCCCTATCAGACCTATGACCATCGGGATACCTACTGCCATATGCTTCATTGGTCCCATGCTCCTACCCATAGCTGATCCTAAGTGGCCCCTATTTATACAATTCTGAAAAACTTTGAAGGATGGCTGCATTCGAATCTGATTTCTTTTCCTATGCATGTATGAGTCTATCATTGTCTTCCTTATAACTCCTTATTTATTCATTTAAATTTCTAAGTGTATCTGCCAAATCAAATGAATATCCAACACCATGCTGCTCATATGACTCATAGGGAGAATATTTTTAGTCTACCATTCTTCTATTCATCTTTGATTTCTTCCCGCAATGTGAAATATGTCATCTAAACCAACTCATAAATAAACCAACTTACCTTAGTGTAATTTGGGGAGGATACATCCTACAAGATCAACCAATCAGTGAAATACATGTATGATACATATCCATAACAGCATATAAACTCATAACACATGGTATACTAGCGCATAAACATCATTCTAGTTGGATTCCAGTCATAGAAGCGTAACCATACCAAATACAAAACATGACCTAATGCATAACCATACAAATGCAACTTGACTACACACCATCACAAGCACGAACAATACACAAGCATAAGGGACATGTAACCAAGCATGAATGACCAATGCATGTTCAACATATAACATCACACAAGAAAGCATACATGGACAACACACAATCATGACCAATATGTGGCCTAACATAGACAAGCAGTTCATATTCAACATGTAAGAATATTTAAGAAATTGTGCACAAAAAATTCATAAGCGTGAACAACACATGACCACATGTTGACAAAAACACCATCAGTCCTTCCATGGTGACACCACTGCCACCATGGACATCACAACACGAATGCAACAAACACATACACCATAGGTATTAGAAATACATATGCAACCAAGAGAAAATCATGACAAACACACTGCCCATCAAGTCCAAGGGTTGAACCATGCTCTGATACCACTATGTAACACCCTCTCCCCACATCTACCCAAGTAACCACATAACTGGGGTAAACATGTGATGAGAGGCTATTAATACAAGATTCAACCTAGTAAGTGACCTTAAGGAAGTGGAATCAATGGAAACATGACAAGCAAAGCTTGTACATCATCAATGACACCTCCAGGAGCTAACCCAATGTTTAAGTCTTCTTACCCTTGGGTCACACTGACCTTTTGGCCTCTTTGAGCCATAGCCGCAGGCATAACACTGCATTCCAGTGGCTGGGATGCTATAGCCGCAGGCATAACACTGCATGCCAATGGCTAGGGCCCCAAATGCTTAGTTATGTGCCTGCGACTTCGATATTTGAGCCAATTTTTCAGGCCTAGAGTCAAGGTCACTGCTCAAAACTTCATGAAAAGTTTAGACATGATAAATAACAAGAGGACAACGATGTAGAAACAAACATATCATCAAGGACTCAACCAAACCCTTGCTATCCATGGTAGGATTTTTTTTCAAACATGTCACAAACATTGAATCTACAGGTGTAAAAACATATTTAAACATATGGGTCTCATACTTATCTGAGAATCACTAACAAGTATTTCTCCCTTACATCATTAGCTGCAATACAACCTATATGACCATAGATACAATATGCATTCATTTTTATAAGTAAAAACATGGATAGAGCCATACATCATCACTAATAAAATACATGCTTATGACCAGTATAATAACCAAAAAAATACAATGGATACAACATCAATAGAATCTACATATAAATCACTACATTTTCATATCAATTACCAAGGGAATTAAATGCTCATTACTGAATGTAGAAACCAACCAAAGATGAGACTTCCATGTTCCACACGACCATAGATTGGTTGAGCCAAGTCTCACTTCATCCAATCACCCCCATTCCATATTCCAAGAATGAATGTGGGTCCTCATCAAACATATCAATCAAAATCAATCCAATGCTTCGAGAGGCCAAACATTATCAACCCCCAAATAGTGATTCCACCTCACGGATGGACATCACAACCATCATGGATTGGTCTCTATCCAAGTTGTTCTAGGGCTCTAGAGTGTTTGTTCTAACTATGGCTTCCAGGACTAGTAACTCAACCCCAACTGTTACAGGGCTTCTAGGACTAGTAACTCAACCCACCTAGGGATTCCAGGGCATTTTTCCAACCAAGGCTTCCAAGACTAGTAACTCAACCCACAATTATCTGTCGAACTCCCATAGTGTTTGCCCAACCAAGGCTTCCAGAAACTAAAAACTCAATGCACACCTAAAGGAATCATGAGAACCAACGAGATAACTATCAATATAAATAAACCCACAACACCATGTCTATCCAGGAAATGGAAAGGCGAGGAAAATCCACATGAATACACCATGCATGGAAAAACTAATGAGGAAAACATACATGCAACTCGATACCTGCAATCAAAACCCACTGTATTTGTTGATCCTGATGCCTTCTTGTGATTTCCTACTCTTGCTTTGCCTTCTTGCTCAAAATCACCAAGTATCCAGACTCTCCAAGAGTGCTCCAAGAAAAATCTAAGTATCCAAGAGTATGAGAGAGAGAGAGAGAATAATGAGAGAGCTCCAAAACTTCCCTAACAAAAGGTACCAACTGATCCTGAATAGCCTTTTTATATATGAGGCCTCTATTCTCTTCATTTTCCATTTTTTTCTTTATTTTACTCCTTACATGCAACCTGTGACCTTTCATCTCCCTTTTCTCCTAATATCCATTATTATCATAAACTAATGTGCCAAAAATTTCATTTTTCCTTTGCAAAGCCTTTTCCTTTTCCTTTTCCAATTTCCTTAGGCATAATAAACCAAATGAACACCCCCTAGGATGTCTTGCCCAACATTTAGCTTGGAATAAGTGTCCCATCAACTGTGGCTATTATTTTAACTTTATTACATGGGATTTTCACCATGGCTATTACAGAATGTCAGTCCCAGTTGGGGATGGTCAGGCCTAGTCCTAGAGTTATTTTTTGGTTCATTAGCCTTGTCATCATGTGATTTATGGATTCTGGAAGCTACAGAAGTTCTGAGCAGTGATCGAGATTCTGGGCTTAAAATGTGGCACAAATACTGGGGACACAGGCACAAGTCCGAGGAAAAAAGTCCCCAGACACACCCATGCCCATGTTGTGGGAGTGCCCAAAGCCTCCCAGACACACCCTTGTCCATATCAAGGGAGTTTCTGGGGGATTTATTCACTTAACTCAGTGAGTCCTAGAGACTAGTCAGGTGGATTACTGGGATAGCCTTTAGGGGTACTGTAGCAGGTATAAGAGGTCTGTATTATGGGTTTCCATCGATTCCACTTCCTTAAAGTCACCAAGGAGGTTGAGTCTTGTAATAGTAGCCCCTCATATCATGTTTACCCAAGGCGAGTTGGTGAAAGTGGGTAGATATGAGGGGAGGTGTCGCTACAAATAAGGTTACAATCAGAAATATCTGAGATTTCACACAAAGCACCCTTGCATCTTAAAGCAAGCACATACAACTAACATTGTGTGTATTTTTACAATGCACAATGATGTATGGAGATGAAAAGATGAAAACAATGGTTTTAAATTTAACATATTCTTTTCCATAGGTATTTAATACTTGCTGATATTGAGAGGGTCAATCGTTCTGATGTTTTTATTTATATTTTTAATAAATTTTCCTTCTAATGTCTCCTTATTCTATTTCTCCTCAGTTCAGAAATAAGTATTAGTATGGGGAATAATGGTGACAAAAGTATTTCAGGAAATTCGTTGCAACCTGATGCACAAAAAATGATTGCACCAATTGTTTCGTACTAAGCAAGTTAATTAGTTATGTAATCATTTAGGGAATTTAGGTGTACAAGGAAGTGCGGAAAATGAAAATTGGGGCAGGAAAACTAGTGTTATGGTTTCTGAGACTAATGACGTTGCTTAGGCTATCCATTAATGTATGTCATCTGTAAAGCACATGTACCTTCTTCATGAAAGATATGAGATAGGTATGATCATGCGACAACTTTTTCATTATACAATAGGAGGGAAACCCACTCAACCAATTACAATTGAAATAAATAAAAATAAAATATTAAAAATAAATAAATAAATAAATTTACAATGTTAACCTTATAATTTTTTGTTTAATTTTTGGTCAAATGTTTGATTAATTTATGGTCAATGGATTTTAAAATAGGTTATAGCCTGCATGACAGGGATAATAAGTATTAAAACATTTCATTATATATCATTAAAAAAATATCATTAAAGTTAACTAAATAATAATTTTATTTTAGTGTTTTGTTTTTTTAATAAGAGGAATCAACAACTACGTCAATCTCATACGCATATGACATAGGGTTGATTTTGGTTGTTAACGCTATACCTCTCGGCATACAATATGTACTTCTCTCCCTAGATTGAATTACTTTTGGGGTATTGAACCTTGGATCCCTTAGTTTACACAATACTCAAATCACTTCCATCACCAATTAAGATACACCCCAAGGAAATTTTATTTTAAATTATTATTATTATAAAAAATAATTAATATATGAGCTAAGCATATATACATTTAAAAAAAAACACGTAATAATATTATTAACCATGGAAATTTACCTTCATTTTATCATGGAGATTCTTATGTTGTAAATAGGTTTGATCATTACCACATGCCCAAAAAACTATCTTATAGAACATTTTTCTTTTAAATTAATTAATTTAATTAAAAGAGAAAAAATGACTCATGTTATAAAGTAGTATATAAACCATCAAATTCAAGGTTTAATATCTATTATTAAATACAATATTTTATAGAGATTAAATCTATATCATCTATATAACAATTATTAATAATTAAATTAAAAAAATTGAAAACTATATTCCAAAATAAATTCATCTATTAAATTATAAATATACATTATATATTTATATAAATATATATTATTTTTTATAATAATAATTATTATTATTTCAAGCAAATTATAATTATAATTATAATACGAGTTAAGTTATTGATACTAAAATAATCTAAATACTAATCTAAATATCTTTGTATCTCCACTTATAACCATATTTAGTATTTCATAACTCCTTTTTTTAAACCAATTTCTCATGTCCAATACAGTACACCACACTAATCAATTTTAATAACATATCAAATAGAAAAATACTTAATATAATATATAAGTAATGTTATATCATTTTTTTTTATTATAGTGTTATTAGTTAAGAAATAAATAATACAGAAATAATTTTATAATAAATAATAATTTATTTATTTTAGGGTTTCTATACAACTAATTTAGTATAGAACATCTAGTTGGTGGGAAAACCATTTTTTCATGCAAGAGAGGGATTTTAGGCCCCTAAGTTCAACCTAGGAATTTTTTGTGGTTTCACTTGTACGCAAATGCTAGCATAAAAGAAGATGAAAAAAAAAAAAAAACTAGGTGGATTAGAAAGGTGCCATTGTAGAGGGATGAGAGTAAACTCAACCAAGAGTAGTGAGGAGACGGTAAGAGTGGATGAATGGGCATGCAAAGAAAATGCCATATAAAAGTGTAAAATAAAAACCAACAAATAAAAAAATGCTTTAGAATCCTAACTTGCTATCAATATTTTCATCATCTTCCCAGTTTCAAGGCAGATATGAAATAATGTAAGGCCTTAAGCCTTAGATCATATACATTAAAGTTAAAACATTTTATAAAAAATAATGATTTTTTAAAACATACACTACATAAATCCAACATGCATAACCATACTATAATATACATGACATTGACGTATAATCATATTACACGTGTTAATTGTGATTTTTTTTTAATTTTTCCAAAAAAATCATGACAATCGATTAAATAGATTCAACTACAATGCATTAAATCATCTTTTGATCGATTTTGTTTTGGCTTTCTTTTATTTTAACCTAAGTTTCATACAAACAATTTTATTCACCAAAATTTTAATCAAAGTTTTACATTTTATCTCTTATTGCAGACTTTGTGACCCAATGCAAGAAAATTGCGGAAATATCATTTTATCCAAAGTCTCCAAAATATGGTTGAGGTAAAATTCACAATCTTACACTCCAAAGTTTAATGAATGTAGATTTATTACACTCCAATCTCTTTCTTTGTCTCCTTATGATTGTAATAATAATTCAAGTGTGAGAAAGGGCTTGGGGTCCTTTTTCTCTTTTTTCTAAAATTATTGACTTGTGAAAAATAAAGCAGATCCTCCTCTATAATTTCTTAAGCAATAATGACCTAGTTACGTAAATTGAATAAATAATTTACAATCATTAACTAATAAAAACAAATATAGAGTAATTCTAGTTACATAATCGACAAGAATGAACAGGGGTAAGAGTATTAGTTGATGAATGTAGATTTATTACACTCCAATCTTTGATGTAGTATGCGGAAACTA
Source organism: Pinus albicaulis (assembly GCA_034641835.2). Classification (NCBI taxonomy): domain Eukaryota; kingdom Viridiplantae; phylum Streptophyta; class Pinopsida; order Pinales; family Pinaceae; genus Pinus; species Pinus albicaulis. Next base: position 1,207,797,641 of record CM076584.1, read on the forward strand.
AGCCTTGGGGATGACTCAAACCAATTTCTTATTCACTGTAACTATGAACCCACTAGGCCCTTATTCAACTACCTTTGCTAACATCTAATTATTTCCATCAAATTTCCCAAGCAAAAGATATCACACTCCCTTTTCCACCTTCATTAATAAAAATATTTTTTCCAATATATTCCCTTTTCCATCTTCATTAATAAAATTATTTTTTCTAATATATTCAAAATGTTTGAAGGTTCAATTTCTCATCAAGTAATTAATGATGTAATTTATAACAATTTTTAATTCATTTAAGTATTTTTTTCTTCCTTTTACCTTTTTCTTTATTAATAAATTAGTTGTCTTATTAATATTATCAATTATTATCTTGATGTTATTATTTATTATTATTTTTTGTTATTTTAATAATTTTAATTATCATTAGTTTTTTTTTAATTTTAAATATTTTTTTAAGAAAAATATATATTATTGCAAAAACATTACAAAAATTGCAGTGTCTTTGTTATTACCTAAAAGATGATCTTCTAGCCATTTTCCATTAGGATGATCGAAATACATCATATAGTATGGATTTTACACATTAAAACTTATTTTCACCCTAGGAAATAATTTAGTGAACAACTTTTCCTAAATTATTTTTATTTACCCATTTGAAAATAACCTAAAAATCCATAGAGATAATTAAATAAACCATTATATATTTATTATTCCTTAATCATTACACATTTCTCCCATGAAATAATTATTAAATCAATATTTATTAATTATTTCTAACTCAATTTTACCATATCTTCTTAAAGTAATTAATAAAACATTTTTATTTATTAACTACTTTAACCACTTTTCTTAATTAGTTCAATTAATCATTATTTTTTGTGTTACTTCACTAAATAAATATGTTTGACCATTTCATTAATATTTTCTTATAATAAAATATTCATAATGGTTGGATCTTGAATTGGTCTAATAATATTTTATTGTTTGACTAAATCTAGATATATCCTAGCATTTTATTATAAATAATGAGGTTTTTCCCTCACTCTATACACATGATGATTATCATCGTTTTCACTTTTTTCTCATTACTCAGAAGCTCTCCGTGTTGATTTTAACTAGTTTTCTTCTTTTCCCATTTGTTCCCATTTGTAACGAGGAAGAGAGATAAAGTAACTACCGGAAGCGTAGGGACACAAAAGGACCCTCCCATAGAGGAGGACATTAAAGAACAAAATCTAGGGGTGGTTGTGAGAAGTAACCATTCCTCTTACCCTACCTTTCACTCAACAGTTATGCTTGCTTATGTCAGGTTGCGCAAGTAAGAAGTTGTTTGGAAAACCATCAAAAACATAGTACTAGGATTTGTGTGAGGTGTACTTAACCTTTAGGCTAGGAGTCATTTTTCTCTTTACAGGATGAGATTTCTCGAATTAGAATAAAAATGCATAGTACATTGGAGTAATTTTGAGGTAAAAAATCAGTCTTAATTCAAAAATGTACAACATAAATCAAATTTATAAGAAACAAAAGGATTCAATATGATGATGTCAACCATGGGAGATGATTCACCATTTTTGAAGTAAAAAGGTAAAAATACAAAAAATAAATAAACTACTTTTTGAACTCATATTTTCAACTTATCTCGCTATGATTTTACTTAAATTTCGAGCGAGAGCACTTGTTGGATGAAAAATTAAAATTTTCATCTAAGGAATACCCATTTTGCATACTTTTGATGGACCCTACTACATGAAAAATGTGAAATACATGAAAAAATGTGATTGCAATCACACTTTTTCATGTATTTCACATTTTTTATGTAGTAGGGTCCATCGAAATTATGCGACATGGGTACTCATTGGATGAAAAATTAAACTCTGCATGCAACGAGTGCTCCCACTCGAAATTTGAGTAAAATCATAAGAAGATAAGTTGAAAATATGAGTTGAAAAAGTAGACTGTTATTTTTTCGATACAAAACTTGATGAGGTAATCTAATCTTATTTTATTTTTTTCACTATTATTTTATAATATTCTTTAGGAGGCCTATTTTAGACTTCAAAATTTCTATAATGAGTTAGGTTTCACTTTGCACCATTGCAAGTAATGTTTTCTTTCTCTTGATTGTTCTTTTTTCTTCAACCTTTTCCTTTAGCCTTTAGTGTTATCTTTGTCTTGACATCATTGTGCCCCCTAGGCCTTTATCATAGAGACTTCATGTTATTCACCCTTAGTTACCATTAGGAATTCTATTAACACATGTTAGACGAGTTAGGGTCCCTCTCCCTAGTCCACCTTCAAACTCTAGTCTTTCTGATTCATCTAGTTCATCCTTTATTTTGGAGTCCTCTTAACCTTGAGCTACTACCATGTTTTGTGTCAACGTTGGAAATAATGCTAGTCTGAATGTGGGCACAAATATTGGAGGAAATTCCATTAGTAACACCGGTAATACTCAATGTCCCCCTCTTGGAGGTAACATTGGAACCTCACAAGGAATGGGTGTTAATTAACCTTTGCTTCCCTATATGGTCATTTTGACTCGTATTCTTGATTTGAATCAGCTCATTAATGATCCTCTTCACCATGACCCAAATTGGCCACTTATGCCAACCAAGCTCCCTTCTCATATTCCAAAATTTTAAGGGAACACTAGAGAGGATCCCACTAACCATGTTCACTCATTTCACATGTGTTGTTCCTCTAATTATATAACAAAGTATTCCCTTCATCTGTGTCTCTTTCAACCCACCCTCACTAACATTTCTACAAAATAGTATGTGGACCAACCCCATGCATCTCATTCGATGTTTGCGACCCTTATCGATGCCTTCTTATCTTACTTCTAGTTATCTATCTGTTACAATATCAATACTAAACTTTTGACCTCATTCCATCAAACCAATGTCACTCACCTTTCTGGTCATGTCCAAGAATGTCGAAGAGAGTAGAGCTTGTTCAAAGCTCTAGAGTTCGAATACCAAGTTTACATGGATTTCTTCTTCCAATCCCTCATCGATCCTATTGGTTAATATGTAGCTTTTAATTTTCCTCAAATTGAAGAAGAGGCCATCCAGCTGGCCTTGAGGTTTGATCTGATATATGCACAATCAGGTTATGTATATACCATCCTCCCCCACCTCCCTTGACCCAGTGCTTCTTCTACATTATGGGCATCTCACGCCACCAACGATGTAATTGGATGAACATTTCACCCTCAACCTTGCATATATCTGCAAGGATCCATGGGATACGACCAATGTTAGGGGGTTCTAGTCCCTCCTATGCTTATCCTCCCCCTTATCCTTCGCGAACTAAATCCTACCAAGGCACGAGTATGTCTTATGCATTTTTCCATCCACATTATTTGATTCCAGGGCCAGCTACTACAAAGACTGGTTACCAAAACATTACTATGAATCCATCTTATCCTTATGCACTGCCTAATGATCCAACCCCAATGTAACCAGCACCTCAACCTCCCATGCCTCAACCCCCTCTACCGAAACTACCACCACTGCCCCAAAGGCATGTGTACACTTAGAAAAATGTTGCCCCTCCCCTAACCCCAGGAAGAATACCAAGGGGAAGAGTAACCAAAACCAACCATCTCAGGGAAACCCATGCAACCAAGGTCGTCAGACTTGTAGAAATTTGAATAACTAATATATTATTCACCGAGATTCTCCTGATCACACACTATTTTAACTTCATGCACAATACAGAATATCTTCTACCATTGATCATTAATTGCGGAAATAAAAAAAAACAATCGCATGCGCACAATAAAACCATAAAAAATCACACATATGAACACAGTATTTCATGGGAAAGCTTAAAGCTGAAAACCCCCAACTATCTGTATATTATATGTCATAGAGATCATGTAACAATCATTATACAAAGCTCCTCACAAGCTCTTAGTACAATCTCCAATTGCTACACACTAATCAAGCTAGATCTAGCAAATCACATGCTCCAAACTCTACCACCTGATAGCCTACCTCTACTGCACAATCCCTGCTGAATATTGGCTCTGAATGAACTCGAATCCACCTGGTATGCACTGTCCAATCCTCATTGGCCTCTCCATCAATGTGTGGTGCAAACTCATGCACCAGTATAGTCACACTGCTCTTTCACCTACCTCTTCACTGGTCTCCATGGTCTCCACCGAAACCGTCCATGCACTGCTAATCGATGTATTCTTTAGTTGATTAATGAGTTTGTAATTAGTGAATTAATTAATAATTAATTCACACCACACTCACTAGTGTATCAATCAGTTAGACTAGATACAACTAGCTCAACTATGTTTAGATTAGTTAAACTGAACACAACTCCATTAACTTCCTCAATCAACTCCACCAAACTCTCTCACATGAGTTCTAACCGAAGTCTCCATGCAATAGCTCCACTTAACCCTCAGGAATAGCGTAATTCCTTCTGTCAGCTCCTGTGCCACATCTGTGCACTTAACTGAAGTGCTCCAAGAGAATAAGATAATGTTTATAGTCCAAATATTATTAAGAGCTAATAATATTCGACATTTCTATTTTTAGACTGGCAATCTAAAAATAGATTCCGCCCAATATGTCTAAAAATAGAAGTCCATATATTTTTCCAACTTGACCAACCATCCAAAAATAGCATCCTGCAACTCATAGAATATGATTGACATGTCTAAAAATAGACATAGTCTAAAAATAGACTTGCGCCAAAAATAGCCTGCGAGCCCACTTAGTGAAGGCGACTCTTTTCACTAAGCTCATCATCTTGTTGCAATATCAACAAGACTAATTCTAATAAAGGTAATCAGCCTAATATTTCAACCCAACAACAGGTCAAAAAACCCAATAAAAACAAAGTCCTTTGAACCAACAAATATTTTGCATGTTGTGGTACTATCCATCGCCTTCTCCCTCAGATGCAAAAAGAAGGGGAAGATTAATAAGCTTCCTTTATACTAGGGAAGCAACATATTCCTACATCCGCACCTCTCTCTATGCAATTGGGAGTGCTCAGAAACCCTTTCCCTCACCAAGGATATGTGGCCACCTAGGATGGCCAAAATCCTCGATTTCCCCCTTCTCACCAACTAAGTAATGGGTCTTACCAAATTCTTATGATGAATTTCGAAGAAGTCAATCTCCAAACCTCCTGAGAAATAATCCACAGACGTGAAAACATAAGTATCCGCACAATGTATTTTTTCAACCAATGGTGCCTTAAAGATCCCTCTGCCTAAGGTAGATGTCCCTTCAAGAATCGGCAAAGGTTCGTTACATCGAAATGCTTCCAATTCTCAAGTCGCTCACACTTATAACATAATGGATGACTTACTTCAAAGTCTTATTGATATGTCATTACTAGAAGTTATCCAAATGTTCCCATTTCAAATAAAATATCTATTATATGCCTTGGGCACTGCGGACCCTTTATATGATCATCTTTGACATTGAAAAATAGAATCATCCTCGCCTTCCTCCCTCCATTTCCTTTCAAATACTAGTCTCCATTATGAACGTTATTGTCCAATCGTGTATCATCAATGAAGGCACATCCATATGTTTGATTTCTACCAATTTCTAGAAGAAACTTGGTTCCCCTGACCTTTCACCATCAACAATCAGTCATCGTACATACGATGGTCGCCCCTCGCAACCTAATGATCTATACCAAAATTGTCTCGTCATTGTTGCCGACAAGAAGGTCATGATTAATGTTGGAGCCATTGATGCTCCTCTCGATTATAACCACTTACTTGGTCATATTTTCATGTACTCTATGAAAGTAGTTACCTTTTAGGTCTTTTGTGCCATGAGACTCCCTCATAATGGGAAGATATTCACCATTGATCAATTGACTTACTATGATCCTCAGTATAAGAAACCATCTCAGAATTTCATTTCCTTGATGGTGGATAACAATTCCATGCCTTCCTTGACCGAAATCAGTCCAAGAGTCTATAAATATTCCTTGTTAATTGGGGCTTATTATGTCCCACCACCTGTTCCCATTGAGCCTAACTCTTCCAATGTTTTCATGCTCCAAGAATTATGGGCAGCTCGAAATCTCAATATGCCTTCCGAACAGCTAACTCAACAACAACCTGCTACTTCAAAAATAAATTGGTACCTTAGGATGAGTTCCTCCTTGACACCATCCATTCGGCCAAATACCTTTGTTATTCCTGCCACTAAGAATAATCTCCACCCATGTGATGGCTATGCTGAGTTTTCCTAAATTTACCTTGGGGATCCTAGTATGGTACATTGATCCTCCTAAAAACACTCTGCCTAATCATATCAAACCTTATGTAGCTTTGACATTGATACAATTGGTTCCAACCGCCCCCACCACTACTTCAGTTCCACCACAACCTCAATAGAACTCCACTCCTATTTCGAAAGAAACTAATAGTGGGGAAAAGGCCAAAACAATGGGGGAAAGGATAAGGCAATAAAAGTGGTGACCACTCCACTTGTACCATATAAGCCTACTCCCCCATACGCTTTGTCCGATCTTCCTGACCATGCCACCAAAAATTTCTCTCATCTTCCCTGGTTAAAGAGAGTGATTCCTAAGGAAGAAATTCAACTAGACTCTGATGTTCCTAATGTGCAAGTCACCTTACTTGTATCATCCAAGAAGAACAAGTCTTTATGCACTAATCACCCTTTCACTTTGTGTGATACGTATGGACACTATTTTCATCGCTTTCCTCATCTCTACTATTTTTTCAATGCCCTTCTAACTCCCTGTGAGATGGATTCCACTCATAGTGAACCTTCCCCTTCTCTACATGTGGCCCCTAGCACCAATTTAATGATAGTGCAGGAGGCTACTCAATCCACCATCATGATTCCAACCCTAATGTGGAAATGAATAAAAATTCAGTACCCATCCTTTACTTGCCATCATCCATGGGATTGACATCTTTAGACTACTTGGGAGTGTTTAAGTGTACTTCTTTAGATTCACCTTATGAAGTTACTTCGGTCTCAACATCGGTGGAACATGAATCCACTTTTCATCCATCTCCCTTAGAAAATGTTTCGTATGTGAACCATGTCTCCAATGATGATGATATTTTCATAAACCCCTTACCTCGAACCTAGAAATTCGAACCACATCCACCCTATGACCATTACATTTTCACCCAATGTTTGGGTAAGGGGGCATCCATGCTTAAGAGTACAGGAGAAGGAATTCTCCCCGATCCTCATATTATATATGGTAGTGTCAACTCTAGTACCAATATTTTTCCCCATCCCAAAGAACTTCTAGAGTCTCATCTCACTCCAGATCATATGAGGGATGACCCACTTAATCATCCCTCCATTTTACATTGACAACCCAGTTCCTTTGAAATTGTTGTTCAACCATAGATTAATTTAGGTGAGCATTAATTCATTATATATGAAGCAACCCTTTGGTATGGTAACATCACACTTTCGAACCTATACATTTAGTCCATTTGAATTACATAGGAATTCCCATGTGAGATTGACATGTTGAGATTGCAAAAAGATGATGATCTTAGTGAAAAGAGTCGCCTTCACTAAGTGGGCCCACAGGTTATTTTTGGCGCAAAGTCTATTTTTAGACATGTCGATCATATTCTATGAGTTGCAGGATGTTATTTGTGGATGGTTGGTCAAGTTGGAAAAATAGATGGACTTCCATTTTTAGACATATTGGGCAGAATCTATTTTTAGATTGCCAGTCTAAAAATATAAATGTCGAATATTATTAGCTCTTAATAATATTTGGACTATAAACATTATCTTATTCTCTTGGAGCACTTTAGTTAAGTGCACAGATGTGGCATAGGAGCTGACAGAAGGAATTACGCTATTCCTGAGGGTTAAGTGGAGCTATTGCATGGAGACTTCAGTTAGAACTCATGTGAGAGAGTTTGGTGGAGTTGATTAAGGAAGTTAATGGAGTTGTTCCGCTTTAACCGAGTTAAACATAGTTGAGCTAGTTGTTGTATCTAATCTAACCGATTGATACACTAGTGAGAGTGGTGTGAATTAATTATTAATTAATTCACTAATTAATAACTCATTAATCTACTAAAGAATGCACTTCGCTGCACTTCTTTAAAGGCATGGATGTTTCAAAAGTGGGAGACCAATGAAGAGGTAGGTGAAAGAGCAATGTGACTATACTAGTGCATGAGTTTGCACCACACATTGATGGAGATGCAAATGAGGATTGTGCAGTGAAAACTAGGTGGATTTGAGTTCATTCAGAGCCCATATTTAGCAAGGATTGCGCAGTAGAGGCAGGCTAGCAGGTGGCAGAGATCGGTGCATGGGATTTGCTAGATCAGACCTGATTAGTGTGTAGCAATTGGAGATTGTATCGAGAGCTTGTGAGAAGCTTTGTATGATGATTGTTACATGATCTCTATGACATATAATATACAAATAGTTGGGGGTTTTCAACTTTAAGCTTTCCCATAAATTACTGTGTTCATATGTGTGAATTTTTATGGTTTTAATGTGTGCATGCAATTGATTTAATTTCCGCATGTGATGATCAATGGTGGAATAGATTATGTATTGTGCATGAAGTTAAAATAATGTGTGATCAGGAGAATCTTGGACATAGAACTCATTAGTTATATAATTTCTACATGGTATCAGAGTGATATTGATTAGAGCAATTGCAATTATTGAAGCAGTTGAGTTTTGTGCTGGTGGAATTCGAATTTGTTGCAGTGTTTTCTTGGTGTTGAAGTTGAGCATTCATTGAAATGTCTTTCAATGGATAGCGATTGGAGTATGCCCTTGAGGGTAGCTCTAATTATATTTCATGGAAGGATAGGATGGAGGCAGTGCTGGATGAAAATGGGTTGAAGAAGTTCATAGATGTAGAAATTCCAAAACCTACTTCTAGTGATGCTGCCGTACTTGACGCATGGCAAAAGAAGACAACAAAGTGTCGAAGAATTCTATTGGAAGGTGTAAAGGATCACATAGTGTCCGGAATTCATGGTAATGCTTCTCCATTCTTGATGTGGAAAGCGTTGAAAGACTTATTCCAATGCAAGAGCGACCACAGGAATTTGGCGCTTAACGATAAAATCAGAAACATAAAAATGGAGAAAGGTGACAATATGCCCAAGTACCTCACGAAGTTCATCCAATGCAGGGATGAGCTGGGAAGTGTGGAGGTGACTATTGATGATGAGGACTTGGTGAGATTGGCTCTCCTTGGGCTTCCGAAGAGTTGGCATTCCTATCAGGACTCTGTCAATGGTCGGGAGAAATTGCCAGGATGGGAGCGACTTTGGTCAGATCTTGTGCAAGAGGAGATAAGGCGAAGTACCAGGGACGAATATTCATCAAAGAACTCAGATGAAGAAACTTGTGATTTGGCTGCCAAATCAAGGAAGGGGAAGAGCAAGAAGAATGCTTCTCAATCCGATGCGAAAGGCAAGAAGCAGGACATGTCCAAGGTGAAGTGCTTTCACTGTCACCAACACAGACATTACGCCACTAATTGTCCACAGAAGAAGAAAAATAAGTAGGCTGCTGGATCTGCAGCTGGAGAGGCCTTAGCCTCGCAGTTTGAGCTGGATTTTTTGCTGATCGCATGCTTGGTCTCAAGTGTGATGGGCAGGGAAAATTTTAGGGGCGAATTTTAGCCCAAAGGCGAATTTTAAAGGGTTTTGAATTTTAGAGGGGCGAAATTTTAATATAAACCCATTTTGTATAGTTTTATAAAATTAGCCCTATAATTATTTAAAAAACAATTAATTATTAAATGTTAGTCCAAAAAAATAAGTGCGCACAAACCTTCCACCCTGCATTCGCCTCCGATTTTCTGGTTTGGAGCGGATTTCACCCCATTTTTTACTAGTTGGGGCTTGGAAGTTGGAGGAATTCGCCTCATTTTTTACTGGTTGGAGCTTGGGGCTTGGAAGTTGGAGGTGATTTCCTGAGCATCTAGTCCATTGGCCTCTCCACCTCATTTTTTTGTATAAATTTTCCAGTTTCCATCGATCCCTCTGACCAGCTTTGCAAAAACCCTCGACCTAATCCTGATATCAAGACCCTGTTTGTTGACCATGCGTGTGTGCCTTCAAATGAAGCTCGAACTCCTCCTGCAAATAGTTCTCTTGTTGGTGCACTTTCAAAAGGGGGTTCATTTCCTGCTGTTGGTGCACATATTGTAAGTCATGACTTCATTAGTTCAGAAATTAATTCGTATAAACTGCAACTAATTTTTTCAGTTGATAAATTTCTTTATCTTGGAATTAATCATCAGTTTAACATGCATTCAGCTATGTTGCAGAGTTACTATCAATCTAACATGCTCTATAAAATTTTGACTGCAGCCATTCCAACCTGCAGCTACTCATCCAAGTGCCCTTGCAGGATGGATGGTGAATTCTTTTCCTCCAGCCCCACATACTGTAGTGGCTGCTGCACCATCTTCTCTGGTTTCACAACCACATCGAGGTGAACTGAGATGACCATATTTCGTGTAGTAGATTAAGTTCCATATTTTGGTTTGCAAATATGTGATAACACGCCTGACTGTAGGTATTGCCCAGGAAGAGAGATGAGAAAAGATAGCATCTTTCTCAAAGATGATGAGCATGCCAATATTTAAATAGGATATAAAATTTTAATTGGTTTTTTGTTAAATGACTTTAGCTGCTTTGCTAAAACACCCAAGGACTCCACCCACCAATAGTAATCCCGGATTGGATTATCAATCTGCAGATTCTGAACATCTTGTGAAACGGATTCGTCCTGGTCAAACTGATGAGGTATGGACACAGGAGGCAACAGTTTACGCTTTGAGATATCATCCTTTCTCAAATTTGTCTCTGGTTAACGGAGGGGTTCAGCAAGTATTGAAATGATGTATAAATTTTTTTCTTCTGGAGCTTCCTTAGCTCTCGTTGTGTCTTGACTAAGATTCTAACCTTATAAAGGTGTTTGTTGGTTACATTTGTATTGGAAATATTTGATGTAATGATTGAATACTTGACTGATAGCTTATGCTGGCTGCGAGTCTTTTGCTAAACTAGTTTCAACTTTCAATGAGTAGTGTTGGACTATGGAGATCACTCACCTGTGTGTTAGTGAAGCACATGCACATACACACACTTAGAACTGCTAGATGGGTTTCAGCAGTGTGTTAAGGGTCTTGTGTTATTATGGAAATCACTCAACTGTGTGGTAGTGCACATGCACACACACATACTCGAAATTGCTTTATGGGTTTCGGTAGCGTGTTAAGGGTGTTTTGATTTTATTCCAAGATATCACAAACTTATTTTCATCTCCATTCTGTAATTGTAGGTGTCCTATCCGGCTCCAATTCATCCTCCTAGCATGTACCTGCAAGAAATTCCTAAAATTGTTTCAAGAACCTTTAACCAGGGTTCAAATGTTATGAGCATGGATTTTCACCCACTGCAGCCAATGATACTGCTAGGTGATCTATCTGTAATCTCTGAAATATTTTGTTCAATGTGGCCCCAAATATTCATTATATTGGGTGTGCACATTGATTTATCTGTATGTCAAAAGTGTCTCACCTTTTAAAACTTGGGCACCGGGCTTATCTTCCAGTTGGAACAAATGTTGGCGATATTGGAATTTGGGATGTTGGTTCACGTGAAAGATTGGTTGTCAAAGCCTTTAGTGTATGGGATATCTCAGCTTGCTCAATGTCACTGCAGGTATGACTGTCTCTTTTATGGGATTGCATTCTGTTATTTATTAATTATTAAAATTTGTTGTAGAAGCATACTTTCTGGCCTATTGGCTTCTTGGTGCCTTTTGGTGCCATATACTTGATAATTTCCAGGTTTTTGACTAAAGCTCTTATGTACATGCTTTTGGTTCTTGTTAGAGCACTTGTCAAAGATCTAGGTCTCTCTGTAAATCGATGTATTTGGAGCCCAGATGGGACATTTCTTGGTATGTGATTACACCTTGTTTGTGAGTGTCATGTTATTCATCCTTGAATTTTGCAGATTACCTAGGAAATTTTGATACTATTAGCCTCAAAATGTCACTGAATTTGGCTAGTCTTTTTTTCCATGGCCTTGTATTGCTTGTAGGAGCTGCATTTTACAAGAATATTTTCCACTTATATTCATATACTGGTGGTGGTAAGTTGAGGCAACATCTAGAGGTTCACAGGTCACACCCTGGCTTCACAACCCACTTTCCTTTTTTGTGGTATTTATCTGTGGTGTCCAATATATGAATTCTTCCCTTTTTCTTTGAATCCACACAGATTGATGCCCATGTCGGTGGTGTGAATGATATTGCTTTTGCTCACCCGAATAATAAACAGCTTTTTGTTATCACTTGTGGAGATGATAAAGCTATTAAGGTATAAGTTCCAATCCTTTATGCTATAACAAGAAACTAGTGATGCCAATAACAATTTATTATTGAAAGGCCACCATATAGATATTTTCAGATGTGATAGATTGGTCTCAGGAGTGTTCAGTGACTTGAGCAGGCGTGGGATGCTGTAACTAGCACCAAGCAGTACACATTCGAAGACCATGAAGCTCCTGTATATTCAGTCTGCCCTCATCATAAGGAGAATATCCAGGTCAGTTATGATCTGACTACCATAATAAAAAAACCTATCAATAATTTTTTTGAGAAGCCTCTCTCTAATTTTGAAGGGTTTCTTTAATTGGGCACTAGTTCATGCTTGTATTTTGTTGGGGGCTATTCTATGCATGTAATTGTATTTTGCACTATCTTGTATTTGTCTATGGTTAATGGCAGTTAATTTTATCTACGGTTATTGATGGGAAGATCAAAGCTTGGTTTTATGATCTACTGGGATCTAGAGTAAATTATGATGCCCCTGGGCATTGGTGTACTACAATGACTTATAGTGCGGATGGAACACTGTATGATTAAGTTTTCTAAACTATTATGCTTTTCATGGTGAATATTTAGCTACGTCATTTCAATAACAATAAGTATGCTTCTTTAATTCATTGAATTACATGCAGGATTAGGCTCTTCTCATGTGGAACAAGCAAAGAAGGTGATTCATACTTGGTTGAGTGGAATGAAAGTGAGGGAGCAATCAAGACAACATATTCTGGATTCCGCAAATGGTCCTTAGGAGTTGTGTAGTTTGATACAACGAGAAACAGGTTTTTGGCAGCTGGTGATGAATTTCAAATTAAGTTCTGGGACATGGATAATACCAACATTTTGACAACTACTGATGTTGAGGGTTGTTTTCCTGTAAGAAGATATTTTCTATTTTGGTTATGATCAAATATCAGATCTGAAACTCTGATTGTTATCTATTTTAGATTAGATATATGCCCATCTGGATTGTTTCTTGTCAAATTTTGCAGGCAAGCCCTCGTCTCCATTTCAATAAGGAAGGGTCCTTACTTGCTGTGACTACAAATGATAATGGGATCAAGATTTTAGCAAATGTTGATGGAGTTCGCCTGCTTCGTATACTTGAAAATAGAGTGTTTGAGGGGACAAGGATACCACCAGAGGTGGTGTCAGCAAAGGTACTATGCTGCCCCCACTTCAAATTGAATACATGTGTACCCAAACTTCTGCATCTCACTACTATTGTCCTTTTTGTAGGCTTCAATAACAAATGCCATGGCTACTATGGTAAACACAGCTGCTCCACTTCCTGTTCCAATAGAACGGTCAGAAAGGGTTCCTCCTGCTGTATCAATTTCTACTATCGTGAGAGTCATTCCACTTGAAGAATTGGATATTTGGCAATTGACCAAACTAATCTATAGGAAAATTAGGCTTTAATTATTACATCAGATTCTCCTTTTTAATCTATTGTAATCGCCCTGCTTTACAAGTTGGGGTTTATTTTAGCATTCTTAAATAAAATAAATTAACCATCAACCAATAACTGTGTATACAGAATAATCTTGACAGTAGCCGGGTAGCAGATGTGAAACCTAGGCTTCTGGATGAGGCTGCAGATAAGAGTAAGAACTCGAAGTTAGCAGAGATCACTGATATCACCCAGTGTAGGTCTCTTAGGTCGCCAGATACGCTACCTACTGGAAAGGAAAGTTGTGCTAGACATCTCATTTATACCCCAAAAACCAAGAATTTGTCGCATATCATATTTGTTGGACCTTATTTTCCGTATCCTAGAAAGTTTGTTGTGCTTGAACTAGATATAAGTTTCCATGTGTTTTACAGGTAGCCAGATTAATATATACTAATTCAGGGGTTGTTGTCCTAGCTCTTTTCTCCAATGCTGTTCAGAAGCTTTGGAAATGGATGCGTAATGATCGCAATCCATCTGGAAAGGTACAGCTCTAAAAGTGTCCTAATGTACTGTTTGTTTTCAGTTTTATAATTATGCATTTAATAAGCATTTGAAAGATGGCAATTTATTTTCCAGTCCATAGCAAATACTACACCACAACTGTGGCAGCCAGCGAGTGGGATCCTTATGACAAATGATATGAGTGACACAAATCTAGAAGAAGCAGTCTCATGCATAGCCTTGTCAAAGAACGATTCTTATGTTATGTCTACTTCTGGTGGGAAGGTGTTACATACCACCTGTTTTGGACGAGTTATGAGGTAAAGAGCACAACTTATTGAAATTGTTTTAATCTTATGTGTCACAATATCAAACATTTGGTAATGACTTCTATAACATGATTCTTTTTCTAGATTATTTCCTTTGTTGTGATATAATTCTTCTTCTCATGAGGGTAAATTGAAGCATGCCAAACTCAGTTAGATGTACTTTGATCACTAAAAAAATTAATCATAGATACATGTTTTCATGAGGGTAAATTGTTTGTTCTCATGATGGTAAATTGAAGCATGCCAAACTAAGTTAGATGTACTTTCATCACTAATAAAATTAATTATAGATACATGTTTTCATTCAACAGTTTCATGATGAGAGGAATAAAGTTTTTAAGAAGCTGCAAGATAATAGAGATTCACGCAAAGAAAATATTTGTGATGTTTTGAAGCTTGGTGGTAGAGCCTGTAACACATTTTATAAATAATTGTGTCTGGCTTTTGGACATTTGTTTTTTGGGTTGTGGTCTACCCTACGTTGTGACATGTCAAACAGTTTTTGAGCTTGCTAAATCTGAACATTGAATGTATTTATTGTGCCTCTGATATCCATAAATCAATCATATTGTTTGTATATTAAACATGTTTTCATTGATTACAGAAATATTTTTTGAATGCCATTTCTGACTTATAGCATGCACATATCTAAAGTAATTTTGACATGCATGGTGTCTCTTCTATTCTACTTCCTTTTAAAGTAAGAAGACTTTTTGCAGTAAAATGTTTTGAGAGTAAACCTCTGAAAATTCATTTTGGTAATAATGGTCCAAGGGATTAGTCTAATATGATTGGGATACTTTTGTTTATAGCCCACCATTTAGTATGACATTTCGTGTTTAGTGTTTCTTAGATTACTCGCTGACTTACTTGGGAAACACTGAAAAAGAACTACCACCAACTGGTTTTATACTTTTAGTTACAATTAATCTTAAGAAAATCTTCAACAGGTTTCCCTCTGAAACAACAATAATATCAATAAACTGTCCTGAATTTACCAGGCATTAGAGTTGCCCAAATTCCTATGCATTTTAACTATTGCAGTAACTCTTGGGATACTTTTGTGTATAGCCCACCCTTTAGTATGACATGTTCATGTTTCGTGTTTAATTTTCGAGGTTGAAATGCATACAAATTATGATTTGCCTTTAAACCTAAGAAGTTCCTATTGTTCACGGGGTTTGGAATTGTGGGTTGACATGGAAGTAGGCATAGAGGGATATTTTTACAGTCACACCAGCCTGTCAATTAAATCAATGTGCACTGCCTCTGAAGTTTGAACTACTCCTTGGTGAATCAAGGCCACAAATAATTCAAAGCCAACAAAACAGGACCAAAAATATTCTGTTGCCAGTATTTAGTAGACAAAACAAAGTGGTATAGACCTTAGACATTAAAATTATGGCTTGGATTTCATAAAAGATGAATGATATAAATGTTGATGATGTATTGCTCAGACTAAATGGAATGGTTAAAATTGAAATTTTCTCTATAGTTCTATTTACACACGTTGGGTGCAGAGGTAGATACAGGCTGATCTGTATGACTGTCTTTTCTAGTTTATTTAACAAATCTTACTCTGCCAAGCAAATGAATGTATATTTTAATAGGTTTAATGGATTCTACAAAACCATATTGAGGAAGGTAATGTAATTTAATTTATAGCATTTTGGAAATGGACATATAGTCCTAGCTTAAGTTTGCTAAGAATTGTTGAAATTGGGTAGCTCGGAAGGTATTTCCCCTTGGAAAACCCCTTGGGGTTTGGGGTTTTGGACCCAAAGGAGTGGGCTTGGAACCCAAGGAAATACATTTAATAATCTAATTTAAGTATGAGTTGCTTTAAGGGTCAAGTCAGCTCAGGTTGGCCAACGAAACCAAGAGACAGGACCGTTGGGGTTTCACACCCCTTGGAAAAGTATAAATACAAAGACAAGGAGAAGTAAAGGACAATCTTCTTGTGTGGTGAGCAAAGGTGCTAAAAGGACTTAGCCACATGTAGAAAAAGGAACTGCAACAGATGAACCTGCACAACAGGTCACTGGAATGGTTGAGATTGAAGAAAAATTGCAAGTTGAGCTAGAATACATACAAATGGATTTTCTCCAATAAAATTCAAAGCATCAAAGGAGTACATTAGGTTCTAGTGAGGTGATTTTTATGGTGATTCTATACCTTATATTTATCATGATCCTTTTGGGTTTGAGTAATTCAGTTGATGTCTAGTGTTTTCTAGTTTCCACACATTAAGTAGAATTTTTAATGTCGATTTTCCACTAAGAAAGATAGGTGTCATTAAGGATATGTATATTTCAGGGATTGTTAGGATTGTATACTAACTTGCAGGCTATTTTAATAATCCATTTAGCATGTGAATGCCTCTAATGCTGCCTTTTTTTAATAGAAGTTGTAAAAAGCTTTTATATTTGCTATCAGAGTGAAATAATGCAACGTTTTTCTTCCAGGAAAATGCCCTACTTTCCTTAAGAAATTTTCTTTTTATTTGCATCACTGAACACCTCCAAACTAAGGGGAACATAATTTTTAAGTTTGCCTCATTGCAATTTTCAATTAAAGTTGGGACTCGTTGAAACTTCAATGTATTTGCCCTTGTTTTATCCTTACCCCCTACACAATTTTGGATAGAGTTTGAACCACCTAAAGAATTTTCCTTTCTTTTATTTACATACCACCTGTTTTGGACGAGTTATTAGATAAAGAGCACAAATTATTGAAATTTTTTTAATCTTAAGTGTCACAATATCAAACATTTGGTAATGACTTATATAACATGATTCTTGTTCTAGATTATTTCCTTTTGTGATATAATTCTTCTCATGAGGGTAAATTGAAGCATGCCAAACTCAGTTAGAATTGAACACACTAGTTACACTAGGAAGAGTGTTAGATTTCCTAGTTGGTCTCACCTCAGCCTTGAGAAGTTGAGCAGCACCAGGATTGCAGAGCTAGATTGTGGTACACCAGTCAGAAATATTCTTAAATATAGCAAGAATCTTATAACGACACCTTCGAGGATAGAAGAATTAGTTGTTGGGTCACACCCACCACTTATGGCACACTAGTTGAGGAGATTAACACCATCATCTCAGGTGCATTAAGAATTAACCACACTAGTTACTCTAGGACGCGAGTCATGGTAATTCTCTAGGGTAGGGTTCTAAGCCAAGATATGGGGATTGACACTAGGAAGCTAGAGTGGGGAAGCTTGAGACCATATGGCCAAGGGATAACATCATTACCTACTTGTTGCTTGGTGGACTATGTTGGAATTTGGGTAGCTCAAAGGAATTTTTGAGAGGTGAAAACCCACCAAAAGAAGTTGGTTGGGAAAGTTACCCAAGTAGTTGGAGTTTTGACCCAAAGATGTGGGTTTGGACCCAAGACAATTAATTATTTATTCTAATTTAAAAACTGTCATGATCATAAAAATTGTCTTCAAGGGGTATCTGAAGTATTTTTCCATGATGGTATCAAATTTATTAGCATCTTAACTTCCCTTTAGAGCAAACCTAAGATGGTTAGTGGTTTACTTTCAGTTTAGGAGGAGATGCAACATGCTTGCCTTGAAAATAGTGTTGGAAGATCTTTGGTGAACAAATTAATTCTCTAGTATATACAAATTACAATTATGAACATGAAATAAGTCCCAGTTAATGCATAAGAAATCTGATCATCCATTGATTGAGATTTTCTTTGATAAAAGGGATAAAGACATTCCCAACTAACTCATCATAGAGCTCTATAAGGAGATTATGGTATAATCCTTCAAATGGTCACTCTAGATTTCCTAGTTCGTTCATGAACCCTATTCTGGCCAGCAGAGTAATGTAATGATATCTTGTCTTCTAGTACTTGCAAAATAACTGTAATTTGAATTCCAAGATTTCACAGATTTTTCCTTGGGCACTTGCCGTAGCCAAACACTGAAGTTTTTTCCCCTGTTAACAGGATGTGTTATCCTGTTTTGTGATGAAGAGCAAAGATCTGTTTATGATGCCAGTATTCTCCACCAGAGAACTACAAAAGGTTTCTGCTTTCTAAGTATCTCCATGACATGGTCTGTAGGTACTCGCAAAACAATTCCTTGATCTTAGTTGGCTCTTCATGATTTATTTTTATTTTTCCAAAGAAAGAAGTAAGTGATTTTATTGTATATACAAAATTACAACTGCATATGCTTGTGGCATTCCTGTGGCTTGTGGCCCAACATTTCCCTCATAAAAGAACAGGGGGATCAAACTGTTTTGCAAAAGAGAACATCAACAATTATAAAAAATGTTAAGAAGATAGAAAACATCTATATTTGAGATGAGGTCATCTTGTAGAAATCATATTAGCCCAAGATCTTGCAATATCAGATCATATACTGTTTTTATAAAAAAAAATACTATTAGAATAGTGCTGATAGGAATTCATAACTGTAGGGTTTCCTGTGCAAAAAAGAGAAAAAATCCATAGTTAGTCTCTAATTAGATTTGAAGCCGTGTGTGTGAAAAATATTCTATGGAGCCTTCCAGAGTCTTTTAAAAAAAAATTCAAGATCCTCTGTCCATTTCCACTTCAACTTTTATGAGTCTGTCTGCTTCATGGTTCTACTCCCTGTAAACATGCGGGAAAGAGGGATGAGAAAATATGCTGGAAGATTTTTTGATGTCTTGAAAAGGTGGCAAAAATGTATAGTTTTTCATTGAGAACACACCTCTCATCCAGTTGATTGATAAGAATCACCATAAATATGCGTATTTGTAATTCCTTTTCTCTAGCAATTTGGAGAGTAATCTTTAGGGCCATCAGTTCCCTGAAATTGTTAGTAGCTGACCCAAGAGGTTGTCCCTTAATGACATGTCATAAAAATGCAAGCAATAATTGTTGCCATAAGTAAATAATAATTTAAAATACATACTCGTGCTGGAAATATCCGTATTGTGCTAGGAATGGAGCTGAAATCATAAAATCCAAGCCTCTATTTTAGGCTTTGGATTTCTTCATTTTCTATTATTATTACATTTTTTGGAAAATCCATCTTATATTACATTATTGCAAAAATTATATTATGATAACAACTTTTTCCATATAATGGTAGTCTGTACTTCCAAATCAGTCAAAACTCTTTCACTTGCATAATTGAAAAGTAAAACTATTCTAAGATAAACTCCATATTTCTACTTCTTATTAGATTGAACCTTGCCTATCATGTACAAGAAACCCTTATTTATGCTTACACCTAAAAGTAAGTTGAGTAAATCAATGCCATCGAATAACAGTAGCTAGACAAATGAAATGATTTTACTAGGATACCAGTCTGATAAATGAAATTGCTGCTTCCTATTGGCATGCCACTGACCTAGATATGAGTATATTCTCAATTACAATTTTGAGTTTTCAATAGTAATAATGATTTAAGTTAAAGTATTATTAGTAGCTTGTCCTCTAATCTTTCAAATAGCTGGTTGAGGTGAAGAATATCAGAGTAAATTGGAAAGGTTTTGACTTATTTCTGAGAAATCTATATAATTTATTGCCTTGATGTGCAGACAAACTATTTCAAATAGGTCATCAAGTTTTCGGCAATACAAAACAAAAAGTTTCTATTTTCGAACAAGATATGATATATGATGTGGCACACCCTTCTGTTTGTGGTGAAGGGTGGTCCCATGCAGAAAATTCTACAGGATCTATTCTCAGTCAGAAAGAAGACCCTCAATCTTTGGCATATGGACCAAAAACAGGGAAGATGCTTGAACACCCATCTTCTGCAGCCTTAATCGAGTCAATTGTTGTAGATAATTTTCATCCTGAAGTGACAAAATGCATGATCACTTCTCAAGAACAGAGCAGTGTAGAACATGTGAGACTTGAAGATTCCGACATTCTTCCTCCTATCAGTGAAGTTTCCAAAATTCATAAAGACGAGGAACTTGAAAAGGAAAGAAAAGGCCCAAGTTCTAAAGGCCTTGAAAAAACCTCATATCAGAATTTAGATTTGTAATCTTCAAGGGAACTATTTATTTCTGATCAAGAGCAGAGTTTTGCAGATAGCCCGACAACAGGATTTTAAAAAGCAAGGGAACTGCAGCAGGTACAAAATAATGGCATTACAAACCCACATATAAGTGAACATGAAATAAGGTTTTTGGATACAAAGATTAGAAAAAACAAATCTACACAAACGAATATTATAATGACAGATGAGGATATTGACAGAAATACGAAAGCTATTGTAATGTCACTGGAACAGTTTCCTAAAACATCCCTTCAGAACGCGGTTGAGCACAAGCCTTTAGCCTCAGAATTTCTACTACCAGATGTAAGAGATTCTGACTTGAACGTTCAAGGTATTGACAATGTAGAATCATGGGCTCTGCTAGAAGAATTAAAACACAAAAGCAATGGGAAAATTCTGGAACAATCAGTAGTGGATAAAAGGCATCAGTTTAAAGAATTTGTTAGTGACACATCTTTAGCAGTTCATCCTACAGCAACAGTAACAGTGGACAATTCTTGGCATTGGGATGTCAGCAAGCATGATCCTGAGAATCTCGAGAATCCTTTTAAGTACGCTACTGATGGTAATGAATTGTCACGCTTTGGGATTTTATCTTCTTATAATATTTTCAGAATTAACTTTGGCTCATTTTATACTAATAATCTAGAACTCTTGGATGAAAAAGATTAGATACTTGTTTAACATTACAATCATATGTTGGGAAATAAAAAATGTAGTTCCTCACCATCCAAAGCCAATTAAAAATATGATATATCCCTTTTGGTTATTGTGTTCCTTATCTTGGTTGGGCCTTCGTCTATGATATTATGGTTTTTATCTAGACATGTGATGTCATTGTAGATTGCAAAAGTATCAATATATAAATGTACTTAAAATTAAAACCATACTTTTAACACAGATTATTCAGACATTGGACAAAAGGTCGCTGGGAAATACAGGTACTCTGGGAACAGCTGATGTTATTGCCAAAATTTTGCAAAATCCATATTTAGGAGATTGATAATGTAGTATGATCCAACATGGATTCTTAGGATTGTCAAAGTGCAATGCCATAAGTAGAATAGTATTGAAAAGACAGGTCCTATCTAACTCTTTCAGGTCTAGCACTCTCTATGAATTGGACCAAATGTTGATTGCTGGACACAATATCTATTGTTTAGGTCGCAGGGCAGCTGAATCCCTGCAATAGTATCAATTAAGTTGTTCCGCACCCTGCCGAGTTTCGTTTAGTGGCTGTTGTGATTGGATTTCCTCCATTCTACCCAGACAGTTGTTTGAGAAAGGTTTTTCCATATTTTTATGCTTCTGTTTGATATTACAACAGAGCAGAAAACAAAATATTTTTCTTTTACAGAATGATCATTTATCAACTTTTTCCACATATTAACAAAAACAAGGTTCTCTTGGTAGGCTTACCATGCGATATCCTTGATAACATGAATAGTTGGAATGACATCTTTCCTCATCACATTTTCATATTATTCTTTTCCAGTAGCAGTTCTATTTTTTAATTAAGGATCATCACTGTTTTGGTACATATGCAAGGCCTATAAATTTTAGTTCAGTTAAGTAGAGAAAGAAATGAAAATTTTGAAGTGCATGAGAAGAAAAAAAAAATTATTTTATTATGTTTGGCGATCAGTGAGAAATTCAGGATTGGAATAGAGTGGCAATGGCAAGAATATTCTTATTTCTTAGAAGTTATAGGTGGTACTTTTTTTTACTAATTGGCCTAATTTCTTGCAATTTCATATATGTGGGGAAACATAAATCAATCAACAGAGAATTATCAGCCGACACTATGGGAAAAACTACTAGAGAGAGATTTCAATGAAGCAATAAATTAGGAGACATACCAAGAACGGGGAAATGTTGGAACTTCACCTATGAACCCATTCATTCACGAATATAGGATTTCTAAAAAAGTGGAGCCTCAATTATTTTCTATTAAGGGAGGACAGGTGCAGACATCTAGGCAGCTGAACAATGACTCTACAGGTGATAACCTTATTTAAATTTTAGAATGCTGATAGATACATTTTTGTATGTTTATCCTTATATAAGATTATATTGACAATTAGTATAGACATATTAATCTACTAATTCCTCTGGCAAAGGATGATGCTCTCGCTATCGGAGAGTCTATTTTTTCTTCTCTTTCAATTACAAGAAAGATAATACTATCATTAAATGACGGAATCCTAAAATTTATCTAATTTTATGATCTATGTAATCCGGATTGCTTAGAAATTTGTTTTCTACTTTCATTTTCAACCTGAAAAGCTTGACTATAATATTGCAGCACAAAGTATCAGACGAATTGTAAGAGTTTGTAAGTTGCAGAAATATCTTGAAGCCTAGCCCTCTTGCACATCTTAAAATTTTGTGATAGTCTATGATTTTGTACTGGAAAATCAAGACCACAATTAGCACTTACTAGGACATTAGTTTCAAATTTCAAGCAATTCATAAAGGAAATATATATAATGGGGCTCTTAGTGCTATAATAAGGGTGGTGTAACCGAGAGAATGCTCATTACTAGTTGCCTAAGTCAGCTGACACAATGACACGGGACATGGAAATATGAGTGTCCAAGACGAGACATGATGACCTTGGAGTGTTTGTAATGTCCCCTAGGGATTAATTTCCCAGGGAACAAAGTAGCCTATCAATCCCCGTAGGCCATAGTCTTTGATAAAAGGGAAAACCCCAATTACACAGTGTTTTGGCAGCATGGGGTAAGTTTTGGGGCATCTGGGGCAAAAAGCCCAAATTTGGGGTTGCCATGAGCCCTTCTCAATTAATTGAGGAAAAACCCCACAAGAAAATCTATAAATACAAGAGGATTTCATGATGAACCCGCTACAATCATTTCTTATTTTCTTCTTTCTAGTTAGATTCTTGGATGAT
Source organism: Pinus albicaulis (assembly GCA_034641835.2). Taxonomy (NCBI): domain Eukaryota; kingdom Viridiplantae; phylum Streptophyta; class Pinopsida; order Pinales; family Pinaceae; genus Pinus; species Pinus albicaulis. Next base: position 1,207,821,180 of record CM076584.1, read on the forward strand.
GAACCCACAACCACCATTCCTTTACTTAGTCATTGGCATAACTAACAAATCATCACAACAATATTGAGTGCTACACATTCTACTCACAAAGTACATGTACAATGACATTTATCCGATTTATTTTTTTACATTTCTTACTGTAGACTTGGTGGGAAAATTCTTTTGGGAACCTACAACCATAACAATCTTCTACAAGTTGTTAAATTGTTAATGTGTCGCACAATACATTGTATTTTACCTTTGAGTTGAGTGTTATGTTCCTTATTAATATTGGAATGATATATTAAAAATTCATAGATATTGAAGTGTTCAAGATAAAATTGTTTTTAATGGTAAAAGAAAAGAAACCAAGAGAACAAATTGCATACTAGCTCAAGCTAAATGAGCATTTGGAAATTGTTGGTTATTAAGTAAAGGATGAAAATTATCTAGGCTATAATTGCTTCTATGTTCATGCTTGATGTAGTTTATCATGTCTCAAACATTTGTTCCAATCTACCATTAAACATTGTTTTATTTAATTTCTTGTCTTCTGTGTGAAAGAGGGAGGAATGAAAATGGTTTGTGAATAGTAGAGCGTTAAAAAAATTGTTGAGACTTAAGTGAATGGGTGTGACAATGGTGGACTACATTTTGAGAAAAATCAACTCACACCATTCCCCTTGATGCCACATCCTATTAAGCTATATGCACCACCAACTTGGTAGCCATTAATGATGTCTAAGTGATGAAAATGTTTATGTGTGCCACTATTGATGGGAAGATATATAACCAAAAACTCACAGGGTAAGGGATGAGTTGAAGGATATATGTATTCTTAATGTTTTTGGCTAATTGCATAGATACATAATTTTACCCTCAATGGATTCTCTATAATGGAAGTGTTGAGGATGTATTAGATATGATATATTCTCCATTAAGTAGTCCTCAACCCAAAATAATAGGAATCTAGTTAGAGGAAATAAATATTAATTCAGTGTCCTCACTACATATAGGAAACCATTAATAGTAGGCTATAAATCCTTTACCACATATTTGATTGCTAAGCTTGAACAATCAAGAAATAATACGAAAACATGATTTGATTGTCTTTCTCTTGTGTGAGAGGTGGCATTGGCATGAAAGCTTGCAACCAAGGATATCATTTATAACAATTTTCTTCTCATATTTTCATTAAAATTAAATAAACCCTATAGCTCTAGACAAAATTAGTTTGGACTTAGAATCCTATTCATTATTGGCATTGTTAGTAAGTTTCTTTGTGCGAGCTACAATGAGAACAAAGTCCTTGTATCCATTCCAAAAATAGTGATTTTTGTACAAGACTAGGAAGGAAGGCCATACTTTAATTTTTGCGAAGGATCCATGTTGGTTGAATGAATGGGCTGTAATCCCTTGTTTAAAAATAATATATGGCTTGTTGATTGGATTTTTCCAATTTCCATAGAACTCTCTCTACATCAAACCAATTCACTCATCCATTCTTTTACAACCATTTTCTCATTACTCTACATAAAATTTTAATCCATTACTACAACATTTGTAGGCTTCAAATATTTTTTCTAAATTATTATCCACGTGAAATTTTATAAAACACTTAACATGTAGAATTTAATTTCTTCTGATACAAGCTAGTTTTTGGTTAATGTGTTAAGCTACTTTCATAAAAATTGTGCAAGCTGTTACACTTCATCATGAATCCTTCTCATAAGAAGGCTTAAAAATGATATTCCTAAAATAAGTAACTCCAGAAAGATAGCGTTATTCTATTGAGCCATGGCACATGAAGAAGTAAATAGCTGATCCAATGTGCCAATCTGGCGGTGTTATTGGAAAAATGGATCCGACGGAATCAGTTTTTGGGAAGGAGTACATAGACTTTTGGCAGAAAAATGAAGAATGTCACAAAAACCTAGAAAAAAACAAAACAATTTGAAGCATGGGTGAAGGCACATCCAATTGACTTGTCATGGATATACCCTCCTGAGAAAAATAAAAGAGATCAATCTCTTGAACCTGACGGTAATAGTGCGTGGCAGAATGCAGGCATAAGGAATTGGAATGATTTTTGGGCTAGTTGCAAGAAAGACATATTAGGTGATATGGATGGTAAGCCCAAGACAAAAAATCAAAGTACAAGAGAAGTTGAATTAGGGGAAAAGACACACTCAAATGATTTGTCCTTGTTATATCCTTCCAAAATGAACAAAAACCCCATTCAAGGAAGCACAATGTTGCTAAGGGCACAGTGACTTATGACATCATCACCAAAAAGGTCAATTAATGCCCCATATAAAACTCTTAAGGGGAGAGATGACATTCATTCACTTAAGAACAACAATCATCATCCAACATGTGAACTACGAGATATTGCGGCACCACATACAAACATTAGAGAAATTTTGAGGTCTAAAATGAGCCTCCTAAGGAATTGTTATCCACCACCTGTGGGTAGTATGAATAGGAGAAAATTTTTCTCCTAGATGGTCCTTAGCCGACAGCCAGTAGACCCTAGCAACCACCATATAGCTTGATGTGCCATTATCTCCGCCACCTGAGCCAGCCATGTGGTCCTTTGCCCATCTGTTATGATCACATGTTTGAAGGTTGGCCTCCTAACCCCAAAGGTATGGATTTTCATTAGTATAGTTGAGTAAATTTCCTTACTTATCATGGACACTGTTGTAGTCTAATTTGACTTAGCTAAAAGTCAAGAGAGGTTCTGAGCACTTCAAGGTTATTGAGGAATAGTTGTTAAAATTTCAAGAAGACTTGTAATATGCTCGAAAGGATAACCACAAGCTCAACGAGGATTCATCATCACATGTGCACTCAAACCAAAACCAAAGAAGCAAAGGCATGAAGGAGTCGTGAACACGCGGGCAGTGTCACCATTTTCCATGCTTGGTCTCGGTGGTTCTCTTCCTTCTAATCTTGCTTCAACTACCATATCTTCATTGGAACCAACACTCTGAACTCCACTAGACAACGATTCACCATTTTTTAGTAGTGATTCGCCATTTGTATTGGTGATTCGCCATGATTTTACAAGATAATATAATCTCATGAGAGATTCGCCAAAAAATTATATATACATATTATATTATTAATAAAATCGCCTTCCATTTTTCCTATGTATCATGGGGATTCGCCCATTTATTATATAAATAAATTTAGGGGGGTTCTTAAAATTTTCCCTGGTGATGGGTTCAGTGTGGTTTCTTGACAGTGGTGCATCTTTTCATATGACCGGAGACAAAGATTTGTTTACTGATCTGGATGAGAAAGATCTTGGAGTGCACATCGAGATGGGCGATGATGGTAGATACAGTGCGACCGGTATCGGTACCATTTCCTTTGAGAGGGAGTCTGGTAAACCCTTCATATCGAAGGAAGTGATGCATATTCTAGGATTGAAGAAGAATCTTATCTCTGTGGCGATGTTAGAAGACAAGGGATATGATGTTTTCTTTAGCGAGGGGTGCGCTCGCGCAAGAAGGGGCAAATCGGTGAGACCCGGAGGATAGGGGTTCAAGTTAAGAACCTTTATCAATTGCAGGTAGATGGCTGCGCAACAATGGCAGGCAAGGCAAAAGGAGTGGTGAGCCGAGATGATGGCGAGCTGTGGCACCGGAGATTGGGCCACCTTCACCATGGAGCTTTGAAGATACTGCAGCAGATTTCTACCGGGCTTCCTAAAGGCACTCTTGCGCAGTCAGATCAGTGCAAGGGATGTACCTTGGGAAAATTTGTGAAAGCCACCTTTCACGAGAAGGATAGTCGCGCCACGACAATCCTTGAGAGAATTCACACAGACGTTTGTGGACCTTTCTCAGTAGCTTCGACAGCAAAGCACAGGTACTATGTGATATTTGTTGATGATTTTTCTCGTAAGTGCTGGATCTTCTTCATGCAGAAGAAGAGCGAGACATACTCAAAGTTCTGTGAGTTCAAGGCACTGGTTGAGAAAGAATCAGGGAAGTAGGTGAAGGCTCTTAGGAACGACAATGGTGGTTAATACATCTCTGGTGAATTCAAGGACTTTTGCAGCGCAGAAGGAATTCGAAGAGAGCTCATAGCACCTCATAACCCACAGCAGAATGGGGTTTCTAAGCGGAAGAATAGAATGATCATGGGTGCTGCATAGGAGATGTTGCATGATCAGGGCCTTCCCATACACTTGTGGGATTAGGCATGCAATGCTGCAGTATATTTGCAGAACCATTGTCCTCACAGGATACTTGGCATGAGTACACTTGAGGAGGCATTTTCTGGTAAGAAGCCTGATATTTCCCTTTGAGGATTTTTGGTTCACCTGTTTACATTCATGTGATGAAGGATGCCAGGAAGAAGCTGGAGCTGACCACAAAGGTTGGGATATTTGTGGGGTACACTGATACACCCCACAACTATCGTGTGTATTTTCCAGACAGTCGCAAGACTGTTGTGCGACGGGATATCAAATTTCATGAGGAGAAAGCCATGAAGTGTTCGCTTGAGAGGGAGCCACACTTGAATGCAAATGAGGAGCTATTAGTTCCTAAGGATGAGCTTCTGGATGTGGATCATCCACAAGAGGAGGTCCATGGAGTGGAAGAGACCACTCATGCAGCGCCAACCATCAGAGGGCGGAAGTGCACTACAGAAGCTGAGTGACTGGCTCAAGATGCAGAGAAGGTTGTAGGAGCACCTACATCATAGCATAGACAGAGACAGTCACCTGACCGGTACACTAGATAAATGGCTCTTATAAGTTAGTGTATCGTGACAGAGCCATCCTCTTTCGAGGAAGCTGTGGAGGATCCCGCATGGGTAGATGCCATGGTGGAAGAGTATGATTCAATTGTCAGAAACAGTGCATGGGAGATTGTCCCAAGGCCAGATGGGAAATCAGTGGTGGGTTCGAGATGGATCTACAAAGTGAAGCAAGCAGCTGACAGGAGTGTGGAGAAGTACAAGGAAAGATTTTTTGCCTGAGGCTTCTCACAGATTGACGGGATCGATTATGAGGAAACCTTTGCACCTGTCACAAGGTATTCTTCCATACGGATGATCCTAGATCTCTCAGCGCAGATGGGGTGGCACATTCATCAAATGGATGTGAAGATTACGTTCCTCAATGGGGTGATTGAGGAGGAGGTGTACATAGATCAGCCCGAAGTTTTTGAGATCTTCAGCAGCGAGTCGCATGTGTGCAGGCTCAAAAGAGCGTTGTATGGGTTGAAACAAGCACCTCGTGCTTGGTACACACGGATCGACAGTTACTTTACCGGACTTGGATTCTCCAAGAGTGAGGCGAATCCAAACCTATACCAAATAGTGGTGGAGGGTAAGTTGCTAATCATTGTACTTTATGTAGATGATTTTACACTAACCGGTGATGAACAGTTGATACTCTCATGCAAGGCTGATCTTGCAAAAGAGTTTGAGATGAAGGACTTGGGCCTCCTTCATTATTTCCTGGGATTGGAAATTTGGCAGCGCAGTGACGGACTGTTTGTTTCTCAAGGCAAGTATGCCCGAGAGATACTGGAGAAGTTCAACATGCATGGCTGCAAGCCTGTTGATACTACTCTTCCTGGTGGTTGGAGGAAGGAGGATGCTACATCGGCAGATGTAGTGGATGCCAATTTTTATCGACAGTTGGTGGGATCACTTATGTATCTGGTCAATACACGACCCGACATATGCTACGCAGTTAAACAGCTTTCACAAGCTATGGTTAAGCCTACCAAGCTCTTTTGGAAGGCGGGGAAGCATGTATTAAGATATCTCAGAGGCACATCAGGATATGGACTTTGGTACAGACAGTCGGATGAGGTGAAGTTGTGTGGCTTCATGGATGCAGATTGGGCAGGGAGCCCAACAGATAGAAAGAGCACATCTGGAGGGATTTTCAGTATCAAGTCGACAGCAGTTTCTTGGTACAGTAGGAAGCAAAGATCCGTGGCACTCAATTCAGCAGAGGCCGAGTGTATGGCAGTGAGTTTGGCTGCATGCGAGGCTATATGGATGAGGAAGATCCTGGTCGGGTTGTTCGGTTCACACTTAGATCCTACTATGATATATTGTGATAATCAGAGTTGCATCAAACTCTCCAGTATTTCATGATAGAACTAAACACATTGACATCTGGTATCATCATATCAGAGATTGTGTGCAATGGAAGATCATGTTACTTTCATACATTCCTACGGAGGATCAGGATGCTGATATCTTGACGAAGGCGCTCACCAGGAGCAAATTCGAATACCACAGAGGCAGGATAGGGGTTGCAGATAATCCATATCTTGTTGAGAGGGAGTGTTGAGAATGCAACAAGATGATGAGCTTAGTGAAAAGAAGTCGCCTTCACTAAGTGGGCCCGCATGCTATTTTTGGCGCAAAGTCTATTTTTAGACATATGGATCATGTTCTATGAGTTGCAGGATGCTATTTGTGGATGGTTGGTCAAGTCGGAAAAAATAGATGGACTTCTATTTTTAGACATACTGGGCATAATCTATTTTTAGATTGCTAGTCTAAAAATAGATATGTCGAATATTATTAGCTCTTAATAATATTTGGACTATAAACATTATCTTATTCTCTTGGAGCACTTCAGTTAAGTGCACAGATGTGGCACAGGAGCTGACAGAAGGAATTACGCTATTCCTGAGGGTTAAGTGGAGCTATTGCATGGAGAGTTCAGTTAGAACTCATGTGAGAGAGTTTGGTGGAGTTGATTGAGGAAGCTAATGGAGATGTGTTCAATTTAACTGAGTTAAACATAGTTGAGCTAGTTGTATCTAGTCTAATTGATTGATACACTAGTGAGAGTGGTGTGAATTAATTATTAATTAATTCACTAATTCATAACTCATTAATCAACTAAAGAATACATCAGTTAACTTCAGTGCATGGACAGTTTCAGTGGAGACCAGTGAAGAGGTAGGTGAAAGAGCAGTGTGACTATCAGTTGTGACTATATTGGTGCATGAGTTTGCACCACACATTGATGGAGAGGCCAATGAGGATTGCGCAATTCATACCATGTGGATTCAAGTTCATTCAGAGCCAATATTCAGCAAGGATTGCGCAGTAGAGGCAGGCTATCAGGTGGCAGAGATTGGAGCATGTGATTTGCTAGATCTAGCTTGATTAGTGTGTAGCAATTGGAGATTGTACTGAGAGCTTGTCAGGAGATTTGTATAATGATTTTTACATTATCTCTATGACATGTAATATACAGATAGTTGGGGGTTTTCATCTTTAAGCTTTCCCATGAAATACTATGTTCATATGTGTGATTGTTTATGGTTTTAATGTGCGCATGCGATTGTTTTTATTTCTGCAATTAATGATAAATGGTAGAAGAGATTCTGTATTGTGCATGAAGTTAAAATAGTGTGTGATCAGGAGAATCTCAGTGAATAACATATCAGTTATTCAAATTTCTACCATTTCCTTTGTCCTACTGCATCCTTCATCCATTCTTCCCATAAGAATACAATCCATACCATAATAATAAATGGTGACAACACACATAATGCATAACCATATTATGCGCATCCATATCAATGTTTGGAATCCATTATTATAAATGCTTATGACCATATCATGTTGCATACACATCAAGTAGGGGGAATTATTCCCACCTTTTCATACCTGACTGGTTCTCCCCATCACCATATGTTGGGGAGTAGTATCTCATTCTTGGGGGCATGATGTCCCCCTGTCCACCTTATCACTTGATTAACAACAGTCTCAGCCTCAACCCCAACAATCTAGGTATGGTTGATTATCCTTTCATTCCTTGGATAGTTTGTGCTGTTGAAATGGAACCATGAAATGGTACCCCAAGGGGGCTTCTAATTTAATTTTCCCTTAATGAAATTAGAATAAAAATTGCAATTCCATCTCTTAACAACTTATCAGTGTTAACTAAGTCAGGAAGACTTAGTTAGCTTAGTTAATTAAATTTGGAGGTCCAACTAGAGGCGTGTAGAGTTCTTTCTAATTTTTAGGGAGTCCAGTTACAGTTATTTGTGATTTGTAATTATTTAACTCAAATATTTGAGTTAAAAATTAGTTTAACTAGTTCTAACTGAGCGATGAGCTAGTGATAGGTCTAGTGAATTAAATATGATTTAATTCACAAGCAGTTATCAATAATTTAACTGATAATTCAATATAAATATTTGGCGTATGTCAGTTCTAAGGAAGGCCAAGTTGATATTGGGGTTAAAGGGAATATAACTATCAGTTGTATAATTAGAAAATTGTACAGGTCATCCATGAGGTCATCAAGTTTCCTTGAAGGAATTTCACAATAAATTCTTTGGAATTTCCTTATTAATAGGGAAAATTTCCTCCAGGACTGTGTAAGCAAGGCTGGTAAAGCAAAGGCTGAGAATTGGCTAAGTTTTGGATTGATTTTTCCTAGACCAGAGTGAGATAGTCAGCAAATTGCAAAGGTTTCTCAGGAAGGGAAATAGAATTGTATTATTTCTTGATCTTGGCTTTATGCAATATAAATATAACGATGTTTTGAGCAGTTTATTTCCCAAATACATCTTGTGTTGTGCAATTGATAATTTCTTTCTCTTGTTATGTGATTGTGCGATCAAAATTGGTTTCCGTAATTTGTAGAAGTGATTCAGTATTTTGTTTTAGTACATTACAATATTAGTTGAATCGTTTGGATAATTTCTATATGGTATCAGAGCAGGAATCACAATAGAAGAGAATAACTAGAGTTTTTTTTGAACAAGTACATTGAATTTGCAAATTTATTCTTCAGGACCAGCAGCAAATCTATATGTCTTTAAATGGCTTGAGACACGAACATGCCCTTGAGGGAAATTAAAATTACATAGTGTGGAAGGATAGGATGGAGGTAGTGCTAGAGAAAAATGGACTGAAGGAATTCATAGACAATGATATTCCCTAGCCTACAACAACATATGCTCAATTTCTTGATGCATGGAAGAAGAATGTAGAAAAGGCGAGAAGGATATTGTTACAAGGAGTTCGAGATCATATTGTCCTGAATATCCATGGAAAGGAAACTCCATATACTATGTGGAATGCCTTAACAGATATATTTCAAAATAGCAACGATCACAGGAAGTTGGCGCCGAAATACAGGCTCAGAAACATCAAGATGGAGAAGGGCGACACGATCCAAACTTGAAGTAGTTCAATCAATGTCGATATGAGCTTGGAAGTGTTGGGGTAACATTTGCTCAGGATGATTTGGTGAGCCTAGAACTTCTATGCCTTCCAAAGATCTAGAATAAATATTAGGACTCTGTGAATGGGTTGGTTAATATACCAAAGTGGGAGCGATTGTGGTCCGACTTGGTACAAGAATATATTCGACAGAGCATCAGAGATGGATCCTCATCAAAGACTGATGATGAGGAGAACTGTGCCTTGGATGGCAATGGGAATAAAGGGAAAAGGAAGGCATCCCATTCTAATCAGAGTTTGACAAGGCAGGCAAGAAGCGAGACTTGCCAAAGGTAAAATGTTTTCAATGTCATGAGCTTGGACACTATGCTACAAATTGTCTGCACAAGAATACCAACAAGAAGGCCTTAAGAGGAGAATCATGTGAAGAACTTGTTTCACATTTTGAGTTGGATTTCACTCTCATCACATCCATTTTTTCATCGGTGATGGATTGTGCATGGTACTTAAATAGTGGAGTTTCGTTCCATATGAGTGGAAACAAAGAATTCTTCAGTAGCTTGGAGGAGAAGGATCTCCAGATGCACATCGAGATGGGAGATGACAGGAGGTATAATGAACTGGTGTTGGTACAATTACCTTTTAGAGGGAGTCAGGTAATCCACTCACTTTAAAATATGTCATGTATGTTCCTGGTTTAAAGAAGAATTTTGTTTTTGTTGCTATGTTGGAAGACCGTGGTTATGATGAAATATTTAGTGAAGGAAATGTGTTCCTTCGCCACAAAGACACGGGACAGGTGAAAAATATTGGGGTTCGAGTAAAGAACCTTTAAAAATTGGATGTATCAGATTGTGCTACCTTGAGCACGAAAGCAGAGAAGTTGGAGAGCTGAGACATCTGTGAGTTATGGCACAGGAGATTGGGCCATTTACACCATGGCGCTTTGAAGATCATGAAACAGATTTCTATAGGACTTCTAAAGGGTGCACTTGCGCAGAGAGATACATGCAAAGGGTGTACATTGGGGAAGTATACCAAAGCCACCTTTCACTATAAGTAAAGCTGAGAAAAGGTGATCCTTAAGAGATTTCACTCATACGTGTGTGGACCGTTCTCGACAACTTCCACAACAAAACACATTTATTATGTGATTTTTCTAGATGATTTTCATGAAAGTGTTGGATTTTCTTCATGAAAAATAAATATCAGATGTTCTCCAAGTTTTTTGAGTTCAAGGCACTTATCGAGAAAGATACAGGGAAGAAGGTAAAGGCTCTGAGGAGTGACAATGGTGGAGAATATGTCTCTAACTATTTCAAGAACTTAGGTGCCTCACAAGGAATTTGAAGAGAATTGATAGAACCTCAAAACCCACAATAGAATGGGGTTGTAGAAAGAAATAACATAACTATTGTGGGAGAATCATGAGCTATGTTGCATGATCAGAGCCTATCGTTGCATTTGTGGGCAGAATCATGCAATGAAACAGTATTTTTGTAGAATAGAAGTCCTCATCAGATACTTGGGATGAGTAAATCAAGGTAAGCTTTTTCAAGTAAGATACCATATGTGTTGCATTTTAAAAAATTTGGTTCCTCGGTTTATTTCCATGTGACCAAAGATGTCAGGAAGAAGCTAGAGCCAAAAATTGAGTTTGGGATATTTTTGGCATACAGTAATACTCCTCACAGCTATCAGGTGTACTTTCCAGCACACAGGATGAAAATGTTCAGAAGAGAAGTGAAATTCGATGAAGAAAAGTCCATGAAAATTTCCCTTGAGAGGGAGCTTTAGCTGCATGTAGTTGAGGATCTCTTGAATCCAAAAGAAGAACCTTAAGATGTGGAGCAACCACAAGCAGAGGGGCAGAGAGTAGAGGAACCCTCTCATGTAGAGACATCCCGAGATGAAAGGAATCACACCTGAGAGGCTGAAAGGTTGTTGCTAGATATGAGAGATAATGTGGGAACACCCACATCACAACATAAGCAGAGAATTTCCCCAGAGTGGTACACTGGATACATGGCTCTTATGAACAAAGGTATAAAGATAGAACCATACTCTTTCGAGGAAGCATTGCAACAACCAATTTGGGTTGATTCCATGGTTTAGGAATATGACTCCATTATCAGAAACAATGCATGGGAAGTTCTCCCAAGACCAAAGGGGAAGTCAGTTTTAGGATCCAGGTGGATCTACAAGGTGAAGCAGGTAGTAGATGGGAGTGTGGAGAAGCACAAGGCCATATTTGTGGCCATAGGGTTCTCTCAGGTGGAGGGGATTGATTATGATGAGACTTTTGCACCAGTCACAAGGTACTCATCAATGATATTGCACTCTCAGCATAGATGGGATGTAAGATACATCAGATAGATGTAAATACAACCTTCCTCAATGCAGTGATTGAGGAAGAGGTGTACATTGAGCAACCGAACGGTTTTGAGACCTTAGACATGGAGTTGCATGTGTGCATACTCAAGAGAGCACTGTATGGGTTGAAGCAAGTACCTTGTGCTTGGTACACCATGATCGATAGTTATTTAACCGGGTTTGGCTTCACCAAGAGTGAATAAGATGTGAAATTTTATCATATTGTGGTATATGGCAAGTTTTTGATTATTTTACTTTATGTTAATGATCTAATACTGACATGTGTTGACTATTTCATCAAGTCTTTCAAAGAGGATATTGCAAGATAATTTTAGATGAAGGACATGGGGCTCTTGCACTATTTTCTGGGATTGGAAATATGGAAAAGAGATGGGGAGCTATTTGTATCTCAGAGAAATTATGCCAACGAGATCCTCAGGAAATTCAACATGGAGGGCAGCAAACCCATGGACACTCCTCTAGCAGAAAACTGAAGGAAGGAGGATGCTACTTCAAGTGAAGTAGTGGATGTTATTGTTTACAGGAAGCTTATGGGTCACTCACGTATTTGATGAACACCCGACCAGACATATGCTATATGGTTAAATAGCTTAGTTAAGCTATGGTTAGGCCTAACAAGCTCTTTTGGAAGGCATGCAAGCATGTGTTGAGATACCTCAGAGGCACTTTAGAGTATGGGCTATGGTACCGATAGACAAAGGGAGTGAAGCTTCAAGTCTTCACTGATGCAGATTGGGCACGGAGTCAATCCAACGGGAAGAGCACATCAAGGGGCAGCTTCAGCATAGGATCAAAAAAAAAAATCCTGGCATAGTATGAAACAAAGATCAATTGAACTCAGTTTAGTAGAGGTAGAGTACATGGTAGTCATTCTGGCAGCATGTGAGGCCATCTGGATGAGGAAGATACTTGTTGATTTATTTGGTCGATAAGTTGATCTGACGGTCATTTATTGTGATAATCAGAGTTGCATCAAAATCTCTGTTAATCTAGTTTTCCATGACATTTCCAAGCATATTGATATTCGGTATCACCGTCTTAGAGATTGTGTGAAAAGGAAGATTATGTCATTAGAGTACATCCCCACAGAGGAGCAAGATGCAGACATATTGACGAAGGCACTATCAAGAAGAAAATTTGAGTTCCACAAAGACACGATCGAGATAGCAGATAATCCATTTCTTGTATAGAGGGAGTGTTGAAATGGCACCAAGAAATGGTACACCAATGGAACTTCTGATTTAATTTTCCCTTGATTAAATTAGAAGAAAAATTGTAATTCCATCTCATAATAGCTTGTAAGTGTTAACTGAGTCAGGAAGGCTTAGTTAGATTAGTTAATTCGAGTTGGAGTTCAAACTAGAGGCATGTAGAGTTATTCCTAAGTTATAGGGGGTCTAGTTACAATTATTTGTGAGTTGTAATTATTTAACTCAAATATTTGAGTTAAAAATCAGTTTAACTAGTTCTAATTGAGAGATGAGCTAGTGATAGGTTCAGTGAATTAAATCTGATTAATTTACAAGTAGTGATCAATCAGTTAATTGATAATTCGCTATAAATATTTGTTGCATGTTAGTTCTAAGGAACGCTGAGTTGAGATTGGTGTTAAAGGGAAGATAACTATCAGTTGTATAATTATAAATTTGTACAGGTCATGCATGAGATCATCAGGTTTCCTTGAAGGAATTGCACAATAAATTCTTGGTAATTTCTTTATTAATAGGGCCACATTTCCTCCAATAATGCGTAAGAGAGGTTGGTCAGAGAAAGGCTGAGATTGGGTTAAGTATTTCACTGATTTTTTCTAGATCGAAGTGATATATTCAATAGAGTGCAAAAGTTTCTCAGAAAGGTAAATAACATTGTATCGTTTCATGATCGTGACTTCATGCAATATACAGATATCGAGGTTTTGAGCAGTTTCTTTCCCCAGATAAATCTTAGGTTGTGCAATTGATAATTTATTTCTCTTACTTGTTATGTGACTGTGCGATCGAAATTGGTTTCCGTAATTTGTATAAGTGATTATGTATTTTGTTCTAGTACATTACAATATCAGTTGAATCCATTTAGATATTTCTACATGTCTTACCGATCTCTTTAATGTGTCATCTATACTTCACATATAACATATCATTGATACAATATATTCAAACATTGTACTCTATGTGATGCCACATTTACCACTTTGTCCCCCATGTTTGACTTAGTAGGTTGGGTTGATCCTAGACCTCCACTAGTCTTTCTTACCTTGATTCTTCACCAGGAACAATCCTTCCAAGAAGAATTAAGGCCATTTTTTAGATAAGTAAGATCACCAACTTGAAATTTTCCAATTTGAAATCCACCAGTTGGGTTGTCTACTAAGAGCTTGCCAAGTTTTATGGCTCCCTCCTTGTCTCCAAATTCACCAACAACACAATGCATAAATGAATTTGAAATGGGGTGAAAAATCCCTTTTAGAGGAAAACCCTAGTTTTTTTGTTGGCCATTATGGGATCACCGTAGCTCTATTTGAAAAAACATATGCACCATTGGAAATCTCTTTGTAAGATCTAAATGAGTTTCTCTTCATTTTTCGTAATTTGACACTTCACCCAGAAACCATTTTTTCCATGAGGTCTCACTTTACCACCTATTAAAATCAAATCTCTTCATATTTGTTGCTCATACTCTCACACCACTTTTTATTTTAACATATTGACTTATGCGTTGAGTTTCATCATGGATAACCATTTTTTACTCATGTTTTGATGGTCTTGGGGCCTCTCCCCTATGGCAGCATCATTGACTCACCCTTGTTCAAAGTGTTAATGATGAGTCACCCTTATGTACCATGGAGTATATTCAAAACCCCATTGAGATTTGCTATAGTATGTCATCCTCTCTATGTGTTGCATTCATCTTGTATTGCCAATATTTAACCTCCAAATTGGTGGGAAAATACTAAGGGGGGGGGGGTGTGAATCAATATTTTTAAAACTCACAATAATAATTTTCTTTTCTGAAATATGTACATGACTTTACTGAACCCAACTCACATATGTATGCGACTGTTATAAAAGAAACTAGCGTATGCTTAGTAAATTTGTAAAACAACAAATCCTTTATATGTTTAACTTACCCAAAATGTAAGAGATTCATCAAATATTTGATAAGAAGTAAGCATGTGCATTAAGAATAGAATAAAGCATCACACATAAGTAACACACATGAACACCAAGATTTAAGGTGGAAACCCAATGTGGGAGAAAACCACAGTGATTGTCGTCTTAGTATTTAATCTTATTAATATGAAAAACTTCTTACATTCATGTAATAGTGTAGACTCATGCCAGTATGCAGGAACCCACCAAATGAAGGCTCCAACCCTCACTCGTTCTCCATCTCCTACTGGAAGGGAGCTCCAACCCCCTTGATCTTGTTTTCCAGCAACCACTGGAAGGGAGCTTCAACCCCCTTGATCCAATCACCAGCTGCTATTGGCAGGAAACTTTGAATTCCTTATGGAAGGCTCCAGCCCTCATCACCATCCGTGGACCACGTTTCATAAATTTTCACACTGGATCCATCTACTTTAATACATCACATATTGTAGATCAACTGAAGCAAACACTTACATAAATCAACCAGAATAGTGAGACCACTGTAACCAAAACACAGAACTGAACTCGCAATACTACATCAACACACATAACAAATTTCAACCCTAATCATTCATATGCCAAAATGTATACGAGAATTCACTTAAGGAAACCCGCGTGTATACACATTTTTCTATTGAGTAACTTGCATATAGAAATTAATATACCAAATACCTGTTATTCTGAATCAACCAAAAATTTTACCAAAGTTATTCTGAAAATATATTGTTAGCTTACAAAACCCTCATATAATTAGCAGCATCAATAATCTTTTCAACCGATCAATCTTGTAACCAAATTCAACTTCATCATTCAACCGGATCTACTTCAGACATTATCATTCAACCCAAATCAAGATGAATACATCATTGACAGACAATAGAGATACAACAACACTGATCAGGTTTATCAGTCTTTTATAAACAGGAACCCTTCCTTTATGTACTTGACTTTGATGAAATGAACCCACATGTATACACAACTTTACGAAGACCAACTTTCGTACAGATCTACAATTTTTGACTTAAAATTGTGCAGCTCTTCAGAAATTCATAAATACCCAAATCATAATATAAAGAGATAAAAACATGCATCAATACTTAGATCTAGTCAATCCATGAGAATATCATACATTGCAAAGTTATTTCAAGTCTCGTGATCTTGATCCATCATTGTTTTCATCGATGCATAATTATTTCAGATCTATATGTCAACCAAGGCCCTTACAATGCAAATATACCTTAGATTGAAATATTCATCAAAAACCCTTTCACATGCACACTTTAATACTTTGATCTTCTCCTCCTTACATTGCTTGAACCTTAGCCAATACCATGAGCCAAAACCACACTAGTGTCAGTGGTAATCTTGGACGGGATAAAGTAACAGTTACTGCACTCAATATTATGGGCTAATACCATGGTAAGACCCTTGGTATTATTAAATTAGTACGACATCATGTACGCGACTTTGCTTATTTGTACCCGTGTGTATACACGACTTGGCCTTGACAAACCCACATATATTTCTTCAAATATTCACCTTTATCGAACTTCTGATTCTGACCTACAAACCTTTGTCCCATCATTCGGTCATTCTGTTCCATGATTTTTTCACCTCTGAACTAATTTGTGAACTTATCCAGTTACCATATATTTTTTTTGCTACAAGTGGTTTTCCATCAAGGACAACACATGCATCATACTGCCAACACAAATGTCTTGATATGTATTTTAAAATATATCGTTTGAGTAATTGACCATCCCCACCAGAATTGTGTCAATTTTTTCTAGGTCAACCTTTCCTATTATGCTATGACAAGAGAAGGTGGCAATCCACCCATCCTCTTATTTTATATTACCTTCCCTGGTGTCAGTGTTTATCAGTCACATCACTATGTTCCTCGTGCCTTTCTTGAGTCATCCTCATTTCCTCAGCTCTGGTGGGACCCCCCTTGTCGACTTCAACACATTTATTCCAAAAGAGTATCCTAGAGGGAAATTTACCTTGGATCCAACTTCTTTATTCTTGGGTGCCTAGTATCAAGTAAAGGTAATGATTATCGCCCTTTGACTTGGTTGTTTCTTGCATGCTCGACTTCAGCTCATTATCGCACGATCAAGAATCGTACATTTGATGGTCCAGTGCTTCAACATATTTTTTGAACATTTATTGGTTATGTGTGAGATGTTCTAGACCTCATGAGGGGGTGAACCTTCAGGTATCCCCCCATATTCCTGACCATCAACAATTCTTGATCCAACCTCAGATGTAGCTTTGTATATTTGACTGGCATTGCAAGAAAAAGGGACATTGGTGAGCGTCATTCCTATGACAGACCTTTAAGGTCCATCACCAATGTCACATATGGTGACGGTCCTTAAAAAAATGTTGTTGTAAGTGCATATAGTTACGGTCCTTTAAAGTTTGTCACCAAATCCATTTTCAGTGACACTTTTGGTGAGGGTTGTTAAATGTAATTCTCTCTTTGGTGACACTTCTAGTGATAATATTTTATTGACCCTCACCAATGTTCTTTTTGGTTACTTTTGGTGACAGTCGAAAAATGTTCGTCATCATTGATCATTCCAATGATTTTTTGATGACGCCATGTGCATGTTACTATATTTTTTGTCAAAAGATAATTATTTAAGACCATTGTTGCGGAGTCTTTTTCATTATGTGTCCAAGGCCATATAGTGGTTAGATTCAGTCAATTTTTTAAGAAGTAATTAGTGTGTATCATTTACCTCAATTAATGAGAATATAGTTTTCCTATGAGTCAATACATGATTCATCTCTAATACGTTTATTATCTAAAAAATTCCCTTTAGATAAATTTCCACTATTGTGTGTAGAAACTATATTATGTAATACATAATAAAGCTTTGTAAATTATATTAATGAGAGAGATCTAGTACTCATCAACACTCTTGGCACATATTAACATGATTTGGCACACACTAACATTCCTTGGAACCTCGCATGTCTTAGAACATCTTTGCACCTAGAACATCTTGCCATGACTAGGACACCCAAGCACATGTTGGAAAGCCCTAGCATAACATACCACTCTCCTAGCATGTGTTGGCATGCCTTGTATTCCCTAGCATGGCCTGGAGCACTTTGGCATGCATTAACATACATGAGCACTTGGCACACTATTGGAACGGGGTTCCCTAACCTGCGTTTTTGGTACAATTTTGTTAAATTCGGTCTTGCGTAGGGGTTTTGGGGTGGGTCAAAGCCCCTAATGTGTTGTAATGGGTTAAAGGGTATTTCTAGGGTTCGCAAACCATATTTTTCGAACCATAGGATAATGAAGGCTATTATATTATAAATAGAGAGATAGTTCGGTCTAGTAGGTAAGTAAGTTGATAGATTGATTCTACGTGTGAACTGTTAAGATCTGTTTTGGGTTGTTTGGGTAAGGACTCTTGCTAGCTGTGTATGCGGAAATCCTCAGTCCTGCTATGTGCGAACCCCACTAGGCTGTGTGTGCGGGCTGTGTTTGGGTTGTAAGTGGATTTTTGATATTAATGAATGCGAAGTATAGTTGAAGTATCTGTGTGTTATCTAAATTGTTTATGTTTACTACTGAAGTGCATCTGTGATATTTATTTAAGCTCTGAATCTGTATTTTGGAATTGGCATGAGTATATCTGTGTTCTGATATTGGCTATGATTATAGTGCTCTGTGATGGTATTTGACAATATGCACATGGATGCGAATGCACTGATTAGATTCGATAGTTTTGTTATGGTTATATGCTAAATACACTGTTAAAAAGGGTTGCGAATAGACTCATTATGTGCAAACCTAATAAGCTGCGACCTAGATCTGCCTCTAATTACCTTCTCTCTCTTAGGGTGCGGAAACCTGGTTCCAACACCCTCCCATACTACTTCGGGTGAGACCTTGGCCTACGCAAGTAGGTCATTGCCGAAAGGGCCAGTAGTATAGGGGTTTGTTGGCAACCCTTCACCTTCAAACCTAGGTTAGGACCCCTCAGCCAACAAATGGTTTCGTTGCTGGGATCTGGAGCATTTTGAGAGAGAGATCAGGTAATGTCACGAGGTCATTGGAGACCTGTGAGGGTGGAAATTGAAGAGTGGTTTGAAAGACAAATTCGGGAATTTTCTATAAGGGAGAATCATAGCACGAAGCTGATAGCTGAGAAGTGGAAGAACAAGTACATCTTCACCGAAGTCTATGAAATTTTCTTTGTAACCTTTGCGCACAAGCTTCTAGAGTGGTTGGCGAGGCTCGTAGAATTCTAGACGTGTTGGAAATATGATTAGGTTACATAGTGGACCCTAGAATTGATTCAACTATTGGAAATGACTGATAATACAATCACCTGTATGGTAGATCAATGGGTGGATAACATGTTGGGAGGCTTTGTGATAGAATTCGCAGTTGATCAGTTCGTATCCTATTCTGAAGCAGAGCGAAGGTTCTTCAAAGGCTTCCGGGGTAAGTTCTTGAAAACACTGCCATTATTAATCAAAATATTGTTGTGCGTTATGTGTAGCCACACTGAGTGAATGACCTCTGATCTGAGTGATATTACAACACAAAGTGGTAAGTATTACCGAACTAATCAAGAAGGAGATAGATATGTTTACAGTCCACTAAGAGAGTCGGATACACACACAGGAAATAGCTCTCCAACTACACCACCTTCAAGTCAGCATAAGGGTAAGAACTCACCCACACCTCTGCCGCCACCAGAAGAAGATATGGCCACGCACATGAAGCTACCTACCTTCAAGGGTGTGGGAGATGAAGAGATGGACTGATTTTGGTTTGTAGCAGAATCAGTATGGACTGTGCAGAATGTGGCTACTGATGTTGTAAAAAGAGCGCAGCTATCCCTTGCCTTTGAAGGAAGGGCCTTGGACTGGTATATGTGATACGTAGGACAGCATGCGGATCAATCTATTCAGGAGATTAAGATAGCTTTAAAACAGCAGTTTTGAAAGTCTAAGTCCTACTCGCAACTAGTAACAGACCTAAAAGACTTTAGACAAGGGCCCACGTAGTCTATATGGGCAGCTGATTAGCGATTAAAGAAGGTTATCAGAGATGGAGAATTTTAGTATGATGATAGAAAAAACAAGGAATGGTTTATTGCTATGTTGCTACCTCCCCTGCGTGGACCTATGGGTCAGTAGGCGATTGAGACTACTATGAAACTAGAGGTTTTGCCAAGAGACGATGCCCAGTTTGGGGTATAGCAGATCCAAGGACAGCTGGAGGCAATTCACCTTGAAATACAGAACCTGCGAAAGGAACGAGGGAAAGAGGCTAGCCCATATATATGGTGCATAAGATTCAAGGTGTCCAGCCATACCAAGGATCAGTGTCCTCTGATGACATATTTCATGCAGGCTAGGGGACCTAGCCCATTGCGCCCTAAGGAGTCTGCGGGGCCAAGTGGTCTAACGTAATGGTATGCTGATTGTTGTGTTTCTGGGCTACAAGATACTAACCATTGTCCCCGTCTTGGTGCTTATGTTCTAGAGTTGAAGCAATAATGATGTCGATTCTGCTCCTCTGTAGGACATGACAAGCATAATTGTTGGACCTATGACTTGATTATAGATCGAGGAAACCTATACAGGGTATAGGTAGACCCTTCTTCACCACTATCTCCCTCAAACAGAGGAGGCTCCCTAGCGAGGGGCAGGGGAGGGGGCAAGGATGGAGGCACAGGTCGGGGAAGAGGACAATTGATCTATTACAACTGTGGAGAAATAGGGCACTTTGCGAGGGACTGTCTGAACCTTGCAAGAAAATATTCCCTATATTGTCGACAACTGGACCATGTGATTGAAGACTATCTAGTTTTGATAGAAAAAATGTAGGAAAAACAACAGACACCTACGTAGAATGTGTAGAGGGTTAAGTCAGAACTGCGTGATGAAGGCCCAAGTATTAATTTCATAACGCACAACGGCGTGGCTACTGGAGGAGCTTAGGAGAAATCTGTAGCTGAGCCTCTTATCTGGAAAGCAGATGTCAAACAGGAAAGCTTGGACCTACAGAAGGAAAAGGAAACCTTCGTAGCAGCTCACAAATACTTTACTAGGGATGAGGTGTCTACTTCAAAAGCTCCAGCAAACCTAAGAACAAACAACGAAGTTAAACCATTTCTATAGGCATGTATGAAACTGCTACGTAACCAGAAGGTAGTTGAAAATCTGCAAGCACTAATAGACAGTTGCGCAGAGAGAACTAACCGTCTCCCGGAAGTTAAGGATGTGAAAAAACTTTACAAGCATAAGAAACACACTAGTTGGGAAATGTGGCTAACAACGTAGATTAGTGACTATGAAATGAATCAGGTTATTTTGGATCTGGGGTCAGATGCAAACGTACCGCCCAAGAAAACTTGGCAGTGGATGGGAGAGCCTACGTTGGAATGGTCTACTATCCAGCTGCGCATGGCCAACCTGCAGAATATCATAGAATTGGGGAGGTTGTCGAAGATTATGGTAGATATCGCAAGAGTTAAGGTCCGCGCCAACTTTGAGGTAATTCAGATTTTGGAAGATGCAGACCCCTATCCTATGCTCCTAGGACTAGATTGCGCCATAGACATGGGAGGCATTATCAACCTAAAGAAAAGGATCATGGTTTTTGATAATGAGGGCACAAGGGTGATATTCCCACTGGACCCTGCAGAAGGAGAGCGGTATACAGCATCAGTGCGCGAACTGGAAGAATTGGCTACATGATGTATCTGTACTGCGATGTCTTAGAATCACAAGGGAATTCTAGTGCATCTCATCAGATGTAAGAGAACTGCCCTACTTTGATGGTTCTGGTAGTATTAGGGAGTTTTTTCCAACCTTTGAAGATGAAGTCCCACGGGAGCGAAGGTTGTGGGCCCTTAATCTAGCCATGCACGCAACCCATGGGAGGTGGTGGGATACGCACAAGGGGATGTTCCAGGATTGGGAAGAGTGTCGTGAAATGATGATCCTATGGTTTGAACCCTTAGCTCACCTGCGCGTAAAGACTTTCCTTGGCCCAGGGGGCCCATGCAAGCACTTGTCTGCATGGATGGATAAATGGTGCAAATGAACTACGGAGGAATGGGTCCATCTGTTTATTCATGCTTTGGGGTCGATCCCGACCGCATGGTATTTAGACGTAGAACTACACCAGCACACCCACTACTGGGAAAACCTAAAAGACGAGTTTGTAGGGACATTTGGTTTGGTAGGTGGAACAGAGGCACTCGACAAAGCTCTACATGATATAGATGCTTTAGTATTTGATGAATCACACCCTTGCACATCACATGGGGCACCAACGTGGGAGACATAGATGCAGGATATTGCCAACTATCACAATTTATCAATGGAGGAATGTGATGAAGACCCACGAAATGTCTCTATCCCGGAGTCGGAGGGAGAGCGCACAGTTGTTGGACCCCCACTGCAGAATGTTGATGTCACTAAGCCTTTGAAGCTGTGAGAAGTCAACATTGGGGCAGAGGAGCAACCTAAGCTAGCTAAAATTGGGGACTACTGGGATGATGATACTATGGGAAAAGTTGTAGAACTCCTCACGGAGTACTAGGACCTATTTCCTACAAAATTCTTAGAACTCAAAGGGATTACAGGGGACCTAGGGGTCATGCGCATCACTTTAAAATCAGATGCGCACCTTGCGAAGCCGCACCCTTATCAGTTAAACCCCAAGTACAAACAAAAGGTCAAGGAAGAAATCGACAAAATTCTCGCTGCAGGTATCATCGAACCAGTCGAACAGTCAAATTTGGTAAGTCCTATGGTGGTTCAGGATAAAAATACTAAGGGAGAGATACGGATCTGTGTTGACCTACGCAAATTGAATGATGCCTGCCTACATGATTATCCCTTTCCTACACCATTCTCAGATGAAATCCTTGATAGCGTGGGGAGGCAAGAAGCGTACTCATTCACGGATGGGTTCTCGGGTTACAATCAGATTAGGATCACACCTGAAGATCGCAGAAAAACTACGTTCGCCACTAAATGGGGATCTTTTCAGTACACTGTCATGCCATTAAGGCTCAAGAATGCCCCTTCCATATTTTCGCGGGTGGTGGTCGCATTATTCAAGGAGTTTATCCACAAGTTTTTGGAGGTATGTTTTGATGACTGGACCGTCTTCGGGCTGGTAAAGAAGCACATCTCAAACTTGCGCATGATGTTTGATGCCTGTAGAAAGCACCAGATTTCCCTTAATATCAAGAAGTGCATATTTTGCATACCCTTCGGGATCTTTCTCGATCACATAGTCTGTCGACAAGGATTGATGGTTGACCCTGCCAAGATAGCAGTTATCATCAACCTGAAAGTACCTACAACTAAGAAACAGTTGCACTCTATCCTCAGACATACAGGCTACTACAAGAAGTTCATCCAAGGGTACGTGCTAATCATATCACATATGGAGAAATTTCTAAAGAAGGACATTTCATTTTTTTGGGACGAGGAGTGTCAGAAGAGCTTCAAACTACTCAAGGAGAAGATGGTCTCTACACCCATCCTCATATTTCTTGACTGGGTGAAGGTTTTCCATGTTCACGTAGATGCATCAAGGATCGCCCTCAGAGTTGTCCTTACGCAGCTTGGAGACGGAGACATTGACCATCCAGTTGCATTTTCTAGTAGGAAACTTTCTGGTGCAGAGCACAATTACTCCACTATTGAACGTGAGGGGTTGGCCATGGTCTACGCCCTGCAAAAATACTAGCATTATCTATTAGAAGGGCACTTCAAGATGTTTACAGATCACTCGGCTTTGAAGTACCTAGTGAATAAGCCTGTGTTGGGGGGGGAAATCTGTCGATGGCTACTACTGTTTCAAGAGTATGACTTTGAGATCATCATGAAGATGGGGAAGTTGAATTTTGGGCCAAACCACTTATGCTGAATCGAGAGTGGAAAAGAGTCGACCAACCTAGAAGAAGGACTGCCTGATGCACAACTGTTCATTATTAAGGTAGTTGATGCGCACTTCACTGACATCATTCAATTCTTGACTACGAGGATGGCACCTATAGAGTATTCAATATAATAGAAGAAGGAGTTGGTAACCTGGTATTTTACCATCATAGCATGCCATTTTTATAAGTTGGGAGTTAACAAGGTGCTGCGAAGATACATGTTGGAGCACGAAAGGCATGCCATCTTAACAGAATCCCACAGGGGTGTAGTAGGACATCACTACGCAAGGAAAGCAATGGCGCAAAATATTTTAAGAGCTGGACTATGGTGGCCCACACTACATAGCGACTCTCATGACTATTGCAAAGCCTGCGATACATGCCAAAGGACATGGAGGCCATCACGCAGAGATGAAATTCCCCTGCAACCGCAAATGGCCTTGAAAACGTTTGACAAATGGGCCATCGACTTCGTTGGGCCCATCAACCCACCAGGAAAGAAGACAAGTGTGCTACATCATCACTGCGACTAATTATGTAACTAGATCGGCTGAAGCACAAGTTGTGAAGGATTGCACTGCAGATACCACTGCGCACTTCATTTTTGAACATATTCTGACCAGTTTTGGTTGTCCGAAGATCTTAATGAGCGATATAGGTACGCATTTTGTTAATGAAACAATACACGCCTTGACGAAATAATTTCAGATCCACCATGCAAAAAGCACCCTGTATCATCCACGGGAAAATGGAGTTGTAGAGGCTTTTAATAAAATCTTGGAGCAGGAACTGACTAAGGTCTGTAATGTTGATCGCAGTGGCTGGGACATTCGCATCCCATCAGTCCTTTGGGCCTATCGAACCACCTACAAGAAGCTAACTGGGAAAACACCATTTCAGATGGTTTATAGCAAGGAGGCCATTATGCCCATGGAGTATATTGTTCCTAGCCTATGCATCACAGGCTTTACCAACATGGCAGAGCCTGATATCATGAAGGAGAGGTTAGCACAGCTTGTAGCCTTGAAGTAATATCGTTTCATTGCTAATTTCCATCAGCGAGTTTAGAAGGCCCGGGATAAGGCATGGCATGATCGACAAATTCATAAAAAGACATTTGCGGAGTGAGAATTGGTCTTGCTATATGATAGCCAGTTTGTGAAACACCTAGGGAAGTTCTGTCAGCACTTGCTAGGTCCCTAAATGGTCAAGGAAATCACTGAGGAAGGAGCAGTCTGGTTAGCCACGCTACGCGGTGATATGGTACTACGATATGTCAATGGTAGCTGGCTCAAACCATACCAAATCAAATGACTATATGGTCGGAGTAGCTGTAAGGGATCGGATACGCTCCGGAAGTAAGACAAACGTAGGCAGAACCATGGTATGCATAAGGGTCAGTTGCAGGTCTGGAGGCCCAGAGAGGTGCACTGAGAGTGCAGGGGTGTGCTCAAAGCATAGGCGATGCGTTGGGAGTGCAGGGGTGATCTCAGAGTGCAGGAGGTGCGCTGGAAGCGAAGGGGTAATATACAGTTGCGAAAACTAGCCATTGGAATAGTAAAGCTGGGTAAAAAGCAAATTTTACCATTGAAAGGAGCGGGCAGTCGACAATTAATGAGGCGATTTCTGAAGATTTTTTACTGTTTACTTGATGGTAAGTTTCTGATAAGCCTCACCCATCCGTTGATTGATCCAAAAGGCTATAAAAGTGGAAGGATAGCTCAAAAGAGGGTTCTATATATCTTGAACAGTTTGTGCTCTGCAAGCTTCTGTGACTATTGCGCTTTGTTCATGTTTGAGCGTGCTTCCCTTTCTGATAGTAGCCACCCTAAGTTCATATTTTGCGCCAGAATGACTGCGACTAATCCCGCTGAGTCTTCCCAGACCGTGGCCTCGACGGAGAAATAATCTGAGGAAGTGCTGGAAGTTACCCCTGAAGTCGAGGAGGTTATGTCCACACCAAGAAAGGGAAAGCAGAAAGGGAAGGGAAAAGGCCTTCCTGAGTTCATATTTCGCACCAGAATGACTGCAACTAATCCCGTTGATTCTTCCCAGACCGTGGCCTCGATGGAGAAAGAATCTGAGGAAGTGCTGGAAGTTACCCCTAAAGTCCAAGCGGTCAAGACAGAGATGGAATAACATATTGTGGCCTTGCATGCCAAATTACAGCCAGAAATGCCACCTGAGGTAAGGGCCTAGCAAGTCGCGTTGGTCATATAGGCCACCAATGTCATCACAGATCAGATTACTCAGGGTGCAGGACTATTGGAGACAGCTATGCAGTTGTGTACCAAGGTGCAGCGTGATCCTCTCATGCACGAACTTACTCAAGCTCTATGCCAGAAGGAAGAAGAGTTTGAGCAACTGGAAGCCAATATGCCTGCTCTGATCCCCACTCAATGCTTGGCACGGCTGCATACCAGCCACACACTCAGAGATGACATTGAAGAGATTTTCCAGAAAAATTAGGTCCTCAGCGACCACCTTAAGCCTTGGGCCGATGAAGCCCTCAAGCTCTCTCAGGACGTCAATATCACAGTTAAGGAGCTGAACCAGACTTTGGAGAGCGTCACTGCTGCTATAGAAGGTCTAATGTCGCAAAATTTGGTGGAGATTTCTCAGAAGTCTGTTGCATAGAGCGAAGGAGTGCTGCCCCCACTAGTTGATGCGATCAAGAAGTTGTAGGCAAAGATGGAAAACCCATGGCCACAGTGACTCGGGACGAGTCACAAGATTGCATTGGGGGCATGTTGGAACGGGTTTCCCTAACCTGCGTTTTTGGTACAATTTTGTTAAAGTAGGGGTTTTGGGGTGGATCAAAGCCCATAATGTGTTGTAATGGGTTAAAGGGTAGCTCTAGGGTCTGCAAACCATGGTTTGCGGACCATAGGATAGTGAAGGCTACGATATTATAAATAGATAGATAGTTGGGTCTAGTAGGTAAGTAAGTTGATATATTGATGCTACGTGCAAACTGTTAAGATCTGTTTTGGGTTTTTTGGGTAAGGATTCCTACTGGCTGTGTGCGTGGAGATCCTCAGTCCTGCTGCGTGTGGACCCTGTTAGGCTGTGTGCACAGGCTGTGTTTGGGTTGTAAGTGTATTTTTGATATTAATGAATGCGAAGTATAGTTGAAGTATCTGTGTGTTATCTGAATTGGTTATGTTTACTGCTGAAGCGCATCTATGATATTTATTTAAGCTATGAATCTATATTTTGGAATTGGAATGAGTATATCTGTGATCTGATATTAGCTGCGATTATAGTGCTCTGTGATGGTATTTGATAATACGCATGTGGATGCGAATGAACTGATTAGATCTGATAGATGTGTTATGGTTATATGCTAAATACACTGTTAAAAAGGGTTGTGAATAGACTCATTATGTGCAAACCTAATAAGCTGCGACCTAGATCTACCTCGAATTACCTTCTCTCTCTTAGGGTGCAGAAACCTATTTCTAGCACCCTCCCATACTACTTCGGGTGAGACCTTGGCCTGCGCAAGCAGGGCATTGCCGAAAGGGCTAGCAGTATAGTGGTTTGTTGGCAACCCTTCACCTCCGAACCTAGGTCAGGACCCCTCAAGCCAACATACACATTGGAACTTGGCATGTATTGGAACCTATTATTAGTGTGCCTAGCATGCCCCTTTTGAAAAATATAAAGTCCTAACTTCTTAACCCTCTTATGTGTTTATTTCCTTACGTTTTAGCTCGATTCTTCTTCTTTTTTACCTAGTACTCCTTGAAACATATTAGCATACCATGGCACCCTGTATATCTTATCATGCCTTAGCATCTTGCATGTCTCAGCACTATTTGGTACATGTTAGCACACACTGGAACTCCCTAGCACACTTTGGCACTTCTTGACATGCCCTGATATTCCCTAGCATCCCTTACTAATGCTTAACATACCTTATCACTCCCTCCTTAGCATGCTAGCTAGCACTCATTGACACTCCCTGGCACACCCACATATTCATTCACTTCCATGCATTTTTACCTAGTGCTCCCTTATGTTGCCCAAGTACTCCCTAACACTCCTCATCATGCATTAGCACACTCTGTTACAACTTAGCACTCTTTGACATGCCCTTCCACTTCATAACATGTGTATCACTCCCTAACACACATTGGAACTTGGAACGTGTTGGCACTTGACAATTATTAGCAAGTCTAGCATTAATTAAGATACCTTGGTATGCTTTTGCATGGTTTAATATTAAATTTATTTGAGATCAATTATTGGAAAGTATATGAGAAGTAACAGAGGATGATTTGGCACTTAGAATACACTAAAACTTGGTACTTGGCACCTATTTCCACCTAGTGTTGGTGTGCATAGCATGCCCCTCCTATAAAAGGTAAATTGATGACTCATTAACCCTATGATGTGTTCATTTCCTTGTATTTTAACTTTTTTCTCCTTTTTTATTCCTTGATGGTCCCTAGCATGTATTGTCACACCCTTTCACATTTTGGCATGCCTTATCACTTGACACATCTTAGCATATTTGACATGCCTTCAAACTATCTAGCACATGTTATCATTCCCTGTCATGCCTTGGCACTCATGCCATCATAACTAGCCTTACATTTTTCCACGACTTGGGAACCCAATCAAGTCCTTAACTACTGTCGTTCATGTGACATTGGCCTACTTTAGCCGCAACAACTTGACAAATTTCACCTACTACAAGTAGATTGTGCCTTGTTCACCTAAGAACTACCTATACTTCATCTTAGGCCACTCATGTCCATGTTGAACTTGTCCCACTTAAGAACTTACCATGACAAGGATCAAATATAGCCATGGCCATAAAACAACTAAGCAAAATAGTTTACATAGACAATATTTCACATGTATGTCCAGTTCATATAAACAATAGAGAATTTACTAAGAGTTTTCAAGAACCACAAGATACAAAATACACACAAGATATAAGTTGGCACAAACCGAGTGCCCCAAAACTTATGCACAATAATGTATTATATGCAATTGTCTAAAATAGTTTAAAACATGAGCATTCGACCAAAGTGTGCCGCATGTCATTTAAAAATAATAGATAAAGGAAAATTTGTGTTGTGCCCAACACAAAGTCTCCCTTTGTCTAAAACTAATTTTTCGAGCCCCTTATCGCAATCATATGCTTTCCTCTTGAAAATCCTATAATGAACTTCTTCTAACACACTTCATCCTTGGCACACTTGAATTCACTGACACTCCCTGGCACACACTCTTATTTGTTCATTTCCATGCATTTTTACCTACTTCTCCCTTGTGATGCCTCGACACTCCTTGACACTCCTCAACATGCATTGGCATTTCCTGGCATGTGTTAGCATGCCTTTCCATTCCTTGGCATGCCCTAATCCTCCATAAATATCATGCGCTCACAACTACCCTTACTTAATTTGTAACTTGGGAACCCAACCAAGTCCTCTCTTGACTACAATAGCTTAACAAAGTTATGATTACTATAACTAGACTATGTTGTTGAATTGTGTAGCTTGGGAGGTACTCCACAAGCCTAGTGAGATGGGTTTGTGTGAGTTTGGTTACAAAATGCTTTATGGGCAAATAAATCAAGCGAAGGGGTTTTGGACCCAATATGGGGTTTAAAATTTAAAAGAAAATTAAAAAGGAAAAAAAAAAGTATTTCCTAAGGTCTAAGTGGATAAAGCCTGTGAGTTGTAGAGGGTTCTTAAGAGGCCTAGCTAGGAAAATCTATTTAAGGAGGCCTTATTATGAAGGCAATAACATCAAGTTAGAAGGAGTTCATTTGATCAAGGAGGTTAGGAGAGATGTAGTCCTAAAGTAGGTTGAGTTACAGGATTGAGTAAGGGTTGCTAAAGGGAGGCCATGATCATCCACCAATAGCAATATCAACATGTGAGGGTTCACAATAATGTCACATACCTTAATGGGTTCGAGATAGGAAGTAGGATGGCATGATGTTGGTTCTCTTATTGCAAATCGAGCTCAAGAAAGGCGGCTTATGAGAATTTGGGCATGTGATTTCAGTGGTGTTTCTGTGTGAAGGCCACATCAAATTTTGAAATAGTAGAGAGGGTTAAGACCCTATATTGTGGTGGTTTGTAGGCTACAAGGTTGGTAATAAGGACCAACACAAATGGTGGAGGGTTTGCACTAGAATTTAGGCCAGAACAGGAGTAGCCGCATGTGTAATATTGATTGAGGTAACCATATTTTGAGGATCATAGAGATCTGAATTTCAGGTCAAGATTCGATCAAAGAAATTCCCAAAATCTAAGGATCCATATGAGATAGGTTGAGTCTCTTATGGGGGAAAGAGTTTTTGTTTTTTCTATAGGTGGATAGGGTTTTTTCTAAAGAAATTAGAATAGAAGTATAATGCCCTAGTTAGGGATTTTTCCTAGCATGTTCAATCCATAAGGTATGACCTTAAGACTTTGAAAAATCTGTGTAGGAGAAGAGGGGTCGTGACCCTTAAAGAGAGGTTTATCTCTGCAATATATACCAAAATTTTGGAATATGGTTTGCAGAACTATGGGCAGAGATATAAAATCCAAAGGAAGGTGGAACTTGAGTACAACGTTAAGCAGAAGAAATGTGCCATATGAGCAATAAATTAAGATGAAGAGAATTTTATTTTGGTGGATTATCCATAGAGTTTTGGATAGAGATCTGAAGCAGACTATAAACAGTTAGTTAATGGAATGTTAGTGGATGATTTTTTACCCTAATTCAGTCATCTACAAATTGTTAGAAGGATGATAAGAGGAGTAGTTCATATTTGTTCATAGATTGGACAAAAAAGAAATTGGTACACAAGAATACTAATTTTGAGAGGACTCAAATTACTATTAGGTGGAATATTTGAAGAGCCCTAGTTGAGGGCAGTGTTTTGGTAACTAGATCAATTAAAGAATTGACTATGATTGGGAAAATTGATGGAAGTCTAAGTATAGTTGGACGGTTATTAGGTGACTATCAAATAAGAGCCCTAAGTATTGTACTTGTGAAGGAAAACAAGACTGGTAGAAGGGTAGTTGTATTGGGACTAAGGACATGAAAAATTTGAAGGACTAATGTAGCAGTCAAGTGGGCAAGACAACTATCCCTAGTTCACCATATTGTAGAGGATTGGGTTAGTGAGAAGAAGGGAAACCTCCATAGCCCTAGACTTGTCATCTTGGAGCAACAGTATGGAAAAAGTAGGAAGACCAAAGAGTTGTTCACAAATGGATTTGTGAACAACTAATCGAAAACCCTATGTGTTACAATCCTTAAAATAAAAAAGAGGTAGATAGAGGGCAAATTTTTTTGAGTTGAGTTCAGTAACCTAAAGGAGTTGAGTTCATTGATAGAGGCATATTGAAGAATTGCATAATGGGAGGCAAGAGGACCTGCCATATGTGTTTAGGACATGTGGATTGAAAGGGCTATGTGAGGCCACCATCAAAAAGTGGGTCAAGTGTTGTATTGTTCAAGGTAGATTGGTTGTCAAAGGAATAACACCAAGCCCTAGTTCTATTCCTTGTATCAATGTGATTGTAAAGGGCCATGATCCTGTTGCACTATTCAAAAACCCACCCATTTCATTTTTATAATAATCAATATTGTAATAATAAATGGGGACCCATTTAAATTTTTCAAGAAAAAATATAGCAAGAGTGTTTTCCCTTTAAAAAGTGTTAAATTATTAACTTACTTTAGACTAAGAGTTTTTTGCAATATCGTAAATCGTAGAAGCCAAAGGCAACACGAATAAAGATTAGTTGGAATCCGTGATAAAGAGATCAATAAAATCCTTTTTAAGATTAAATTGATATGTTGCTCTCTTTATAAAGTCCTTGAAATATTTCTAAAAATCATGAAGCGCTTAAAGTATAATTTGTATGAGGAAAAACAGCTCAAAGATTACATCGCATGTCGCAAATCGTAAAGATATAAATAACTTTCGAAATACCACAACTCTAATTTTATGATAATGCTACATGGTGAATCTTGCAATCTTGTAATAATGTGATATGGCGAATCTTTTGATCCTACGATCTTGTGATAATGCAATATTGCGATGTTGTGAAATATAACCATTGTGATTTTGTGATATTGCGATTTTGCGATATTGTGATTTATCGCAATCGCAAAATCGGCATTACACTTAAATCTTAACATTTTGAAATATCATTCAAGTTTGCGATTCAATGTTATGACATGACCTGAAAGAATCACACGAAGGCCATAATGCATAATTAATGGAAATCAACTGCATTTACTCTTTTAAAGGCTCGAGGATATTTGTATCTATTTACTCATGCTTGCAATAAAAGTCCCACCCTTATTGAATTTATTGTTTTAATTAAACCTCTACTATTATCTCTGCTTTACGTTCATTTTGATTTCTCTATTGTTCAATCTCAGGAAATAACACTCAGATATGACGAAGAAAGGAAAAAAAATAGTAGATCCTTCTACATCTAAGGATTCAGACATGCTGCCCCTCTTTATTGATACTACATGAAACAAATATGGTGGAGGTGGGAAGCCATGTATAATCTGTTAGAGGACGAAAACCCAAAGGTGCTGGTAGTCAGAGCAATGGTTGACGCTAAAGTCTCGTCTAAATCTTCCTATTTTGAAGCGGCCTGTTCTTTCTTACACAGAATAGATTTAAGGCCTAAAATCCTGCCATATACAGATATGGTGAAGTGGATTATCGATAATGTGGATATCTCAGACCTGACATTCAATAATTCAAGACAGGAGGTCATGGGGTCATTTTCTGCAGACAATTTGCACAAAATGTATCATTTGTCAGAACCTCAAAACACCTATGATATAGATTTCATCAAGCAGTTCGCAAAAGAGAATGAAGAATCATTAGATGTCATGTAGACTTGGAGATCCGACTCCATCAAATTCAAACGGGAGAAAACTGGTATGGACCCAATTGCACCTCTGTCAGCTCCACATAGTTATGTAGCTACTATGATGTGTCGACTTTTTGGGAAAGCTGATAGTACCAAGTTTTCTATGGAATGGATTCCATTAATTGATGTGGATGTCAACTCCATGATTAGGAATTGGGGTAACATTTTATTCGATAATTTGGATATGGCTATCAAACAGTATAGACAGTATAGAGTTGTCTCTACTCGGGTCATCCCTCCATTTTTTATGAGTGCTTATGTGATGGATGCCATCTGTTTTTGTATAAAATTTCCTAATATGGGTTGGAATTGGACTCTCAAATACCCTACTCTTATCCATGTGTATCATAAGATGTTATGGGAATCTCAATTTCGTCCCCATTTTTCTAAGATTTGTCAAAGTATTATGTTGCCCATCTATCAAACTATTTTTGATACAAAATCCCCCATGCTTTCAGAAGAAGCAAAGATAGATATTTTGTTAGTGGCAAGATGGTTTGGTGAAGAAACTTTTACTTATATTATAGTTTTTGGGAGTATTTTTGTTGCCCTCGTTCTTCCTTATTATGTTCCAGATAAGTTATTGGCAAGAGAAATTGCATACTAAATAGTAGGGGAAGGTCTTACCAACACCCTAAAAGAAGTGAAGAAATCTATCTGGCCAACTTTTTCGATACAATGTGGTTCTTTTGCCTTGTTTGATTTTGGACACGCAGTCAAAGAGGTGCAGAATATTACATGCTTGAATATGGCTATGATGCTAGAGAGACAATATGATCCCAACAAAGTCGCTCAAGACTTTACTGCTTTGGTTAAAATTAGATATTTCATGCATGAGAAAGATGAATTTGATGACCTATTTGAAAATGCAGAGACTTTCTCACAAGTCTTGCATTTTGCGTCAATCAATTTTACTCCATCCAACCTCAATCGTTTTCATATTTACAAAAACAAAAGATTGACATGGGTTCCATTAGACAAAATGCATATTGAGGAAACAAGAGAGCCTACTCCCAGTATAAGTTTAGAAGAAAATTTTGATCACAATTATGGTCAAGAATCACTATATAAATCAAGTCAAGGTTTAGAAATTTCTGAGCATCAATCTCAAAATCAATAAGAAGACCCTAAGGGAAGTTTTGAAGAGACTACAGAGAGAAATAATGGAGAAACAACCAAATAAACCTTGGTTGAAGAACAATTGAACATTAATTCTACAAAGGATCATACACAGACAATCATAATAGATGAAATGGATAAATAATGTTAGCAGTTCAAAGAAAATCTCCAGTTACCACCAACAGACACAGGAATGGAATGAACTTCTGATTTTCAAACTCCTAAACAGGCCTTATAAGTTGTAAATTCAGAAGCAGATGTTGAAATCATCCCGGCCTACCCAACGTCACAAATTGTTTTGAGAATTGAAGAGATGACCCCTTTAGATATATTTTATAGTCCAACACACAAAGTAGTGGTAAGAAGACAGAGAAAGAAAATAAATCTTGATTTATCAGCAACATCTCCAAAGAATGAATCAATGGAGGTTGTCTAGAAAGAACACCCCATTGATCCATCAGAAAATTTGACAAGACTGTCACAATTCGCGGGTGCTTATGAAATAGCTATAACTGATAAGATAGCAGAGGTTAGTCTTATTCTTAAATATAAAGATGAAATAATTCAGCTATTAGAGCAAAAAATTGAACAGGAAAGACATAATGTCAATAAGAAAACAGAGTTGCAGATGATACAATTTCAGAAAGATTTTGAGTAAATGCAGTTACAACACCAGGAAATAATTACAGAAAAGGATACATGGATTCAACTAATACAAAATGAAGTAGATAAACTCAAAAATCAGCATCAGATAGAAGAATTCATCAAAGAAACACTTGAGCTAAAAACTCAAGTGTCAAAACAGCAAGAAATATTCTGTCAAAGAATCTCAATGATTAAACCGTATTGTGAAACAAGTGATATATTAGTCCAAAAAAGCGTTGATCATAGATTGGAATATTAAGATGTTGATAAGAATATCTCAGATTTTATCTCCTAGCAAGAATCTAAAGAAGGAACAAAAGTTGATTTGCCGAAAATTGAAGAATCCCACAAAGATATTCTATTTACATATTGGGATATGCAATTGAAGCAAGTGGAAAGGGAAACAACTAGAGCAGATGATATAGCAACTAAAGTAATCGAATATGTGAAGGAAAACCTTTATAATATTAATCTGATTAAATAATGAAAGCCTGGAGTTTTCCCAGATATCAAACAATTAGAGGGACAGTGGAGGGAAACCGCCAAGAATCAAATTGAAGCAGTCAAGAAGCTATCCAAGCTTGATCATGAATCTTATTGCCATTTTCTAATAAAACCATACAGTCAGCAGATGGATTTACGCTATCTAACCAATTCCACTCAAAATATAGTGCCACCTCTCTCCTATGTTGTATTCACGGGACAACTAAGATCCAAATTCGGCCAACCATCCCAAGTGAAACCAATGTTGGATATTTGCGAACTAAAAATCTCAATGGAAAAGGACCGTTCAACTTGATAAAGACGCCATTATCTTTCTTTTTAGTTTTTATCTTTTATTTTCAGTATTATGAGGAAGGTTTTTTGAAACCTCCTCATATTTTTATGTAATATTATTTAAACCTCTCTATTGCATTTAGAGAGAGGTCCGGGATTTTATCAAAAACACTTTGCAAAATATTGCACTTTTGTAATTTTGTGGTTCTTTTGATGAAATTCATGGAAAAAGGTCTTGATTTTCTTGAATATCGAAGCATACTCTACTGAATTTGAATTTTTTTACTCTTAGAGTGTATTTGGTTAAAAATAAGAGAAGGTCAATGTTTCTGATTTCATGAATATAACCTCTCATATATGGTATTATTATCTTTACGATTGAGTTCTATTTATGATTTAGCAATAAAATTTCTTTATATCGTATTGTGTCTGAGATCTCAATTATAGTTTTTCATTAAAGCACTATTGCATAATGTTTCATCCGCAATTCCTTGTTGAGTATATAATCAATTGATACATGCGATATAGTTTCACAATTATTTTTCTTGACTATTTAGTCAAAATAATATCTTTAAACAAATTCATCTCTTTTTTGCAATTGAATGATCTTTATTATCTTTTTCTTTAATATGTCTTTGTAGATCGCATAAGTTAAAATATTCCTGGGTATAAATTAAGTTAAATATTAGATTAAATAGATGCATGTGTTTTTTACTTAATTAGATTATTTCCATTAGTTTAAAGTCATTTTCCATTTCACCTTGTATCAAACCCATCATCATTATATCAATTCTTTGTTGGGAAATTGGTCCCATTATCCCCAGTCGGAGCCATTATATCAAACAAAAAAGGAGTTTCTTTTAAGGTCTGGACCGGTTGGTTATCCCCCATTTTGTTGCAATGGAATTTCGAGGCTTCAACAGATCCCTAGTACGAAGGTTGTAGTCTATTCTAATATAGTTTGTAATTTAATGAAGAACATTTTGAAAAAACTAAAAAGTGTCATGTGCACCAGTTGATTCCCTGATGTGTGTATATTTCGTTGTGAAAAGTATATGTGTTGTGGCACTTGATTGTGTGTGCATCAAATATTTTAAGGCCAAACCTAGATTCTCATGTGTCGTGGAAATTCATGAAGGCAAGAATATCAAGTGAGAAGGATCTCATTTTATCAAGGAGGCCAAGGGATATGTAATCCTAAAGTAGGTTAAGTTAGAGGTTCGAGTAAGGGTTGCTAAAGGGAGGTCATGATCATCCACCAAGAGAAATATATGGCATGTGAGGGTTCACAAGAATGTTACATACCTTAATGGGTTCGAGCTAGGAAGTAGGATGGCATATTTTTGGTTCTATTCTGGAAGATCAAGCTTAAGAGAGGTTGCTCATGAGAATATGGGCATGTGATTTCAGTAGTGTATCTATGTGAAGGTCACGTCAAATTCTGAAGTAGTAGAGAGGGTTGAGACCAACCTATCTTATGGTGGTTAGTAGGCCAAAAGTTCTATGATAAATACCAACAAAAATGGAGGGGGGTCTGAACTGGAATTTAGGGATAGAATAGAAGAAAACGCAGGTGTAATATTGATTGAGGTAACCCTAGTTTGAGGGTCGTAGAGATCTAAATTTCATGTCAAGATTCAGTCAAAGAAATTCCTAGAATCTATGGATACATATGAGCTAGGTCGAGTCTCTTATGGAGGAAAGAATTGGTGTTTTGGATATGGGTGGATAGGGTTTGTTCTAAAGAAAATAGAATAGTAGTATAATGCCCTAGTTAGGATGATTTCCTAACATTTTTAGTCCATAAGGTATGCCCTTCACACTGTGAAAAATATGCATAGAAGAAGAGGGGTTGTGACCCTTAGAGCGATGTTTATCTCTGCAATATAGACCGTAGATCTGGAAGATGGTTTGTAGAAGCATGTGTGGAGATAGAAGATCCAAAGGAGGGTGGAACTTGAGCATAATATTGAGTAGAAGTAATGTGCCATATGAAGAATGGATTGACATGAAGAGGAGTTGATTTTGGTGGAATCTCCATAGATTTTTAGACAGAGATCTGAAGCAAATTATAAATAATAAGTTAATGCACTGTTAGTGGTTGATTTGTGACCTTAGTTCAGTCATACATAGATTATTAGAAGGATAATCAGAGGAGTACTTCATATCTTTTCATATATTGTACAACAAATAAATTGGAACATAAGAAAAATGATTTTGACAGGACTCAAATCATTGTTAGGTAGCAAATTTGAAGAGCCCTAGATGAGGGAAATATTGTGAGCCCCATATCAGTAAAATAATTGACTATGATTGGGTAGATTTATTGTCATACAAGTACAGTTGAAGGGTTGTGAGGTAACTGTCAAGGAAGATCCCTAATTCTTATACTTGTGAAGGACAACAAGACTGGTAGAAGGGCAAGTGTATAGGGCCTAAGGATGTGAAAACTTTGAAGGACTAAAGTAATATTCAAGTGGGCCATCCAACTAGCCCTAGTTCACTGTATTGTAGAGGATCGATTTAGTGTGAAGAAGGGAAACCTTTATAGTCCTAGACTTATCATCTTGGAGCCGTAGTATGGAAAAAGTGTGAAGACCAAAAAATTATTCATAAACAGATTTGTGAACAACTGATCGAAGACCGTAAGGGTTGTAGATCTCGAAGGACAAAGGATGAAAATAGAGGGTAGATTTTGTTGAGTCAAGTTCAGTAACATAAAGTATTTGAGCTCATTGATACAGGAATATTGAGGAGTTGCAGAATGGGAGGAAAGAGGACATATCAAATGTGTTCAAGACACATGGACTGAAAGGGTTGTCTGTGGCCACCATTAGAAATTAGGTCAATTGTTGTCTTGTTCCTAATAGATTGGTTGTCAAAGGACTAACACCAAGCCCTAGTTGTATTCCTTGCATCAGTGTGATTGTAAAGGGCCATGATTGTTAGTATGAATCTTAATCGCAAGTGTACGAAAAAAGACCACTTTAGTTGTGCATAACAAACAGCCCTAATAGCAAAGACGGCTGTCAATATATTTATATTTTCAATTAGGTGACCAAGATAAATGCTACAAAAATCTATATCTATGCATTAAAAGACATTAAGTAGTAAATAAAAATAAGAGTTGCTCCATGCATCCAATAGACAAGACAAGAATATGTTGAATGAATTTTGTATTAATGGCACCTTGGAGGAAAACATAGAAGGAGCAGCATAATAAGATTTCAGGACACTGTAAGTTCAAAGACGACTTCCTATTCTCTTGATGGTGTAGAAAACCCAGATAAAAATGGAACTCAAAGGGAGTTTACAAGAAAAATGGTAGCAAAATATGACAATGATGGTGGATTAAAGTCAGACCAAAAGTATAGATCCAAAGTAATCTTTAGGTAACAAAAGGTAGTGAATGAATGGAAAAACCCTTCTATTTATAACAAAATATTGAGTTAGTCTAGATATTGGTGCATAATTAAAATATTATTAACCAATTCTAGATCCAACTTTTATGGAATATTTTATTATATTTTTTGGAGGGAAAAAGAATTTGACTTAGGTCAAATCCCTTTATTTGTAAATAATAAATAAATAAATGGTTTATTTATTATTTTAAGGATGTGGTTTAGTAATAATCAAATAACTAATGATTTATTCAATTATTAATGAATGATTTAGTCAAATTTAACAAGGAATATTATTTAAATAAGGTTTAAATCATTATTCCTAGAAAATAATAAGATAAATAATAATTTATCTAATTAATTTTCCTGTTTTGGGTTAAATATGACCAGGAATACTAATTAAAATGGTGTTTAACTAATTATTCCTTGAGGAAAATCAAACAAATGTAGATTTATTTAATATTTCATCATGGGGTTTCCTGTTTAGACCATAAACAACTTAATAAAGGTGGTTTACTAAGTTATTTTTCATAGTGAAAGCAAATTTATTTAGGGTA
Source organism: Pinus albicaulis (assembly GCA_034641835.2). NCBI lineage: Eukaryota > Viridiplantae > Streptophyta > Pinopsida > Pinales > Pinaceae > Pinus > Pinus albicaulis. The sequence goes on from CM076584.1 coordinate 1,207,860,265, forward strand.
AAATTGGTCTTACATGGTGTACTTAGGTCCATCTAATAGTAACATGATAGATGACCAAAAAATGGTGTAACATATTGCCCCCCAGCATGCGAGCATTAGGAGCTAATCATATGACCAAAGTACATTGTAAGAACTCAATCACTAGACACCGAAGGCGAAGTTAAAGAGAGAGAAATATAAGGTAGATCAAAGTGCTAGAGGACTAGACCCTGAGGAGGCGAGACTTACAGGTGTGACAAGTCTCTTTTATGAGTGAGTACCTGTGCTATAGGCGACGGGGGAGGCATACCTATGCCCGCCGAGACAAAGTACAAATAATAATGCATCTAGTAAACAAGGGACTGAACAATATAGTACATTCTGGCATAAACATGAGCCAGGTAAAAACATGATGATGAATCCCACATACATACTATGCTTAGGATAACAGCCAAGACTTATACAATAATATCTGAGTACATGAGATACAAATACAACCCAAATTCCCCTGTAAACAGGAAAGGGCTCTGAAAATCTGACTAGTACATGCAAACAAAAAGGCGCTGCAAGCGGCTGAGGCTGACATCATCAAATATATGGAGCTACATCAAAGGCTATAATGAAGAGGTCATCAGGGCATGTGGGGGGCTACCTGTAGGGCCACCCCCTCATGAGGGTTGAAAAATCTCACACACACCTGGGAATCGCCGGTATTAGCTGCTGCATCACTGAACCATCAAGTATACGGATCTTGATCATGCTGAAAGGAGCTAGAGCTAATAAATAATCAATTCAAAGGGATTTCAGGAGTCCCTTTGCCTGATCTGAGGCACCGAAAAAAAGTGGAAGTTGGAACCAAGGTACACCGCCCTCTAGACTTGTCTTCTGGAATGAATGATTGGATGTCGACAGAAGGAGGTCCGCCATAGGTGAGGTAATAAGGCATGAGAGAAAATAGTAGAGCGACTGGCAGATTGACACCAAGGATGATGATGAAATCGGGGGTGCTGAGTAGCGGATGGACGACTTCCCTTTTTAGAGCATAAAGGGCATGGATGACTTGGTAGCGACTGACACAATATCATAAGGGATAGAGGACAGTAGGACTGAAGGCCATAATGTGCGACACGAGAGAGGAACCAAGCAATGAAGGATGGAGGACTATAGCGAGATACAAAGGGACTCGGGATAGGCTCCATGAATGCGATGATGACTCAACTCAGATGCTCTAAACAAGGGTGACTCAATGATGCTGCCACACAGAAAAAGGTCCAATGGGGACCATAAAAACATGAGTACATGATGGTTACTCACGACAAAAATCAACACGAGCATGGACAAGTATGAAGGTAAAGTGGTGCCCGAAGTGCAAGTGTTGCAAGTGAAGAAATTCGATTTTGAGGAGTGGTGAAGTGACCCTTCGTGGAAAAAAGGTGTCCTGGTGAAGTATAAAATCACAAAAAACTAATAGATACCCATTTTAGGGCTCAGTGAGAGCTTTCCAATGATGTAGATGGTTTTTAAAACTGAGCTACGATTTGGCCGCAGCAAGCAAAAGAAAAATCAGGGGTTTCTCATTGAATAAGGCATTTTCCCTCCAAATTCACTCATTTGCATGTGGAGCTGTGGTGAATGTAGAGAGGAGAGAAGGACCTAAATCTTGCGGCAATCATAGCAGACAAACCGACCGTTGGAATCGAGATCCTTCAGTTGCAAGTAAGAGGCCTAACCCTAATCTTTCATTTTAGTGGATTGAAAGTTCAGTTTAGGTCCCTAGAGCTCAGGAACAGACCCCTGCTCCTCTTCACGGCCGAGTCACACTTTTTGAGGCAAAAACTGTGACCTGGGTAGTAGGTTTTGGGCAGAAAATTGTGACCTGTCCTAGGAATGGGCCAGAAAAGTGCGACCTAACAGGGAGGGATTTTTTATGTTATTTTTTGGCTGAGAACTAGGTTTTTATGTTTGGATATAGTCTTTCCTATCTGTACACTGACAAATATGATGGTTTTGTGCAGATATGGCAGAAATACGGATCAACTGGAGAGAAAGGGACCTAGGCACATTACGGTCGGAGATCTAGGAGGATCAGGGTGTCCGCAGTGCATTGGCCAGGTTTGGGGTTCTAAAGTTTGTGGAGAACCCTCTGATGAGAGATGGAGAGCCCTTATTGGCCCAGATTGTCAGCTATTGGGATCCGGACCATAAGTTCTTTATAGTGCAGGGGCACCGGATCAAGTTGACAGTCTAGGATATATATTTCCTGACTAGTCTCCCACCACTTGGGATGGTCAGGAATACTCATCCATTGTTACCACGAGGGCAGAACATCATGGAGTTTGTAGAGCGCCACTGTCGACCAAGTCTCCATGTCAAAGGGACACGGAAACCTATCAAGGATCTAGAGAGGTTAGAGACTCGTGTTGTGGCTGCAACAGGGCTACGGATCATGGGCAACCAGTCACTCCACCACATCACTGGAGGGCAGATGATGCTTGTGGAGAGTGTGTTGAGTGGGACCTACTATGGGTGGGTCCAGATGATGCTATCATCATTGAAACGATAGTTGTCGCTATGCAAGCGGCAAGTGAACCATCACTGTGCATATGGGACAGTGTTGTGCTCGCTCCTCTTTGAGAAGATCCCGGATGGGGGCCCGAGGGGGCCCAGGATGCGCTGGTGGGGGCGACTACTGTGCCAAGGAGGAGGTGGGGTGGTCAGACGAGTGCTCCGGCCCAAGTTATTTGCTCATTGGGATCAGATGTCATTGTACATAAACGACAATCCCTATAGTGGGATGAGTTATCGCGGGGACCTAGACTTGCCATTGCCGCCTAGTCGAGTATGGGGGCCCGATGGTAAGTGAAAAATTGCTAATATTTTATGTGCATTGTAAAGTTTCAGAATATTATATATGGTACTGATTCTTTCACTATTGATATGTAGATATAGCACCGGTAAAACCGATCGGGTATATGGGATGGCCTGCAATATTAGGAGCAGCAGGACCTAGTGGATCGAGGGCGCCACAAAATGAGGATGCAACCACCCTCCTGGAGGACATCCATCATAGGTGTGAGATGCTTTTGATCATTATTTTAGAGCATGGTTGGCAAGACTTAGAGGACCAGTACATAGAGCCATGTATTGGTCTACCCTCAGAGTGGCAAGGGGTCATGCAGCACATGGTAATGGCTGGACAGGGGATGCGCGATCTACGAGCTGCGGGAGCAGAGCCAATAGCTCGGGATCCTCTAGATAGTGATTAGTTGTGTAGGGGCAGGTGGTGCCCCCAGTTTTGAGTTTTTGTAACATGTGATGGGCATGTCATATATATCAGAGTTGATGGACTCTAAAACATTTTATACGACACATATTATGGATATAGATCGTTTTGATGGTTTTATGTTATTGTCTTGTGTTAAATGCATGTGCTAAATGCCAATCTAGAATATTGTTTGCAATGCTATCTACATAGTGATTTTTGTGCTCATAGATATCTTCTAAAAAGGATAGGATTATGCACACGATACACACCATTCAATTGCATGACAAGAAGTAAGAAATATAAACGAACATGAAAGTGGAGGATGCGATGTGAAAGGGCATCAGCTAATAAACCTCGCATTGCATCATATTCGGCCTGATTATTGGTAGCAGTACCAATGCATACACCATTCAAGAGAATAATTGAATGCAAGGGGGTAAAGATGGCCCAACCTGCCGAGGCTAGATTCCAGGAGTAGCGACTCACGCCATTGGCATAACCGATATAAGGTGTGGATGGGAGGTCCATCTGAAGGGTGTCACAAGACAATAAATGGGAGGATGATGAAAAATGCTGGCAACCTTAGCGTAAAGTAGGAATCGAACACACACTGCGAGAGGTATTGATCTGGGCAAGATGTCTACTACTCACACGCCGATGGTTAGGTGGAGTGTGGGAGCTACCGGAGGTGTAGCAGGCCGCGAAAGTCACCATAGACATGGATGGTGCCATCCCACTTATGGGCGAGAAAGATGAAGTCAGGGGTGGACAAGGCTTCCATGATTTCATCATCACAATAGAAGATGGAGTGACTGGAGGAAGGGAGACCACATGACGTGGCGAAGCTACCTGACTCATCATCATGAGAATAAAGGTTCACATGCACATCGTCATGAGGGATGATGGAAGAACAAGCACATAAGGGATCCACCGATGTTGAGCCCAAGGTGATCGCTAAAGGGAGGTCGATCAAAACAACAAGGGAAGATTCAGAGGGAGCTTCCATAGAGGGTCTCATGGATGATGATAGGTAGAGGATGGTGGCTGTAGGATCCATCATCTCGACATCAGGGGGGGAATTTCAATGGGATTCAGTAAATCCTCAAGCTGGCCCAGAACATACTACGCAAGTACGGGAGAGGCGTATTGGTTCTGTTCAACCTCGTACTCCCAAACTACCTCTAAAGAGGCACGGTAATGCGTAAGGTGGGAACAATGGTGGGAATAATGGCCATGGAGATCACACAAAGCACAGGGTTGATTGATGTGAATAGTCTTAGGGTTCATGGCTACAGTCGAGGAAGAAACAGAGGCTTCAGGGACCGTAGACTCAAGGAACGCAACATTAACCTTCGGCTTGATACAGGGCAATTCAGGATAGGTATGGGTGGCATGACTGATGACATCACACAAAGCACAAGGCTTTGGAGGCGGAAGAGGAGCAGGGTCAGTCGGGGCAGCCTTGTCTTTTAATGCCCTCTTGTGAGCTTTGCCCTTCTTACCCAAAGTGGTCACAACAGGAGAGGGTTCCTATTAAGGTGGTTGAGGCACTGTATCAACTCGAGAAGTCATGGGGACCGGTTGAACCAGGGTCAAAGCAAGATAAGGTTTGGGTTGACCAGGTGGGGTAGCAGCTGGGGGATCAAGGTACCAAACGGGAATCCCCAGGGTCAGGTTAGGAAGAGAAAGGGTAGCCATGACAGGTACCGTGTACACTCCAGGAGGGGAAGCTAGGAACGATATCTAACTGGAGGGGTAATGGCCAAGCGGGACAGCTCCAAAATGGTTAAGGCCTGGAGGAACCATTCTAGGAGGGTAGAGAGGCTCATGGATACCAGCTATAGGTGAAGGGCCAGGAGGAGGGGGTCCAAAAGGCTGAATCGAAGGGCTAGGAGTAGACTGCAAAGGGCGAGGCTGCTAAATAGCTGAAGCGGGCCACTTAAGAGAAGCCGGAGATGATTGCATCATGCAAACATTCGATGAGTTGGGATCAAAGACAGGAGGAGGAAAACTAGGGAATGTACCAAGCAAAGAGGAGTCTTTGTAAAATCCAGGTGAGACACTGGTCAATGGATGAATGGTTTGCTTATTGGCCACCAAAGAGATGATGGACTCAAGGGAGGTCTGAGACTTCGGTTCGTAATATGTCAACTGCTCATTGGTGACTATCTTTCCGTTATGAGGGAAGGACATATTGCGGTGAACCGTGGATGGGACAACAGACATCACATAGGTGTAGTTATGACCTAATATAATTTTGTAATCTAAGGGGGTGTCAATGACTTCTACGTCAATGCAAACAGTCTTGCCCGCAAGAGTAATAGGACAATTTCAGAATAGGCCAATGGGTTGGGAGGCGTGGCAATCCCATGCTCGAAGAGTGATCGTGGAAGGAGCCAACTCAGGTGATCCAAGTTGCTTCCAAACCGAAGCAGACATCACATAGGTGGATGCCCCCTCATCAATAATGCACCGGGAAACGTTGGCGTTCCAGATCTTAATTGGAATTTGGAAGGCGACGGAAGCAGGAAGAGAAGGATGTTCTGACTGGTCAACATTGAAGACTATCAAGCGATCATCAGAAGAATCTATAGTGCCCATGGAATATAGTAGAGCTTTTCATTGTGAAGGGTACGACTGGAGGAGTTCCAGCATTGAAATGGCAGTAGGAGATTGCTCCAAATCATATACTATACTAAACGAATGGGAAACTTTGCCAGAAGCAGCGTTTCGGCATAATGATCCCTTAGGGATCTTGGTATGAACCTCTGCCTTAGGCTAAGGGATCTTCAAAGGACCATTAGGTGTCGAAAGAGGCTTTGTAGAACCCGAAGGAGGTGGCTTGGGGACAGACATAATGGGAGGCTTGTTTTACTAATGGGACCGAGTCTAAAGTTTGAGGTCTACGGTTACAGGTTGGTCAGAATTCATCACAAGAATCTGATAATCAGAGGTACCAAATGGAGGAGGTTGAGTGGCCACCTGACCTTCAGGTGGTTGGGTAGCCACGAATCCTTGCTGAGGGAAAGGATTAGTAAACACAGTCAGCTGACTAGGCGCAACACTGGGAGGGATAGAAGGGGAGGCTTGTTGTCCTTGCAATGTTGCTTGAGACTCCCAAATCTGCTTCATATGTGGTAAAAGAGGAAAATCGTGCGTGTAATTACCATAAACACCACAACAAGAACAAGGCTTATTTGTGTGAACAGGCTTGTCCTGCTTGGGCTGAGTGCCCTGTTGCTAGTTAGCAGTGTTAGGTGCATTATTTTTCATATTAGGTCCCAGATCATCGGAGGCAGATTGATTTTGAGTGCCTTTCCTCTTCTTTTTGGAGGGAGGAGGATTAGTCGCGCCCTGCTGTGCATACACCTACCCCTGAGGGGGCGGTGGTTGTTGTTGTGGGGGTTGAGAAGGCAAGGGATGCGGAGGTGCTAATGCTGGAGGAGCTGGAGCACCGGGCTGCGAATACGGATAATATGGAGGTTGGATAACATTGTGGTAAACAGGAGGTTGGGCAAAAGGAGGAGGCACGTTGTATCCTAGATACATGCTACTGGGAGGGGGAAAAGTGCAGGAGGTGTTGGGCCCCCCCTGAGGAAAACCATAGCCCATGGGGGGCTGAGCGTATGGATGAGAGAGAGCTCCAACAATACCATCGGCAACATGAGATGCCCCCAGTGCATTGGCACCACCGGGTCTATGAAGATCAGGTAGAACGGTATAAACATAACCCGATTGAGCATAGATCAGGTCATATTTTAATGCAATTTGGAAAGTGACTTCTTCGGTTTGAGGGAAATGTGATGCGACTTCTTTTCCGATAGCAGGAAAGAGAGATCTAAGGAACCAGTCCATGTAGACACGGTCTTTGAATGTAGGGGCTCGATATAGGCTCTTTCTTCTCCGCCATTCCTGGACATGATCGGATAGGCTAGTCGTAGATGATTGACGGAAAGAAGTCAAAAGTTCGGTACCAGTGCCATAACAAAGGGGAAGCTGGAAATAAGACAGAAAATCCCAGGCAAGAGTCACAAAGGTGGTATGAGAGGATGAGGCCTAATCAACATACCACTTAGAGGCTTCACCAGTAAGCGTACGTTGGAACAACCGAAGACGGACAGAGTCATCGGTAATGGAGTTAGATGAACACCACATGTGGAAAGATCGAACATGATTTGTGGGATCTTCTCCAGCAAGGCCTTCAAACTTAGGGATGTCAAAAGGGAGCTTGGCCGGTATAGAAGGCCAACTAGTGTCATGGTGTATAGGGTCATTGATCAACTAGTTAAAATCAAGAAGAATGAGGCCTGCCATATAGGGGAGCAAGGGAGCAGCTGGAGTAGTTCATGTTGTGGTCCCACTAGTAGTATTTCCAGCATTAGGGTTGGGGCTAACACCAACGTTAGGTCCTGAACCAGACATGGTGAAGGTGACAAGGGGAGGACCGGGGGTGGAACCAAAAGGGGAACCCAATGAACCAGAAGAGGAGTAAGAGTGTGGACTCGGTGGAGGACTCACTCGAATCCTATGCGGAGGAGTAAGCCTTCCTATCGGAAACTAAGGATGAAGGCTAAGAAGTATCCGGGATAAATTCCTTGGTGGCGCAATGATGATGGCACAAACACGGCACAAAGGGAAAAGATACCAACAAGGGCGAAGAGGTGCAAGATCAACTGATTACAATGTCGAAACAAGGGCAGAGAGGTGCAGGATCAATTGATTTCAATGTTAAAGTCTTTGCTTGGCGGTGTTAACCAAGCTCTTCTTCACTTAGGGTGTGTGTGTAAAGTGTGTCAATTTTAATTTTTAAACCCAGACGTTTGTAGAGAAAAATAAAAAGTGTGTTTTATAACTGTAAATAAACCTGCAGATAACAGTATATGAAACTAAAATAACATAAAATAAACAGCTAATAATGCATTAATCTAAACCCAAGGAGGCGGGCCTCTCAACAAGTAGTTTGTAGGTGGGAAAAAATCTAGTCAAAACACACCAAAATAGGAAATAGATCTAAGTTCAAGAGGGACAGGGATCTAAAGGTTAGATCTGCTGGAAATAGGTGCAGAAAAAACAACAAAAAATCAAAGGAAAAATTGTGGTAAATGAGGTGGCAAAAGGCTGTCTCTTGAAGGAAAGTGGAGGGGACCCTAGAGGAAAACCAAAACAAAACTGAAAAGAGGTGTTTTGGATGGATAAATAGCCAATTTGAAGTGGATCTGAAGGTAAGGTATCAGATCTGAAAAATGGCTGAACACTCTAAAAATTTCAAACAACCTGCAGCAGCTAAAACTCTTCCACAAAATGTGGAGGGTACCAAAGCCCTAGAGGGCTAGGTTCCCACTTAGATGAGTAAAAAAGAACAATTATAGGTCCAAAATGGGCAAAGACAGAGGTTATACAACCCTGAACAAAGGCCCAGACAAACCCAGAAAACTTTCAGAAAAACTCCCGCAAAAAGTCGAGGTCGTAGTTTCTGACCTGATTTCTGCAAAGGTCGCAGTTTTAAGCCTGTTTTCTGCGTCCTGGAGGTTCAAGTCGTAGGTATTGGCCCAAAAAGTGCGACCTACACTTCCGGAACTCTCGGGAGCAGGTTTCAACAGAATGTGTCGTCTCAGCTACGGCTGATCTCTATCACCTGGGCAATAGGTTCGAAAACACACAGAAGTTAGAATTTTTAATGTTTTAGGGTTTTATAGGTTAAAAAGAACATCAAGAAAATAAAAAAAAGAAGATGAAGAGAAATCCTAGGGTTTGAAGCAGCTGGATATGAAGGGATCTGAAAAACGACAGCAGTCGTAATCATAAACTTGTGTGGAGTCGCCAGTTGTTAGTATGAATTTTAATCACAAGTGTACGAAAAAAGACCACTTTAGTTGTGCATAAAAAACAACCCTAACAGCAAAGATGGCTGCCAATATCTTTAGATCTGCAATTAGGTGACCAAGATAAATGCTACAAAAATCTAGATCTATGCATTAAAAGACATTAAGTAGTAAATAAAAACAAGAGTTGCTCCATGCATCCAATAGACAAGACGAGAATATGTTGAATGAATTTTGTATTAATGGCACCTTGGAGGAAAACATAGAAGGATGTTACCAGTTCTCCTCAATGGGATGGGTTCTTGTAAGTCCTCAACACTTCAGATCTAAAATTCCTCTCTCTTGATGGTGTAGAAAACCCAGACAAAAATGGAACTCAAAGGGAGCTTACAAGCAAAAATATAGAAAAATATGACAATGATGATGGATCAAAGTCAGACCAAAAGTATAGATCTAGAGTGATCTTTAGGCAACAAAAGGTAGTGAATGAATGGAAAAACCCTTCTATTTATAGCAAAATAACGAGTTAGTCTAGATATTGGTGCATAATTAAAATATTATTAACCAATTCTAGATCCAACTTTTATGGAATATTTACCATATTTGTTGGAGGGAAAAAGAATTTAACTTGGGTCAAATCCCTTTATTTGTAAATAATAAATAAATAAATGGTTTATTTATTATTTTAAGGATGTGATTGAGTAATAATCAAATAAATAATGATTTATTCAATTATAAATGAATGATTTAGTCAAATTTAACAAGGAATATTATTTAAATAATGTTTAAATAATTATTCATAGAAAATAATAAGATAATTAATAATTTATCTAATTAATTTTCCTGTTTTGGGTTAAATATGACCAAGAATATTAATTAAACTGTTGTTTAACTAGTTATTCCTTGAGGAAAATCAAACAAATGTATATTTATTTAATATTTTCTCATGGGGTTTCTTGTTTAGACCATAAACAACTTAATAAAGGTGGTTTACTAAGTTATTTTTCATAGTGAAAGCAATTTTACTTAGGGTAAAATTGGTCTTACATGGTGTACTTAGGTCCATCTAATAGTAACAGGTTAGATGACTAAAAAATGGTGTAACAATGATCCCTGCTACGAGAGCTCTAGCCTATTGTATTACAGTTTGTAATATAATGAAGAAGGGTTTGAAAAAGCTAAAAATTATCATGTGCACTAATTGATTCCTTGATGTGTGTAGATTTCGTTGTGCATAAAAGTAGATGTGTTGTGGCACTTGAGTGTGTTTGCATAAAATATTCTAAGACCAAACCCAGATTCTCATGTGTTATGGAAATTAAACATATGTCTTGTTCACCTAAGAACTACCTATAACTCATCTTAGGCTACTCATGTCCAATATCAACTCATCTCACTTATCAAGTTAGCAAGACATGGCTCACATCCAACCGTGGCAGAAAAACTAATAAGCAGCACAGTTTACATCTTGACATTTCATATCACCCAACACATCTTATCATTCCTTCACATTATGTGGCACATGTTAGCATCCCCTCCATTCCTTGGCATCCTTTAGCACTTCCTGTAAAACACTACCACTCCCTGACATGCCATGGCACTCTAACATGCCTTGGCACTACCTGACGTATAACCTTCTCACTCCCTCATTAGCACACCTGAAACTCACTAACACTCCCTATCACACACTCGTATTCGTTCATTTACATGAATTTTTAACTATTTCTCCCTTATGTTTCCATCACACTCCCTAGCACGCATTAACACATCTTGGAACATGGCACATCTTGGCACTCTAACTTTCCTTGGCACTACCTATCATACCTTAACACTCCCTCCTTAGCACACCTAGAACTCCTTGACACTCCATATCACACACTCCATAAGCAATCCATGAGCCCTTAATCCATAACCACTAAACTCCCTATCCCCTTAACCCCAATGTCATAATCCCTTAACCCCTACACTCATAACGCACAACCCATTACCCTCTTGATCCATTAAACCCTAACCCACTAACCCTAACCCTTAACTTATAATCCATGAACATCCTAACCCCTAACCCCTTATCCTCTTAAAACTTTACCCTAACCCTTCACCCATAATCACTAAACCCCTTAACCCCTAACCCATAACCCCTTAACAAGCTGACACCTATATCCCATAACTCTTAAGCACTTAACCCTTAAATCCCCTGACCCTAATTATTTGGTGCTAAACCCTTAACCCCTAACCCATAACCCCTTAACACGCTGACACCTATATCCCATAACTCTTAAGCACTTAACCCCTAAATCCCTTGACCCTAAGTATTTGGTGCTAAACCCTTAACCCCTGAAGCCCTTAACCAATAATACATTAACCTCTAACCTCTAAAACCCCTAGAACTCAACCCCCTTAACCCCTAAATCCCCTAAGCCCTAACCCTTCACCCTTTACCCTTAATGCCTGACTCCTGAACCCCTTAACTCTTATAACCTCTAAGCCTTTTTCCCAAACCATAGCTGCTCCAACACTAATATTCTTGGTCATATTAGGTTTTTGTCTACTAACCCCTCCAAATAAAACCTCCAAGCACTACTAGGGTCCAAGGAAAAGACCCACAAGGTCCCCAAATTTGATCTACATTTTATGGACAGCCATATTTCCCTCAAATATCCTCCACATATTTTCTTTCAAAGGGAAACGATATGGTCTTCTAATGTCCACAAATGCATCTAAGTTCATAGGAATAAAGTAAGGTCCATCTCCATGCACAACCTAAATGTAATTCATGTCCACTCAAAAGAAAAAAGAGGATATAAAATTGTCCCTTTAGCTTTCATCATCCTTTAACACTAGTCCATTCTCTTACCAAATATATGGTTAACAATCCCACATAAGTCTATAATATTTCTCAAAGGTTATTCCCACAACATGCTCAAAACAACATTCAAATTCCCTTAGCTTGCTCCAAGTCTATATGAAACTGACACAATCAATCCTCAACTACAATATTGGTACAATCTTCAAGTTACCCATATCTAGGTTCATCCCCTTTTGACCCCCTTTTTTGTTCCTTCAACACAATGTTGACCAAGGTCATCTTACAATTGGATCTCCCTTTTGCATCTGGTGAGAATATCGCCTCATACTTTAGGAATGGATTTCTTCTGAATAGAATTACACTAACACATTCAATATATGTGGGTCTAGAATATAGATTAAGAGGAGAAAACATAGGTCAAACTCAACCTTATTGTCAAACATAGGTCAAACATATATAAAAAAATAAATTGTATACACATATTGAAATTCTTACATTGTTGGATGTTTTTGGATTAACTCCACCATTTTATTTCCATACCTCCATGGTAGCCTTTCATTCCATTAATTATTCAAAAATTGCTTTCAATTTTCCCAGATCCTTGTCTTTTTCTCTCAATTTATCTTCTGTATCATGTGATTGAGGCTGATTGGGGAACCCTCAATAGTTGTGATAAGGGGATTAGGGGCTCCCTCATCACAACCCATAAACCCTAATTCATTTAAGCCCTTAGTTAAGGGGGCATGTGGTAGTGTATTCAGCGCAAGGGTGTAAGAAATACACTTCTTTAGCAAGTTGGATGCTACCTGCACAAGGTCACAGAGAAAAATTATTGTCTATTGTTAGTGGAACAACTTTGAGATAATGTAAACTAAGTTTGAGGGAAAACTAAGCATACAACACTAAGAACAAAACAAAACACAAGATGCAAAATACAAAAGCTCGATGGATCAAACACCAGAATAACATGAGTGGAGAATTCTCCCTTTATTAGGTGTTGGTGGTGAAAAAAGATACAATGCTAAACACTTGAAGATGGTCCTTTGAGCTATGGAGCTCAGATACCCAAAACAAGGAGGTCTCCTTCCCTCGAGTTCCTACAAGTGTCTCTCCCCTCTCTCAAAGGATGGTAGATCAAGATCAAATGGTGGACCTCTCTCTCTTGGACTGAGATGTTGGTTGGCCAACATATGAGTCCTTCCAATCCCTCTGTTGTTGGACTATGCAAGCTGGTTTGCTATGAAGCAATTTGGCCAACATAACAATGTGTCTCCATTTCTTCTTCCAAAGCATGGTTTATATAGACATTTTTTGAATTCCTCCTCCTTCTCTTGGCCCAAGATTGATAGTGACTCAAGAGTGGAGGAGGGATTCCTTTGTGGGTTGCACTTAATCCTCAAGGTGGCTCAAATTTGGTTGTCCTTGACAGTACTAGGTGGTGAATCATCCTAACCAAGCAACAAAGCTTACACAATAAATATTTCAAATGTATGTTCAGTTCATATAAACAGTAGAGCATTAACTGAGAGTTTGCAAGAACCGCAAGATGCAAAACACACAATATATAAGCCGACACAAGCCGAGTGCCCCAAAACTTATACACAACAATGTACAATATGCAATTATCTAGAATAGTTTAAAAAATGAGCATGCAACAAAATTGTGCCACATCTCAAATAAAAAAAATAGCTAAAGGACAAAAAACATTGTGCCTAGCACAAAGTGATCTCTCTTTGTCTAAAACTGTTATGTCGAGCCCCTTATCACAACCATAGGGTTTCCTCCTGCAATTCATATTCTAAACTTCTCCTAACACACTTCATCCTTGGCACACTTGAATTTGCTGACACTCCCTAGCACACACTCTTATTCATTCCTTTACATGCATTTTGACCTAGTTATCCCTTGTGATGCCTCAACACTCTGTAACACCCTTCAACATGCATTGACAATTTCTGACATGTGTTGGCATGCCTCTTCATTCCTATACATGCCTTGACCCTCCCTAGCTATCATTCCCTCACAACTACCCTTACCTAATTTTCAACTTCGGAACCCAATCAAGTCCTCGCTCAACTACAAGAGCTTGACCAAGTTACGGTTACTACAACTAGACTATGTTGTTGAATAATGTAGCTTGGGAGGTACTCCAAAAGCCTAGTGAGATTGGTTTGTGTGAGTTTGGTCACAAAAGGATTTGTGGGCAAAGAACTCAAGCGAAGGGGTTTTGGACCCAAGATGGGGTTTAAAATTTAAAAGAAAATTAAAGAGGAAACAAATATTTCCTAAGGTCTAAGTGGATAAATCTTGTAGTTTCTAGAGGGTTCTGAAGAGGCCTAGCTAGGAAAATATATTTAAGGAGGCCCTAGTATGAAGGCAATAACATCAAGTGATAAGGAGCTCATTTGATAAAGGGGTCCAAGAGAGATGTATTCCTAAAGTAGGTCGAGTAAGAGGGAGAGTAAGGGTTGCTAAAGGGAGGCCATGATCATCCACCAAGAGAAATATCATCATGTGAGGGTTCACAATAATGTTGCATACCTTAATGGGTTCGAGCTAGGAAGTAGGATGGCATATTGTTGGTTCTCTTCTGGCAGATCGAGCTTAAGAGAGGTTGCTCATGAGAATATGGGCATGTGATTTCAGTGATGTATCTATGTGAATACCACATCAAATTCTGACATAGCAGAGAGGTTGTTACCATCTTTACTTGTGGTGGTTAGTAGGCCGCAAGGTCTATGATAAAGACCAAAATAAATGGAGGGCCTTCACTAGAATTTAGGGCCAGAATAGAAGTAGAAGAAAACGTAATATTGACTAAGGTAACCCTAGTTTGAGGTTCGACATATAGATATAAAGTTCATGTCAAGATTCAGTTAAAGAAATTCCCAGAATCTATGGATTCATATGAGTTAGGTCGAGGCAAGAGTTGTTTTTTTTTATATGGGTGGATAGGGTTTGTGCTAAATACATTAGAACATAAGTATAATTTCTTATTTAGGACGGTTTCCTAGCATGTTTAATACATAAGGTATGCCCTTAATACTGTGAAAAATTTGCATAGAAGAAGAGGGGTTGTGACCCTTAGAGTGAGGTTTACTTTTGCAATATAGACCGTAGAATTGGAAGATGGTTTGCAAAAGTATGTGTGGAGATAACAGATCCAAAGGAGGATGGAAACTAAGCAGAATATTGAGCATGCAAAAGAAATGTGCCATATGAAGAATGGATTTACATGAAGAGGAGTTGATTTTGGTGTACTGTCCATAGAGCTTTAGATAGAGATTTGAAGCAGCCTGTAATAAATTTGTCAATGGACTGTTAGTGACTGATTTGTGATCCTAGTTCATTCATCTACAAATTGTTAGAAGGATGATAAGAGAAGTAGTTAAAATTTGTTCATATATTGGACAACAAAGAAATTGATACAAAATAATGGTGATTTTGAGAGGAATCAAACCATTGTTAGATGAAGGAAATATTGTGGGCCCTAGATCAGTAAAATAATTTGTTGTGGTTGGGAAGATTGATGATAATCCAAGTACAGTTGGAGGGTTGTTAGGTGACTATCAAAGAAGAGCCCTGAGTCTTATACTTATGAAGGACAACAATATTGGTAGAAGGGTAGGTGTATAGGGCCAAAGGATGTGCAGACTTTGAAGGACTAAAGTAACAGTCAAGTGGGCTGACCAACTAGCCCTAGCTCATTGTATTGCAGAGGATTAATTCAGTGAGGAGAAAGGCAACCCCCATAGCCCTAGACTTCTCATCTTGGATCCATAGTATGGAAAAAGTGGGCATACAAAAGATTTTTTCACAAATAAATTTTTCAACAACTTTTTACCACTCAAACTAGTAAGGGACCTAAATGGGGTTCCTAAGAGGTCAAGGGAAACAATGGAGGCTTAGCCCACTGTCACCATAGCTAAGGATCCCTGTTATTTATGGCGTTTCACCGATGGGAGGAGTCCCGATATTTTAGGAAGTCACTTGTAGAGTATAGGTCAATGAATAGGTGGTAAGTGACCCTAGAAACCCTTTCCCTAAGATAGAATGAAGAGTGGGACTTGCTTTCCTTTTAAGCAAGGGACTTAATCTTCTAGGGAGATATGAGGGGGATTAAAGGTTTGAGGGAGAAGAATAATAATTATGAAGGAAGTTCTCAATACCTAAAATCCTTTGGTAACTTGGATTCCCAAATAGTCGTTGATGAATGGCCTTTGATGCCAAATGGGACCACACAGGGCCAAGTGAACCAAACCCAGGTTCGAGGATGGAATTTAGCAACCAATGATGTTCCTACCCTATACAATTTGAGGGGAAAGGATCAAACAATAGTATTTACTTTGATAGTTCAAATTGATCCTACTAGGTTCTAGCCTTGGGAAACCTAGGAAAAACATGATCCTAGAGCTAGGGCTTGAGGTATCCAAATATTCCACCATCAGAATTGGCCTAAATTCATAAGAGAGTGAGGGGATCCACCAAATCAGTTTCCTCTAGGAGATTAAAGTTTTCATGTGGCTAGATTCCCAGGAAATTGAGGCCCTAGGTGACCTAATCGGGCTAGACCTAGGGAAAAACAAGAAAATGTGAAAAGGAGGGGGGGGGGGAATGATCACCCTTTTTTAGGAACTAGTGCCTAATTCACTTGGGGATATGGAGTCATGGATGATAATGCATAAAAATTCGGTTTCTTGATCAAGGAGGCCCAAAAATTAAACTTCCTCTAATGTTAGAGGAAAGAAAAGAAAAGTGAACTTCAAGCATCTATAGTTCATACAAATGGTGCAGTATTATCGAAATAAAATGATCTATAGGAAATTTCATTCATCTAACAATGGCCCATACATTAAATAATCTAAATAGACACATACTTTCACATTTCTATCATGTAGCAAATAGCCCAGGTTATAGTGAAATTCAATAGTATGCAGCAACAAGAAGAATAGCGTTAAATTTTCACTTACAATGTTAGAGAGTATATCCAACTAGCTTCACATTTGGAAAAATGTATCTCCAAGATAAAAATATCCTAAATCCATACATCAAAATTCATACATCATTCAAAATATTCCTCTCAGGAAAAATGTGAAGTTCTCTAAAGATAGAGAGATCCCAAGTCAAGTTATGATACAAATGAATCCAAATAACTCCTATTTATACATCGATTAGGAGTTCGAATTAGCCTATATTGGGGCTACATTAGCCCCTAAACATAAAATAATGTGCATGTAACCCTATTTTTTTGTGACAATCCCACCAAACTAGCTCATACATGAAATAATAAGCCTCATAAGAGCTCAATTGATGTCGTAGGGCATTCTCGGAGGAATACTAGGGTCCATGAGTGCCATAATGATGCACGGGACCCATCAAAAGTGTTGGACAAGGGGGTGGCCCCTTGTTCTCCAAACAATAAACTTATGGTGCAACATGTGGATTTGGGGGCACACAAATGACCTCATGGGTCTCCAAATGAGTTGAAGATGCATTTAGATACTCTGTGAAGGCTCATATGTTGGAATAAATGTTTTCATATCATCGTACAATCCTTGGGGCACCCTCCAAGTGTGTGTTGCACCCGTGGGGTCAGTTGGGCATCGTGCATCTTTGTAACACCCTCTTCCCACATCTACCCAAGTAACCGGCCAACTGGGGTAAACCTGTGACGAGGGGATACTAATATGAGATTCAACCTCCTAGATGACCTTAAGGAAGTGGAACTAACGAAAACAAGACATACACACCGTACACAACATCAAAAACATCCTCATGAGGTAACCAAAACTTCCAGGCCCCTGAACCCTGAGGGAGACTGACTTTTTGATCAATTTGAGCCTTAGTTGTGGGCATGCCAAGGCAAGATAGAAATTAAAATCCTATATCCATGGCATGCCAAGGTAAGGTAGGGGCCCAGGCCTAGTTTGGTCAGTTTTGTGCCTGCAAATCAGGGATTTTTGCCACCTTTTTAGCCCCAGATCCAAGGTCACTGCACACAACTTCATGAAACTATAGGAGATGCTAAATAACATTAAAACAAAGGTACAGAAGCAATCACATCATCAAGAACTCATCTGGACCCTTCCTAGCCATGTCATACATTTCGTCAAAAATGTCACAAAAAATGCATCTACAGGTTTAAACAACAAACTTAAACATAGGGGTCTCTTACTTATCTTAGAATCGCTAAGAAGCATTGCTCCCCTACATCATAAGCTACAATACAATATATTTGACCATAGATACATTGTGTATTCATTTAAAATTAAAAACATAGATAGAACCATACATCATCACTGATCAAATACATGATTATAACCAACATAATAACAACAGAAATACGATGGATACAACATCAATAAAATCCATACATAAACCAGTACATTTGCATACCAAATACCAAAGGAATGAGCTCTTCATCACTGAATGTGAAAACAAATCGAAGATGGGACTTCCATGTTCCACCCGACCATAGATTTGTTGAGCCAAGTCTCCCTTTAGCCAATCACCCTCGTGACATATTCCAAGCATGAATGTGGGATCTCATCAATCACAATCAATCCAGGGCTTCCAGAGGCCAAACCACCTCAACCCTCAACTAGTGACTCCACCTCATAGTCGGACATCACAACCATCATGGATTGGTCTCTATCCAAGTTTTTCTAGGGATATAGAGTGTTTGTTCCAACCAGTGATTCCAGGAATAATAACTCAACCCCAACTGTTACAAGGCTTCCAGAGTGTTTTTCCAACCAGGGCTTCCAAGACTAGTAAGTCAACCCACCTAGGGAGTCGAGAGTGTTTTCCCAACCAAGGCTTCCAAGACTAGTAACTCAACCCATAGTTTTACATCTACCGTCTAGAGCTTTTGTCTAACCAAGGCTTCCAGGAACTAATAACTCGGCCCACAACTAAATGAATCATGAGAACCAACCAAAAAAAATCAATGGAAATAAACCTACAAAACCATGGCTATCCAGGAAATGTAAAGGCTAGGAAAATCCACATGCATACACCACGCATACGAAAAATAGAGAGGAAAACGTACTTGCAATTTGGTACCTACAGACAAATATCGTTGTAGTTGTTGATCCCGATGTCTGCTTGCACTTTCCTACTCTTCCCTTGCCTTCTTGCTCCAAATCACCAAGTATCCACACACTCCAAGAGTGCTCCAATAAAACTCTAAGTATCCGAGAGTATGAGAGAGAGAGAATAATGAGAGAGATCCAAAAATGCACTTACCAAAAGCTTACTAATTGATCCTCATAAGCCTTTTTATTAATGAGGCCTCTATTTTCTTCATTTTCCATTATTTTCCTTCATTTTCCTCCTCACATGAAACATGTGAAATTTCAGCTTCCTTTTCTCCTAATTTCCATTATTTTCATAAATAAATGCCAATAAATGCCACTTGATTTTCTAAAGCCTATTCCATTACATTTTCCAATTTCCTTTAGCCATAATAATCGAAGTGAGCAACCGTTAGCATTTTTTTCCCAACATTCAACTTGGAATATGTGTCCCATCAACAGTGGTCTTATATTTTTTACATGGATTTTTACAAGGGTTTTTACAATCTTCTTCGTCCAAGAGTGGATCTCTAGAAATATCTAAACATATCAAGGGATCCATGAAGTGTTTTCTATTGTTATGGAGGCCCATGGCGTTCGAAACACACCCTACATGTGCCATTGTAGACCTCAGGAGGGTTATGACCACGTATAGGGATACCAAACCCAAAATGGACACCACCTACAATCCTGTATAAGATCCAATGCATCCCATAACCCTCCAGTACAGCAATTCATTAGAGTGATCAGGTAAAATAGCTTACAAATCATAGAAAACAAGTGGACACTTCATAATGGCCTTCCCTTCCATAGTGGGCTTTAGGATGTGCTAATGTCTCCAGGCTCAAAATAGGGTTAGTTAAGCACCTTATTAGGTGGTTTCAACCTTTAGAGGGGTTAGTATGTCCAAGATCCATCCCTCAGATGGTGGCAGCACGTGATCAAGATGTGAAATGGAGTAGGGAATGGTAAGGGATTCCTTGGCCATATATTGGGGCATGGGGGTAGCCAAGAAAAGGGAAGCCAAAACCTGGGTACATGAAATGTAAGAGGGATAAATCGTGGTACATGAGGTGCCCAAACCTTTATTTTTCCACACTTATTTATATGCATTTTTTCTTTTATGATTTTTCTTTAGCAAACTACTCATGGCTCAAAGGACAAGAGCATGATGTGTCAGATGTAGCAGTAAATACCGTGGCCTTGGTAGGGCGGTTCATTACCCTCCAGGGTTTGGGACAGTCATGGGTTCTTGAATGATAAAGGAGGCTCATCTATGGCCTATGGAACCAGGGTGATGGCCATGGGAGAGGGGTAGATCTCATGATTTGCTTTTGCCCATGTGCTAAATATTTTTGTCACGGCCATATTTTTCATTTTTTGGTACATTTTTATGTTGAATGTGGCCATATGTTATTTTATTTTTTCCTTTTTAGTTGCTTGAAACTCTAAGGCATCGTTCCAGGCCTGACCCAAGGTGGGTAGTATGGGAGAGGGGAGGCTAACCCCATGTGGACTCAATTTGGGAATGTGGTCAGGTGGGAGATATGATGAATGGGGTTATGGTGAATAGAAATAGGGGTAATATAGGTGGATATGGGAGCGGGACCACACAAATAAAGTGGTTTCTCAAGGAGAACCCCCCTAAAACAAAATGTTCAGTAAAGGAGATCCCACTAGACTAAAGCACAAAGGTAACATCCAAAAGAATTCAAGGTGACATAAGCACAAACCAATTCCACTCTTTTTTTCAAATCCCCCATCAATCCATGTCCAAAAGTGTCCATGATAAGCAAACCTAATACTAAATTAATAAATGAAAATACATACCTTTAGGTTTGGGAGGCCCACCTTCAAACGTACGATTAATACAGATGGATGAGGGACCACATGGTTGGCTCAAGTGGCGGATAAATGGAATAATAGGCTAACTGAGGGTTTTGAGGGGTTTTTGGTTGCTGGCTGAGGTCCATTATGGAGAAATTTTTCTCCTAGGGATATCACCCACGAAGTGGTGGGTAACACAATTGATCGAAGACCCTAATTGTTGTATACCTTGAAGGACAAATGAGGCAGCTAGAGGGTGGAGTTTGTTGAAACGAGTTTAGTAACTTAAAATAGTTGAGCTCATTGATATAGGTGGATTGAGGAGTTGTATAATGGGATTCAAGAGGACCTGCCATAAGTGTTCAGGACACATGGACCGAAAGTGTTATGTGTGGCCACCATCAGCAAGTAAGTCAAGTGTTTTCTTGTTTAGGATAGATTGGTTGCCAAAGGACTAACACCAAGCCCTATTTGTATTCCTTGTATAAGTGTCCCATGAAACCATTCAAGGTTTGACTCTTACATGGTTCCATGCTCTTTGATTCCTCCCATGGTTCTACCTTGAATATTGGAACCAACAAATTTTAGTTCTCCTCTTTCAATATTACCCTTAGAATTTCTTCCAAAATTGATATTGTTGGGTATGCATTCGTAAAGGGCTATTTAGAGTTATTCCTTTTAAAGTTGAGGGAAGCTAGGTCAAGAATGTTTTTTAAATCCTTTGAATGGGGCTTAGGACCTAATGTCGTATGGATAGGGGGCATAGAGGGAAGGCAGTGAGAGAAATTGATAGGTTAAACCCCAACAATGTTGATAAGAGGATTAGAGGCCCCATTATCACAAACCATAATCCCTTAACATGTAACTACTAAATTCCCTATCCCCTCAATCCCCAAGCCATAATTCCTTGACCCCTACACTCATAACTCATAACACATTAAACCTTGGCCCATTAAACCTTAATCCATTAACCCCTACCCTAGAATCCATTAACCCTCCAAGTCCTAACCCCTTATCCTCTTGACTGGTGACCCTTAACCCCTAACCCCCAATCTTAAACACCTTAACCCCTAACACCTAAATCCCCTAACTGGATAATTTGCAAAGCCTCAATCTGCATTGCTCACAATATCTACACTTCATGTTGAGATGGATCTTGTAGTGCTCTCCCACATAAAGAGTTGGTAATGAATAGATTTCTCATAAATAAAATGCCTCTCTAGCCCTAATGCAAAAGGAGTGAACCCTTGATACAAATATTTTGTTTGTTAAAAAAACTCAATTGTGTCAATGTAGAACATTGTACATAAGATAAAATAAAATAATATTATCCACATAAATTCTTTAAATAGCCTCACATTAGCCATGAGTGGTGAGCCATGGGGTGAGTGAGAGGCATTATTAAAGTTACATCCAGTTTAATTTCCTTTTAAATTGTGATATTTTTGTCCAGTAAGGTTTATGCATCATCACAAGGGAGCATGCCACCTTTTTGTGGGGCAAAGATTAAATTTGTAACACAATTCAAGTGATATACACCTCCAATGTAAATGACATTATTGTATGTTTCTATCAGGTTGTTAGCGAGGTTTTTTATAGACAATACATTTAGTGTACTTGGACTTCATTTTTTCATGGCCTCAACTCTAAGATGGATTTTTACTAGAAGCACTTCATGCAGATGACAGGGGGTTTGATGGTTTAACCCACATACACACAAGAGTATTGGATTTTTCCCTTAGATATCCCCTGTTGCATTCGAAGTGGGTTTGCATTGGCATCGAGTTGAAACTAATCATCATAATCTTCTTCTTTTCAATAACATCTGCTAGCTTTGTCATATACACAAGATAGAGTTAGAGGGTCACTTCATCTGTAGAAGCCCCATTTATTATGGGATTAAAGGTACATTATAATGTCTTTATCAAGATTTGGATGGGTCATCTACATTCTTTCAATACATTTCTAGCTCTTTTTATGAGGAAGGTCCTTGAATTTAGATCTTTATGTAAGGCCTTATGTGCCCTTCCACATTTGAACTCTTTTATAGGGGTCACCTCCTTCCATGTTACCCTGCCTACTTAGGGCCAAAATTGACAAACCAAGATTCAAACTTCTTTAACTATCAAATTGGTGAGGCCTCATACCTCATCTTGGCCCTCAATGGGACATATTTCTTCAATGAGACTTTTGAGGACTTCCCTTTGTAAATTGCAAGTTGGATGTCATAAGACCTGTTACACCACTTTATATATGGGGTTTTAGAGGAAATTTATATATTTTCAATGTCATGTTTGCCTCTAGGATTATTGTCACATTGATCATTTTCCAACAAATTTGTATGCATATATATGTAACTCATGGATGTATCATTGGTTTGATGACACTTTTCCTTAGCCATGTAGGACCCTAGGTGTAGGAATAGGCTACTTTAGCTACCACACTTAGCTTGATATGTATGATACACGTGTATATGGTATCTTCAATGTGTATTGTTTTTATTTTGATCACTTAAGCACTATATTCTAACTATTGATACTTTGGTTATAAGTTCTAAGCTAGATTGTTCCATGGTGTCTCATAAATTTACTCAAAGAAGTGTCCGATCTTGATGGTTTGGGAATATACTTGGTGATTTAGTAGGTGCTACACATCAATATTATTGTATCTATTATTTCCCTTAGTCAAATTTTATCCCATGTCATTCCATAGGATATTAATTCATTTTCGTCAGGTGACACATTTATGATTAAGCATGCATAGATCTGTGACAAATTATTTCCCATTTTGTCATTTGTGATGAAAAAAAAAAAATTGAAAGCCAAAATGATTAAGGATACATTAGAATAATGTATCTAAGTCTAAACTCTAAGGTTGAAGTGAAAATTCATGTAAATTTTTTATCTATGAGTTGTTCCAAACTAATGAAAGCCCCATTCCCTAAGTTCTAGATATAAGAAAAAGGAGAAGAAAGGAAAATAAGTCATAATGAATGGTAACCCATGATAATGAAACCTAAGATCACAAAATGACAACTGAATCTATTGCTAATTGTTTCCTTTGAACACTAAATGAGTGGTGTGATGAAGGAAGTATCCCAAGTAGAAATCAATTAGCCTAAAATGAATTCCAAATTCTTGAAATATTATAGCGAGAATGGGTGGCATTTGGGTAATATCTTGGGTGATAAGCCACATTCTCAATGATCCGGGTGGATATTGGTGGCCACCCAACTATTCCACCTAGACCTCTAGTCGGTTTCATCAATTTCCTTTATTATAGTAGCATTTAATATTTTTAGCATTTTTTTGGGTCTTAAACTTACGGAGCAGTTTTGACCCCCTAAACGACATTTTTTTTAGGTCCGCAGTAGGCCCATAGTCGTTGGCACTAGCATGTTGAAAATATTTTAGTACTCGAAGAGATATTTTCGATGATATATCGTATGATCCAAACGGAGATAATATGACCAAGTTACAACCCCGGGAAGTTGGTTGCCCAACTAACCCCAACGGGGCCCAAAAACTCTTGGTGTTCCATCTCTTGAGGTTGGGGTTTTGGTTGTTTAATTTTTTCCCATGTTTTTCAATAATAAAAAGGCCCTTGACCCTCATTTTAACACATTTAAAACGCATGTATCCACCACATATCTTCTCTGAGATAAGCTACCATCGCTCGAGCTAGTTTATTTCTATTTCGTCTGTAAGCTTATTTCATTTATTTGATATTAATAACCCACAACAGAATGGGGTTGCAGAAAGGAAGAACATAAATATTGTGGGAGAAAAATGAGCTATGTTGCATGATCAGGGCCTACCATTGCATCTGTGGGTAGAATCATGCAATGAAACAGTATTTTTACAGAATAGAAGTCATCATCGGATACTTGGGATGAGTACATCAAAGTAAAATTTTTCAGGTAAGAGACCCAATGTGTTGCATTTTAAAAATTTTGGTTCCTCGATTTATTTATATGTGACCAAGGATGTCAAGAATAATCTAGAGCCAAAAATTTAGTTGGGGATATTTGTGGGGTAAAGTAATACTCCTCACAACTAACAGGTGTACTTTCCAGCACAAAAAATGACAATGGTAAGAAGAGATGTGAAATTCGATGAAGAAAAGGCCATGCAAATTTCCCTTGAGAGGGAGGTTCAGTTGCATGAAGTTGAGGAGCTCTTAGATCCAAAAGAAGAACCTCAATATGTGGAGCAGCCAAAAGTAGAGGTACAGAGAGTGGAGGAACCTTCTCATGCAGAGACATCCCGAGATGGAAGGAAGAACACCTGAGAGGCTGACAGGATTTTGCTAGATGTGAGAGATAATGTGGGAACACCCACATCACAACACAAGAAGAGAATGGTGAAATGGATACATGACTCTTATGAGGAAAGGTATAAAGATGGAACCATACTATTTCGAGGAAGCAATGCAACAACCAGTTTGGGTTAATCCCATGGTTTAGGAGTATGACTTGTAGAAATTATACAACAATTATGTATATCATGGATTCAAATCGATCTAACAATTTACTAAAGCTAGATACTGAATCCTTCTACAAATCATAGGCGGAATTAAAAACACAATCACCAATCATGTGAAGCAAAGAAGAATCAATAAAACCACAACACAGATAATTTCCCAGGGAAAGATTGCTGCTCAAAACCCCACTATCTTCTATTGTATATTCCACAAGGAATCATGAAACAATTACAATGCAATTCTTCTCACAAGAATCTCCTGCAATATGCCTATTGTCTCACACTGATCCAAACAAAATCGGGTCAACACTTAACCAATTCTCAACCCATCTTCATCCTGCCTTGCTCATGAAATTCCTGATGAATGCAATCCCTATTCTTTAGGAATTTCAGCCTTCCTCAACTGCGTTGAGTATCATGGGCATCCTATGGTGTTTTAACTGCATTTGGGCAGCCTACTAATATCACAACTGATAGTCACACTTCCCTTTAACCTTTGTCTCAACTGGGTCTCCACTGGAACTGACATGCATGAATCTAAAATAGTAAATCCTTAGTTGCATGTGAGATCACTGATTGTGAATTAAATAATATTTAATTCACTTGATCTCTCACTAGTGTATCAAACAGTTACAACTAGCACAACTGACTTTAACTCACTTAACTGAGCTAAACTGATTACAACCTGCAATAACTAATGCACCACTACACTTCGAACTCTATTACAACTAGAATTACTCTGCATGCCTCACCAACTACCCTCAACTCGAAATTCATGAGTCAACTAAGTTTATCACACGCAGTTAACTATTACAAGTTATTTTGAGATTAGATTACATTTTATTGTCCGTCATAATTAAGGGATAGCTAAAATAGACATGCACCAAATTTAGCCCACACCAGTGTAGGTGCTTCTTGGACCTCCTGGTCCCACACTTAGTGTAGGTGTTGCTTGGACCTCCTGGTCCCACACTTAGTGTAGGTGCTACTTGTTGTTTCTGGATGCCAATTTCATTGTTTCTTGTTGCAAACTTCAACACTCCCTCTCAACAAGAAATAAATTTCCTTGCATGCGACATGCACCTCTTGCATGCGACATACAACCCTTGCATGTGACTTGAAACTCTTGCATGCAACACTTCTCTAGTGTTTCTCGCACATGCAACCTTTGCATGCAACACTTCTCTAGTGTTTCTCACACATGCAACCTTTGCATGAAACAATTCTGAAACTGAATAGACTCCAAACATCTGAATCAGTATAATGCATCTGGCATCAGAGTCTTCTGACTGTTGCTAGCTACCGCACATGTCTACTGGATTCTCTACGTTGTTGACATATGCATCCATGCACTCTCCACCGCTTCCAACTCTAATCTGTGCTCCAATATCCAACACCTATCACTCTAATTTATTTCCTCCTAACATATGCCTGCATTAATATAACTGATCCTGCTACTACTTCTCTATGGGCTCCTCGTAGCTAGGTTATATCCATGAGACAAACCATCTCTAGGACCCTACCCAAATTTCTTCTCGAGATTAATCTTGCATGTCGCCCCACCTCACACCTGGAGGTATAACTGCATGCACACCCTCTGCCTATCTGGCTCGAAATTTCTCTGCTTGAGTGGTTTCTTCCACTCCATGATCCTTTGCATGTGGCTGCTCCACATCTTGATGTTCATTCTTTTGAACCAAGAGTTCCTTATCTGCATGAAAATCAAGCTCCCTCTCAAGGGTCAATTGCATGGCTTTCTCACACTTCCCAATGGTTATAATCTTTGTATAAATCGCATCTACATCAAGTCTATAGAGATTATTCACATGAATCCCAATCTTATTGGCTTGTCCTAATGCTTTGTGTAGAAGGAAAACTTTTCCTTCACTAAAAACAACATCATAGCCTCTATCCTACAACATTGCAACTGAAACTAAATTTTTCTTCAAGCCTAGTACATGCATTACATCTTTTAATAAAAATGGTTTACCTTACTATCTCTGCAAAGTAACTGTACCAATCCCAATAGCATTATACCTTCCGTCGTCACCCATTTTGATATGCATCTGGAGGTCCTTCTCCTCCAAGCTATTGAAAAGTTCTTTGTTTCCCGTCATGTGGAAATATGCACCACTATCCAAGTACCACCCTAATCCCATCGCACTTGACACCATGCATGCGATCAGTGATAAGTCAAGCTCAAATTGTGAGTCCAAAGCCTCACTATCTGCATATCATGAAGCCTTCTTTTTCTTCTTCTTTTGTGGACAATTAGTGGCATAATGTCCATGCTCGTGACAGTGAAAACACTTCATTCTAGACATGTCGCACTCCTTGCATTCTTCACCGGTCTCAGATTTGGAATGGAATTTCTTTCCTTTCCCCTTATTCACCTTGGTAGCCAAAGCACAATCTTCTTCATCTTCATTCTTAGATGAAGATTCATCTCTGGTATTCCATCTGAACTCTTCTTGCACCAAATCCGACCAAATTCGTTCCCAATCTAGCAGCTTTTCCCTTCCATTGATAGAGTCCTGATAACTATGCCAACTCTTGGGAAGTCCTATAAGAGCCAGGCTCACCAAATAATCATTAGCGAGAGTAATTCCTACACTCCCAAACTCATCCTGACATTGGAAAAACTTTGTTAAGTATACCGCAATAGTGTTGTTCTTCTCCATCTTGATCTTCCTAAGTTTATCTTTCAGTGCTGCATTTCCTATGATCATTGCTGCTCTAAAATAGATCTGTCAAAGCTTTCCACATTGCATATAGTGTTGATTTTCCATGGAGAATGGATACAATGTGGTATCGTACTCCATCCAGTAAGATCCTCCTTGCCCTTTCCACTTTATTTTTCCATGTTTAGTAACATCATTGTCAGTGAATTCCTTAAAGGCATTGTCTTCGAGTACTGCCTCCATCCTGTCTTTCCAAGAAATATAGTTAGAGCTGCCCTCAAGTGCATACTCCAATCTCAAGCCATTGAAATCCATTTCAATCCTGAATCAGCTGTAGCACCAAGAAAGTCTTCTGCATATTCGAATTCTATTCAGTCACAAATTCAGCTCCTCCTCCACTATTGTGATTTCATGTGCTCTAATACCATGTAGAAATTATACAAAAATTATGTATATCATAGATTCAATCTGATCTAATAATGTACTAAAGCTAGATATTATATCCTTCTACAAATCAATTTTGGAATTAAAAACATGATCACCAATCACGTGAAGCAAAGAAGAATCAATCAAACCAAAACACAAATGATTTCCCGGGGAAAGCTTGCTGCTCAAAACCCCACTATCTTATATTTTTTATTCCACAAGGAATCATCAAACAATTACAATGAAATTCTTCTCACAAGAATCTCCTGCAATATGCATATCATCTCACACTAATCCAGACAAAATTGGGCCAACACTTAGCCAATTCTCAGCATTCCTTGCTCACGCAATTCCTGATGAATGCAATCCCTATTCTTTAGGAATTTCAACCTTCCTCAACTATGTTGAGTATCATGGGAATCATGTGGTGTTTTAACTGCATCTGGGCAGCCTACTAATATCACATCTGATAGTCACACTTCCCTTTAACCTTTTTCTCAACTGGGTCTCCACTGGAACTGACATGCATGCAGCTAATAATAGTAAATCCTCAGTTGCATGTGAGAAAACTTATTGTGAATTAAATAATATTTAATTCACTTGATCTCTCACTAGTGTATCAAATAGTTACAACTACCACAACTGACTTTAACTCACTTAACTGAGTTAAAATTATTACAACCTGCATTAACTAATGCACCACTGCACTTCAAAATTTGTTACATCAGTGTAGTTGTTTCTTGGACCTCCCACACTTAGTGTAGGTGCTGCTTGGACCTCCTAATCCCACACTTAGTGAAGGTGATGCTTGGACCTCCTGGTACCACACTTAGTGTAGGTGCTGCTTGTTGTTTCCAGATACCAATTTCACTGTTTCTTATTGCAAACTTCAACATGACTACATTATCAGAAACAATGCATGGGAATTTTTCCCAAGACTAGAGGGGAAGTCATTTGTAGGATCCATGTGGATCTACAAGGTGTAGAAGGTAGTAGATGGGTGTGTTGATAAGCACAAGGCCATTTTTGTGGCCAAAGTGTTCTCTCAGGTGGAGGGGATTGATTATGATAAGAAATTTTCACCAGTTTCAAGGTACTCATCAAGGATATCCATCCTTGCACTCTCAGCATATATGGGATGGAAGACACATCATATGGATGTAAAGAAAACCTTCCTTAATGGGTGATTGAGGAATAGGTTTACATTGAGCAACCGAAAGGTTTTGAGACCTTAGACATGGAGTTTCATGTGTGCATACTCAAGAGATCATTATATGGTTTGAAGCAAGCACCTTGTTCTTGGTACACTAGGATCGACAATTATTTAACTGGGATTGGCTTCGCCAAGAGTGAAGAATATGTGAACGTTTATTATATTGTGGTATATGGTAATTTTTTTAATATTGTACTTTATGTCGATGATCTACTACTGACATGTGATGAGTATTTCATGAAGTATTTCAAAGAGGATCTTGCAAGATAATTTGAGATGAAGGACACGGGGCTCTTGCACTATTTCCTAGGATTGGAAATATGGAAAAGGTATGGGAAACTATTTGTATCTCGGAGAAAGTATTCCAATGAGATCCTTAGGAAATTCCACATGGAGGGAAGAAGACCCATGGACACTCCTCTAGCAGGAAACTAGAGGAAGGAGGATGCTACTTCAGGCGAAATAGTGGATGCTACTGCTTACAGGAAGCATGTGGGTCACTCATGTATTTGGTGAACACCCAAAAATACATATGCTATGCAGTTAAATAGCTTAGTAAAGTTATGTTTAGGCCTACCAAGATATTTTGGAAGGCGTGCAAGCATGTGTTGAGATACTTCAAAGGCACTTTAGAGTATGGGCTATGGTACTTACAAACAGAGGGAGTGAAA
The DNA here is from genome assembly GCA_034641835.2 of Pinus albicaulis. Taxonomy (NCBI): domain Eukaryota; kingdom Viridiplantae; phylum Streptophyta; class Pinopsida; order Pinales; family Pinaceae; genus Pinus; species Pinus albicaulis. Next base: position 1,207,890,512 of record CM076584.1, read on the forward strand.
TTTCAAGTCTTCACTGATGCAGATTGGGCAGGGAGTCCATATGACATGAAGAGCACATAAAGGGGCATCTTCAGCATAGGATCAACAAAAGTTTCATGGTACAGTAGGAAACAAAAATCATTTGCACTCAGTTCAACAGAGGTAGAGTACATGGTTGCCAGTCAAGTAGCATGTGAGGCTATCTGGATGAGGAATATAATTTTTGATTTATTTGGTCGATAGTGTTGGGGTTCCTATGTTTTGGAAGATTTGGAAATACCAAAAGATAAGACAACATCAAACCACTTTGGGGCCCTAGGATCTAGCCCTCCTGGACCCAGAGAGGGATCTCTCCAATAAGACAAAGAAGGATATATCTTTGAAAGCTCAAATGAGATGTTAGGCTAGTTATGAAGCACAAAAGGGGGGTTTTAAATGATTTGGTTGGTTGGTTGCTGGGTTGGTCATGAGATCATAGACTGAGAAATTAATGGGAGGAAAATAACAAAACAGCAGGATGTTTCAGCAAAGAGGATAGGTCAAGAGAGTGCCATCCATTAGGCTATGGAGTCATGAAATGGAATTACTTGCAACAACTAGCCGAGGCTTTCAGAGGGAAAGTCATCTATACTAAAGGATCCTTTAGATTAGATGGTGGGATCGAACATTAAGGAAAGAAGGTGAGAGAAGGAAAGCAACCCAATTTCTGTCTATAGATCAGGTCAGAGGTCATTTAACTCCAGACCCGCTTGGACATACTCATGGGAAACTCTCAAAAGAGGGGCAAAGGGGCAGCTTATAGATCAGACCAGAGGTCATTTAACTCCAGGTCAGCTTTAGCATGCTCCAAGGTAAAAACAGAGATAAGTTTAACAGATGGATCTTAGAAAGGCCAGTTGGTTGCACAAGGATCCTAGTGGATAGGGCTAACTCTAATCCCTAGTGTTCCCAAATCTTCTAGCTTAAACCAAACAAGAACATCTAAGAACTGATACATTCAATTCATACATCAAAGAGCAGGCGATAACATCCACTTCATTGGTTAAATTTACTGAAATCAAACCTTAGATAACACATTAAGTAGAAAAAATTGAAGGCAAGGAGAGCAGAGGCATAGGGTACCTAACAAGGTTAAATCCTATACCATATTTCTGATGCAAGCCAGCAGAAAATGAAACATTATGAAAATGAAATAAATAGAGTTAGAAAAAACATCACTAATAGTAATAGACCAGGATCCTGTGAAATGTGCTTTGATTAATTGATGCAAAACCAGTCACATACACTGAGCTCAATGGCTATTACAGTCCATACTTCTCCTCCAGCCTATGACATAACAACTACTCTGCTAATCCCTCCCAAAACTGCTCTAACAGTCAGAATGAATCTCACTAACAGCAACGGCAGCAGCCGAACAACAACCTTTACAATAATTTCTCAGGGATTTTATATAGCTGAAAGAGAGTAGAGGAGGTAGGTGAAGCACTAAATAAAACATTAAACCCAGACCAGAATGAAGGGTCCCAAGCCCATTCTGCTTTAAATCTTAAGCATTAATCTCTGACACTCTTCTAGAGGAACGGATGGTCTTCTTCGGCTTCCATTTACTCTGGTATGGTCCTGATGTATTATGGTTTGCTGTACTCTGTAGTACCCTTTGGTGCATGAACAAAATGGTAAGTAAATGACTGAATGGTCTGCCATACTTGTGAAGCAAATGCTCTAGCAGCTTTGGACTATGGTCTGGCTGGAAATCTCTGCAGGAACGCGGTGAAATAAAGAACAATATGGGCGTCGTGGTCCTTTCCTGGAGAAAAACATTATGCTGATGTAGAAAATCTGCTAACTTAGTCTTTTGTGCATGAAGCTCTCTGTTGTTTCATTAATAGCTCTGCCTGCGAAAACCTGCCGCTGTAACTGCGCTTGGCTTTCCATTTGCCATTTTGAAGAAACTGACTTCGTTGATAAATGTCATTGAAATAAAACTGAACTGAAATACACCTGCATGAAGGGAAGAAAAGTGAATAGGAAAGAAGGGAGAGGAAGCGTGACCTATATAAATCGCAAATCGGAATGGAGCAGGAGGGGGAGAAATCAGTAATTGCAATCGCAATCGGAGCGGGATGGGCGGAGTAATATATAACACAAAACTTCCAATGCGATGGGGAAAACCTTTTGTAAAAACAAAACAAATGAAATTTTGACCTTTACAAAGGGAAAAGGCAATTTGGCTATGAATGGCGGAAAGACCGTATGGTGGGACCGGGGTACGGATCGCAATCGCAAATCGGAATCGGGAGGTGGAGCATGGCGGAGTGGAGCAACACAAAAATTCCAATGCGATTGGGGGAAAACCCTTTGTAATAAAAAAATATAACAATTTTCCAATTTACAAAGGGAAAGGCCCAATTTTATATGAATAGGTGGAAATATGGTACAGTGGGCCTGACAGGTCTAATCGCAATCGGAAATCAAGAGCGGGTGGTAATCGTATCGCGTGTTACCAAAGTTGTGATGCAATCAATCTGAGGGGCGATGCGATCGGGCGGATCGGAGCAGAGTTGCGATGCAATGATCGGAGGGATTTGCGATCGATCAATCGCATTGCAAATATTTGCGACGCGATCAATCGCATCGCAAATATTTGTGATGCATGATCGGAGCGTTTTAAAATAGAAAATGCGACGGATTGGATTTTTCGATTGCGATTGTAATGTGTCGGGGTTTATATAATATAAACTTTATAATAAAGTTTATTACAATGTATGGTGGGGCATGGAAAGGGGAAGTGGTTATAAAGGGCGGTACTTAATAATAAATGTTAACATTGTTTATTATAAGGTTCTAAGGGGTATGGTCGGGGAAGTGGTTATATAAATCGCATATTTTTGTTTAACATGATTTACAAAGCGATTTATAATCGGAAAGGGGGAGAAGGGGTGTAAGACTTGAATAAAACAAGGTTTAAGGGTAAAAGTGGGGGGATAAGGGATATGAGGGCTTTTACTTCACTTAGGCATAAAATTCAATCCATAAGTCAATTTTGAGAGTACAGCATACCGTTGGAAAGCTCTTTCCAGGCACTTTCTGATGGATCTGCTTGGAGGATGCTCTGGCACTGAACAAGTTGCGGAAAAATTCTCTGAAGGCAGGGACCAACAGAAGGCACAAGGAGGCTTCAAGGATGATGTGTTTTTGGAGGAAATGCATTCCTTGAAGGCTCAGAAACATTTTAGCCCCCCATTTGCTTGTCAAAAAATTTTATGGGGGGCTAACAGTGGCTCCACATGGGCATGGCTTCTTCTTGAAGGAGTCAAGAATTCAGAAGATAAATCTTTGGTGTAGGCCAGATGCCTGCTGCTTAAGCCATCTTTCTTCTTTGATTTTCAGCTGCCACAAACCATGAAGACACCATATCAGCAGTAAACGTTCTCCCAAACAACTACCTACCCAGACTAGAGTCGTAACATTTTTCTTCTGGGTGCATTTGGACTTGCAGACCCTTTACATCATCAATTCCTTTCAACAGGAAAATAAACCTAGTCTACTTCTACCCTTATTACCCCATGAGACCAGATTAGACTGTTGGCCTCATAACTTCTCTACCTACACTACTATCTGCTAGGATTAAACTGTATAGCAGATTTCTTCTCTATATTCTAAGACATAAATTGAAAAACAGTCAAGCCAAAAGTAGACTGTCTGACTTTCTGGACTTTGCAGGAATTGAAACAACTAAATACATGCTCAGAGGCTGAGCTTATTTCAAACTTCCTATCTACTCTACTCTAACCTGGAAATCTCTGATGTTCTAGGTGATACAATAATGCCAGTGTAGCCAGTCAAGCAGTAACAAAAAAGGATATGAACACGGACTGCCTGTTAGAGATAACCACAGGCTGCTCTGCATGCGGTTCTTCCAAACTGAGGTCACCATCAGTAGTGACCACTCCTGATAAATCTGGCCCGTGCTAAAGATCAACGTTGGAGTAATTGAGCTAATCAAGGCCTCCATGTACTCGGCCACAGGATCAACGAACGCATGATGTACACTCTCTTCTTTCTGGCCTGCTATGATTGGTAGGCCATTTGCGTCATGGGCAGCTTCGATTATTGCATCTTCCGCTGCATCTTCAATGTGGCTCATGAAAGCCGGATCCTCTTCTTCTTGTGTTTCGAAGAGTAGCGGAATCTCTTCTCTTTTGGGGGGCGGGAGACTTTCCAAAAATGCTCTGGGGTCTCTGAACTGATATGATCTTCCCTGTGAGTTCAAAAGTTTGATCTCAGCTTCATACCTTTCAATCACCAGCTCTAGAAAAAATTTCTTGATCACGGGTCCGCCTTTTGAGCTGAGAGGAATAACCCCTGGAAGGTCCTCCACCTTATATTTTTCCAAGTCTCTAGAAATTGTATCTCGACATACTGCCATGAAATCTGGAAACATTTCTGCAAAGCATTCATGGTCTTCCATTAGTGAAGTGACTTGGTCTTTGGCATCGATGATGTTGTACTGCGACATGGTCTCCCAGTGGAGTCTTTTATAATTTAGGAATTGTGGAGTCGCCAGGTGGATTATTTACAATTTACTTTCCACCACAGTGATTTACCAAATCAAGGCTGATTGGTCTCGTTCCCCAGTGGAGTCGCCATTATGTTGGGGTTCCTATGTTTTGGCAGATTTGGCAATACCAAAAGATAAGACAACATCAAACCACTTTGGGGCCCTAGGATCTAGCCCTCCTGGACCCGGAGAGGGATCTCTCCAATAAGACAAAGAAGGATATATCTTTGAAAGCTCAAATGAGATGTTAGGCTAGTTATGAAGCACAAAAGGGGGGTTTTAAATTATTTGGTTGGTTGGTTGCTGGGTTGGTCATGAGATCATAGACTGAGAAAGTAATGGGAGGAAAAGAACAAAACAGCAGTATTTTTCAGAAAAGAGGATAGGTCAAGAGAGTGCCATCCACTGGGCTATGGAGTCATGAAAGGGAATTACTTGCAACAACTAGCCGAGGCTTTCAAAGGGAAAGTCATCTATACTAAAGGATCCTTTAGATTATATTGTGGGATGGAACATTAAGGAAAGAAGGTGAGAGAAGGAAAGCAACCCAATTTCTGTCTATAGATTAGGTCAGAGATCATTTAACTCCAGACCTGCTTGGACATACTCATATGCAACTCTCAAAAGAGGGGCAAAGGGGCAGCTTATAGATCAGACCAGAGGTCATTTAACTCTAGGTCAACTTTAGCATGCTCTAAGGTAAAAACAGAGATAATTTTAACATAGGGATCTTAGAAAGGCCAGCTGGTTGCACAAGGATCCTAGTGGACAGGGCTAAATCTAATCCCCAGTGTTCCCAAATCTTCCAACTTAAACCAAACAAGAACATCTAAGAACTGATACATTCAATTCATACATCAGAGAGCAGGCAATAACATCCACTTCACTGGTTAAATTGACTGAAATCAACCCTCAGATAACACATTAAGCAGAAAACATTGAAGGCAAGGAGAGCAGAGGCATAGGGTACCTAACAAGGGTAAATCCTATACCATATTTCTGATGCAAGCCAGCAGAAAATGAAACATTATGAAAATGCAATAAACAGAGTTAGAAAAAACATCACCAATAGTAATAGACCAGGATCCTGTGAAATGTGCTTTGATTAATTGATGCAAAACCAGTCACATACACTGAGCTCAATGGCTATTACAGTCCATACTTCTCCTCCCAGCCTACTACATAACAACTACTCTGCTAATCCCTCCCAAAACTGCTCTAACAGTCAGAATGAATCTCACTAACAGCAACGGCAGCAGCCGAACAACAACCTTTACAATAATTTCTCAGGGATTTTATATAGCTGAAAGAGAGTAGAGGAGGTAGGTGAAGCACTAAATAAAACATTAAACCCAGACCAGAACGAAGGGGCCCAAGCCCATTCTGCTTTAAATCTTAAGCATTAATCTCTGACACTCTTCTGGAGGAACGGATGATCTTCTTCGGCTTCCATTTACTCTGGTATGGTCCTGATGTATTCTGGTTTGCTGTACTCTGTAGTACCCTTTGGTGCACGAAAAAAATGGTAAGTAAATGACTGAATGGTCTGCCATACTTGTGAAGCAAATGCTCTGGAAGCTTTGGACTATGGTCTGGGTGGAAATATCTGCAGGAACGCGGTGAAATAAAGAAAAATATGGGCGTTGCGGTCCTTTCCTGGAGCAAAACATTATGCTGATGTAGAAAACCTGCTGACTTAGTCTTCTGTGCACGGAGCTCTCTGCTATTTCATTAATAGCTCTGCCTACGAAAACCTGTCGTTGTAACTGAGCTTGGCTTTCCATTTTCCGTTTTGAAGAAACTGACTTCGTTGATAAATGTCATTGAAATAAAAATGAACTGAAATACGCTTGTGTGAAGGGAAGAACAGTGAATAGGAAAGAAGGGCGAGGAAGCGGTACCTATATAAATCGCAAATCGGAATGGAGTAGGAGGGGGAGAAATCAGTAATCACAATCGGAATCGGAGCGGGACGGGCGGAGTAATATATAACACAAAACTTTTTATGCGATGGGGAAAACCTTTTGTAAAAACAAAACAAATGAAATTTTGACCTTTAGAAAGGGAAAAGGAAATTTGGCTATGAATGGCGGAAAGACCGTATGGTGGTATCGAGGTACGGATCGCAATTTCAAATCGGAATCGGGAGGTGGAGCATGGCGGAGTGGAGCAGCACAAAAATTCCAATTCGATTGGGGGAAAACCCTTTGTAATAACAAAATATAAAAAATTTCCAATTTACAAAGGGAAAGGCCCTATTTTATATGAATAGGTGGAAGTATGGTACGGTGAGCCCGATGGGTCTAATCGTAATCAGAAATCAGGAGCGGGTGGTAATCGCATCGCGTTTTACCAAAGTTGCGATGTGATCAATCAGAGGGGCGATGCGATCGAAGGGAAATGGTGCGATCGAGCGGATCGGAGCGGAGTTGCGATGCGATGATCGGAGGGATTTGCGATCGATCAATCGCATCGCAAATATTTGTGATGCGTGATCGGAGCGTTTTAAAATAGAACATGCGACGGATTGGATTTTGCGATTACGATTGTAATGCGGCGGGGTTTATATAATATAAACTTTATAATAAATTTTATTACAATGTATGGTGGGGCATGGAAAGGGGAAGTGGTTATAAAGGGCGGGACTTAATAATAAACGTTAACATTGTTTATTATAAGGTTCTAAGGGGTATGGTCAGGGAAGTGGTTATATAAATCGCATATTTTTGTTTAACATGATTTACAAAGTGATTTATAATCGAAAAGGGGGAGAAGGGGTGTAAGACTTGAATAAAACAAGGTTTAAGGGTAAAAGTGGGGGGATAGGGGATATGAGGGCTTTTACTTCACTTAGGCATAAAATTCAATCTAGAAGTCAGTTTTGAGAGTACATCATACCGTTGGAAATCTCTTTCCAGGCACTTTCTGATGGATCTGCTTGGAGGATGCTCTGACACTAAAAAAGTTGCGGAAAAATTCTCTGAAGGTAGGGACCAACAGAAGGCACAAGGAGGCTTCAAGGATGATGTGTTTTCGGAGGAAATGCATTCCTTGAAGGCTCAGAAACATTTTAGCCCCCCGTTTGCTTGTCAAAAAAATTTATGGGGGGCTAACAGATAGATGGATATGACAGTGATTTATTGTGATAATCAGAGTTGCATAAAACTCTTGGTTAATCTATTTTTTCATGACAGGTCCAATAATATTGATATCTGGTATCACCGTCTCAGATATTGTATGCAGAGGCAGATTATTTCATTAGAGTACATTCCCATAGAGGAGCAAGATGTAGACATCTTGAAGAAGGCACTATCAAGAAGAAAATTCCAGTTCCACAGAGACGGGATCGAGGTAGCAGATAATCCCTTTCTTGTTGAGAGGGAGTTTTGAAATGGAACCAAGAAATGGTACCCCAAGGGGACTTCTGATTTAATTCTCCCTTAATTAAATTAGAAGAAAATTGTAATTCCATCACATAACAGCTTGTAAGTGTTAACTGAGTCAAGAAGGCTTATTTAGCTCAGTTAATTCAAGTTTGAGGTCAAACTAGAGCCATGTAGAGTTCTTCCTAATTTTTATGGGGTCTAGTTACAATTATTTGTGATTTGTAATTAGTTAACTCAAATACTTGAGTTAAAAATTAGTTTAACTAGTTCTAACTAAGAGATGAGCTAGTGATAGGTTCAGTGAATTAAAATATGATTTAATTCACAAGTAGTGATCAATCATTTAATTGATAATTCACTATAAATAGTGTTGCATGTTAGTTATAAGGAAGGCTGAGTTGATATTGGGGTTAAAGGGAAGATACCTATTAGTTTTATAATTAGAAAATTGTACAGGTCATGCATGAGGTCATCAGGTTACCTTGAAGGAATTACACATTAAATTCTTGGTAATTTCTTTATTAATAGGGCCACATTTCCTCCAGGAATGCGTAAGCAAGGTTGGTCAGACAAAGGCTGAGATTTGGTTATGTATTTCACCGATTTTTCCTAGATCAAAATGAGACATTCAATAGAGTGAAAAAGTTTCTCAAAAAAGGAAATAACATTATATTGTTTCATGATCATGAGTTCATGCAATATAGAGTTAGTAGGGTTTTGAGCATTTTATTTCCCTAGATAAATTTTGTGTTGTGCGATTGATAATTTCTTTCTCTTACTTGTTATGTGAATGTGCGATCGAAATTGGTTTCCGTAATTTGTATAAGTGATTATGTATTTTGTTTTAGTACATTACAATATCAGTTGAATCCACTTAGATATTTCTATGTCTTATCGATCTCTTTAGTGTGTCATCTATACTTCGCATATAACATATCATTAATACCAAATATTCAAACATTGTACTCTATGTGATGCCACATTTACCAATTGATCCCCCATGTTTGACTTAGTGGGCTAGGTTGATCCTAGACCTCCACTAGTGGTTTGTTCTTGTATTCTTTCTTACCTTGATTCTTCACCAGGAACAATCCTTCCAAGAATAATTAAGGCCATTTTTTAGATAAGTGAGGTCACCAACTTGAAAGTTTCTGATTTAAAATCCACTAGTTGGGTTGTCTAGTAAGAGCTTCCAAGTTTTATGGCTCCCTCCTCATCTCCAAATTAAACAACAACACAATGCATAAATAAATTTGAAATGGGGGGAAAAACCCTTTTATAGGAAAACCCTAGTTTTTTTGTTTCACATTATGGGATCACCATAGCTCTTTTTGATGAAACATATGCACCATTGGAAAGCCCTTTGTAAGATCTCAAATGAGTTTCTCTTCATTTTTTGTAATTTGACACTTCACCCAAAAACCATTTTTTCCATGACGTCTCACTTTACCACCTATTGAAATCAAATCTCTTCATAGTTTTTGCTCCTACTGTCACGCCACTTTTTCTTTTAACCTATTGACTTATGTGTCGAGTTTCATCATGACTAACCATTTTTTACTCATGTTTTGACAGTCTCGTTTGGGCCTCTCACTTGTGGCAGCATCATTGAGTCACCCTTGTTCAAAGCGTTAATGATGAGTCGCCCTTATATACCATGGAGTATATTCAAAACCCATTGAGCATTGCTATAGTATTTCATCCTCTCTATGTGTTACATTCATCTTTTATTTCCAATATTTAACCTCCAAATTGTTGGGAAATATACTAAGAGGGGGGGTGAATCAGTGTTTTAAAAACTCACAATACTAATTTTCTTTTCTAAAATATTTATGCAACTTTACTGAACCCAAATCACGTATGTATGCGACTGTAAATTTCTAAAACAACTAATTCTTTATCTGTTTAACTTAACCAAAATGTAAGAGATTCATCGGGCATTTGATAAGCAGTAATAATGTACATTAAGAACAGAATAAAGCATCACACAAAATCAACACACATGAACACCAGGATTAGACCATCATTGTTGTCATCTCAGTCTTCAATATTATTAATATCAAAAACTTCTTACATTCATGTACTAGTGTAGACTCATGCCAATACGCAGGAACCCGCCTACTGAAGGCTACAACCTTCACTCGTTCTCCAGCTCCTACTGGAAGGTAGCTCCAACCCCCTGATCTCATTTTCCAGCAACCACTGGAAGGGAGCTTCAAACCCCTTGATCAGATCATTGGCTACTACCAGAAGGAAGCTTTGAATTCCTTACCGAAGGCTCCAACCCTCATCACCATCTATGGAGCACGTTTCATAAATTTTCACATTGGATCCACCTACTTTAATACATCATGCCTTGTAGATAAACTGAAGCAAACACTTACATAAATGAACCAGAACAGAGAGATCAATGTAACCAGAACTCAGAACTGAAATCACAGTACTACATCAACACACAGAATAAATATCAACCCTGATCATTCATATGCCAAAATGTATACATGACTTCACCTAAGGAAACACGCGTGTATACACGTTTTTCTGTTGAGCAACTTGTGTATAGATATTAATATAGAAAAAAAAATATTATTCTGAATCAACCACAAATTTGACCAAATTTATTCTAAAAATAAATTGTTAGCTTACAAAACCCTCATACAATTAGCAGCATTAATAATCCTTTCAACCAATCAATCATGTAACCAAATTCAACTTCATCATTCAACCGGATCTACTTCAGACATTATCATTCAACCCAGATCAACATGAATACATCATTGATAGAAAATAGAGATACAACAACATTGATCAGGTTGATTGGTATTTTATAAACAGAAACCCTTCCTTTATGATGTGACTTTGATGAAACGAACCCACGTAAATACGCGACTTTATGAAGACGAACTTGCGTACAAATCTGCAATTTTTGACCTAAAATTGCACAGCTCTTCAGAACTTCAGAAATACCCAAATCATAACATTAAGAGATAAAAACATGTGTCAATACTTAGATCTAGTCAATCCATGAGCAGATCATACATTGCAAAGTTATTTTAGGTCTCGTGATCCTGATCCATCATTCTTTTCATCGGTGCATAATTATTTCAAATCTATATGTCAACTATGGTCGTTATAATGCAAATATACTTCAGATTGAAATATTCATAAAAAACCATTTCACATGCACACTTTAACACTTTGATCTTCTCCTCCTTATATAGCTTGAACCTTAGCCAATACTATGAGCCAAAACTACATTAGTGTCGGTGGTAATCTTGGACAGGATAAAATAACCGTTACTGTGGGCTAATACCATGGTAAAGGCTCTTGGTATCATTAAATTAGTGCATCAGCATGTACGCAACTTTGCTTCTTTGTACCTGCGTCACGCGTGTATGCGCGACTTGGCCTTGATGAACCTGCGTATATTTCTTCAAATATTCACCTTTACCAAAATTTTGATTCTAACCTGCAAAAATCTGTCCCATCATTCTGTCATTTTGTTCCATCATTTTGTCGCCTCTGAACTAATCTTTGAACTCATCTAGTTACTATATACTTGTTCTACTACAAGTGGGTTGCCATCAAGGACAACATTGCATCATACTGCCAACAGAATGTCCTCGACATGTATTTTTTTTAAAATCTGTCATTTGAGTAATTGACCATCCCCTATAGAATTGTATCATTTGTTGTTAGGTCAAACTTTCCTATTATGATATGACAAGAGAAGGTGTCAATCCACCCATCCCATTATTCTCTATTACCTTCCCTGGTGCCAGTATCTATCACTGTAGAGTCCCAGAATTTTTTTGTTTTGACACCCTTTTGCATCCATATTTTCCTTCTTTTCCTATCCCTATCAACCTAATAAAGGCATTAATCATATGATTTTGACAAGGTAAAACACTTTTGTGTCCTATTTTTCATATTTTCTAATATGCCCTATATTTTTGTTAAATATCACATTCAGCTACAAAATTAACACAATTTCGCAGTTATTTCACAGATCTGCAACTACCTCCATTGATACCAGGGTTTCGGTGCAACAGCTTAGCAAAATATTTTATGGGTAGAGAGAGGATGATCCCTTCATGGATCTCCTCCTGATTATCTGAGCCAATTCACCAAGGATATCATGCAATTACATGGTCAAAGGTGGTAGTCAACATGTAGCAGCTCTCAGAAACATAGTCTGAGAATGTCACGACTTAATAAATTTTCTTTCCTAATAGAAAATCGATAGGATAGCGATATTTGTTTAATTTTTTTAACTTTATAAGGATTCTAAAGATACATGTAGGAATAGATATCGCGTATTGTTAAACACACTCTATAAAACCATGGAAACTATGCATTCAGGTCGCACCATCTTTTATTTTCATGAGAATTTTGTTTGAAGACTTTTATCTTAATTCAAAGCTCCTTTTCTTCATGCATTGATGCATTCTTAGTGTTAAATAAACCTACTGCGTTGCAGAGGGCCCTTGCAAGCATATCGGTTCATTTTCTTTCATTTTTTTAGTTTATTTCAAACGCATTATCATTTGGTAGTTCGAATCTAGTTAATGCTTTAATTTAATTTTCAAGTTCAGTTTAAATTGTTCAATGCTCTATTTTTTCTTATTTTTAAAATTCATTTCTTAACTTCATTATTTCCATATTTTATATAGCTCAGTTCATTTCCTTTTCGTTTACATTCCAGGTTAAAAATTGCGGTAGATAAAAGCTTTTTTTTCATAGAATTTTTGTTTCAATTTCAGTTAGCTTTCAATTTTCATGCCTTCATAAAAATATGACTTCGAGAATATTTCATGCTTTCATAATTTAGAGTTAGCTCTCTGTTTTCTGCAGCATAAAAATCTCAAAAACAACTTGATAAAAACAAAGTATAAATTAATCTAACATTTCTTTTGAAAGGAGTTATCTCACAAACCATTTTTAACGATTCAATTCAATTAAAATTAAATATAGGAATAACATTTAATATAGATAATAGATTGCTATAAGACTCACTGATCCATAGGAATTTAACACTAATCCAAAATTTCAAAAATTAACAAATCTCAAAATTCAATCCTCACTCTAATGACAAAGACTTCTAGCACATATAGTGCACTTGCACTTCATCAGTTTACTGACTCCAGTTGATAATTTATGCATGCAAATTAAGAACATTAAATTGACTAAAAAGTTTGGCGATGTTGTCGGGGAAGTGTAAATAGAATTCTTAGAAATACAACATGATATGCATAGGGAGAGAGATTCTAAAGTTGTGTTTATAGGATGAGGAATAATTTTGATTCCTACATCATTACTCACTCTTGCCTGACCTTGAAGTTCTACACCACCCACTCAAACTCGAATTCCATACGTAGGTGGCCCACATAGACTTCCTGAAATCCTAAGATCTGAAATCCAACCCAGGAATTCACCTACTTCATCTACCGAAGCTTTAATTAAAGAAGAAAATTCCCCATCCCCAACCACAGGAGTAATATTCTTATCCTCAACAGGAGAACAACTTCTAGAACAAGAATTAGAAGTTCTCAATGAAGAAGAAGAAGAAGAAACTCATTCAAATTCTCCATTGATAGAGGAACATGAAGAATTAGAAAATCCTATTGTAGAATCGAATACTTACATTAGTTCTGAGGAATCCATCATGGTTGAAGAGGGAGAAGGAGAAGTACACAATGTCAATGGTTAACAACCTAAGATTGGAGGAGGAAGAGGAGGAAATAGAGGAGGTGGAAGAGGTAGAGGCAGAGGTAGAGGAGATTCAGAACCTTTTGGATTCCCTATTCTCGATGGGGATACAATGTAGACAATGAAAAATATTTCATCTTCTATCCTCCCTAATTTTTATGGAATAAAGAGTGAATATACAGAAACATTTCTCTTTGAATTTGAAGTATTATGCAGATCATATGATTATCTACATGATTCTCAAAAATTAAAATTGTTCCCTGCTACCTTAAAGGATTCAGCATTAAAATGGTTTATGAGTTTAGGGACGAGTTCTATAGTAACATGGGCATAAATGAAAGAAGAATTCTTAGAGAAATATAAGGATTATTGTATGCCTCATAGCATGAAAGATGAAGTTTTTAAAATGGCACAAAGGGAAGATGAAAATCTTGAAGATTTTGTTGAAATATTTGTTTATAATATTAAAAAGAAAAAAATGAATAATCTGGATGAGGAAACTTTGAAAGCTCTCCTACTCAAATCCATCAGAGATGAGTGGATTGATCTCCTCAATGCAATGGGGAAAAGAAACATTTCTCAATTACCATTTGGATAAATTTTTGAGTTATGTGTACATATTTCAAGGGATAAATCACAAATCGGGAAAAGTCAAATAGATCATCTCTTATCAAGAATAAATAAATCTGCAGATGGGAAATTTAGTAGGGAAGAGTTAGGTAATTTTCTTGATAATTTCAAGACAAATATTTTAGGGAGTCTTAGTGAGAAAATTGACACCCTTAAAATATAGAACAAGTAAAAAGATGAAAATGTTGCATTATCTATCTTCTACCCTAGGTGTAGAAAGTAACATGCTTTGAGAGAATGTCCTTTAGACTTAAAAACCATATAAACCTGTGTAATATGTAAGGAAAATCATGATACTAAAGAATTCCCCTCTATAATAGGTCTTAGGGTTGTATATCGTGAAGAAGGAATGCCAAACCACTGTAGAACCTCGCTGCTCTATTGCCAGAAGACCATGGAAAAATTCTCAAAATCAAAATCAAAATTTTAATACTCAACCATTTGCACAAACTTCACAAGGTAATTGGAATTCACCTATGCCATGGCAGCCTAGGGCTCAACCACAACCACAATCTTGGAATCAAGGGTGGAAAAATCCTTATGGAATGTATGCTCAATATCAACAATATCCACCACCCTATCAAAATTTTCCACCACAATTCTTTCCTCAGAATAATTAATACCTCAAGCTCAAGTTGAAAATGCAAATCCACAACTCTTTACCATTTGCACAAAAACCAAACCAATTACCCGTTCAACCACTTCCAAATCGAAATAATAAATATGTTTACAACATGGAAGGGAAGAATTCTAAAACCTATATAATAACTCCACTAGATCTAAATAATATTCAATTAATATATGGTAGAGTATTAGAAAAGAAGAAACCATCCATTGTTATTCAGGAAAAAAAAGAAAATTTCTCGAAAAAAATAATAATAAATCTGAAGAAGAAGAAATTTCTCTTCCTTAGAAAGAAAGTGATCAAAAAGAAAATATTCCTATAATTTTTTATGATACTCCTATTATAGAACAACCTTCACTATCTATTACAAGACCACCTTTTCCTGAAAGGTTGAAAATTGATAAAGGAGTAGAAAAACAAATCACATTGCCTTATTATGATATGATCGATGAATTGAAAAATATTTGCATAAATATTCCTTTATTGCAATCTATAAAAGAAATATCATTTTTTTCAAAAACAATTAAGAAATTGAGTACTCAAAGAAAAAGTAAATACATAAAAAGAATCCAATTAGTTTGGATAATTGCAGACATCGTGATGGTGAAGGCAACAATGCAGAAATATTTAGATCCAGAAAGCCCCATTGTGAAAATTCACATCAATGGAATTGAAATACCAAACACATTGATTGATCTAGGAGCAGCCATAAACATAATGAGTAAAAAAATTATGGATCAACTAAAACTTCCTAACCTTCAATACACACCAACATTATTACAATTAGCATACAGGTCTGTAGTTAAACCTGATGGTGTGTTAGAAGATATTTTTGTATCCTTAGATTCTTGGGAATATCTTGTCGATTTCATGGTTTTAACACTCAAGAATAATTTAGGAGGACATCCATTAATTTTAGGAAGACCTTGGTTATCTACATTTGATGCTTTCATCAGTTGTATATCAGGAGACATGTCTATCTCAGATGGCAGTTCCACAAAGAAATTTACATTATATCCACTTGCAAAAACAACAATAGATATAGAAAGTGAAGAATGGATAGATGGTGATAATGATATACAACCTATTTTCACTATTGTACAAACAAGTGAGGAGGACCAAATTTTAAATTCAATAGAAAATAATGAACCCTCATTATATCATGACAATAGTCAAACTTTTCAAGAACAATGTAATATCAAATATCTATCATCTAGAAAAATGTCTTTACATTCTATGGAAAAAATTTCAAATTCTTCGATAGAAATATTTCCAGAAAAAAACATTGAATATTAAATAAAATCTAGAAGAATTACAAAAAAATCAACTGATAGAGACCTTGCAAAAACACTCTTCTGCTTATGCATGGGAGTATATGGATATGAAAGGAATTAATCCCAAAGATTGTATGCATAATATCTATATTGAAGAGAATGCTAGACCAGTTAGACAACCTCAAAGAAGAATGAACCCAAACCTAAAAGAAATTGTTAAGGAAGAGCTACAAAAACTGTTGAATGTAAATTTTATCTACCCAATATCAGACAGCCAATGGGTTTCTCCCCTAGCAATCGTTCCTAAGAAAAATGGAAAATGGAGGTTATGCATCGATTACAGGGAATTGGATAAATCAACATTGAAAGGCCACTTTCCACTTCCTTTCATAGATCAAGTCTTAGACACATTAGCAGGGAAAAAGTATTTTTCATTTTTGGATGGTTTCAGTGGGTATAATCAAATTCATGTAACACCTGAAGATCAAGACAAAACCACATTTACATGTCCATGGGGAACTTATGATTACCAAGTACTTCCTTTTGGATTGTGTAATGCTTCAACAACATTCCAAAGAGCAATTCTCAGAATTTTCTCTGATCTTATTCATGATTGTGTGGAAGTGTATATGGATGATTTCATAGTTTATGGTAATTCTTTTGAAGAAGCACTAGAAAATTTTGAAAAAGTTCTAATAAGATGCAAAGAAGAAAATCTTTCATTTAGCCATGAAAAATGTTTTATGATGTTTAATGAGGGAAATTTTTTTTGGTTACCATATTTCAAGAAATGGTATAAAGGTAGACTCATCTAAAGTAGAGGTTATTTCCAAATTATCAGTGTCAAATTGTCAACGAGATATTAGGATTTTTCTTGGTTTTACTAGATGTTACAGAAGATTCATAGAAAACTTCACAAAAATAGCATCTCCACTCTTCAAATTACTTACCAAAGATTGTGAATTCACTTGGGACTCTAATTGTCAAAATTCCTTTGAAACTTTGAAAAATAAAGTCTCTGAAGCACCTATTTTGAAAGGACCTAATTGGAAATTTCCTTTCCACATATCCACTGGTGCTTCAGATACAGCCTTAGGGACCGTGTTGGGACAGAAATATCTTACTCCATATGCCATTAAATATACCAGTAAAAATTTAACTCCAGCACAGCTAAATTATACTGTAACTGAAAAAGAGTTTTTAGCAGTAGTGCATGCCATTTATAAGTTCAAACATTACATCACTGTCTATGAAACTTTCATTCACACAGACCATTCTGCCATCAGATATTTAATGAACAAACCAATCACTAATGGCAGAATAACTAGATGGCTATTACTATTGCAAGAGTTTAACATCACCATTCTAGATCGACCAGGAAAACAAAATACAGTTACTCACTTTTTATCTAGGATTCAAAATGATAATAATGATATGAGTGTAGAGGATAAATTTCCAGATGAATATATTTTTGTTGTACCTACTAATTCATCTTGGTATGTTGATATTGCTAATTATTTGGCTACAGGAAAATTACCATCTCTTTTTTTCCGAGAGAAAAGAGGAAAATAATCCAAAAGAATGCTTCTTACTCAGGGATCAATGAAGAATTGTACAAAACAATACCAGATCTCATCATCAGAAGGTGTGTATGAGAATATGAGATAATGTGGGAACACCCACATCACAACACAAGCAGAGACTGTCCCCAGAGCGGTAAACTGGATACATGAATATTATGAGCAAAGGTATAAAGATAAAACCATATTATTTCGAGGAAGCAGTGTAACAACTAGTTTGGGTTAATTCCATGGTTTAGGAGTATGACTCAACAATTATGTATATCATGGATTCAATCCGATCTAAAAATGTACTAAAGCTAGATATTGAATCCTTCTACAAATCAATTGTGGAATTAAAAACACAATCGTCAATCACATGAAGCAAAGAAGAATCAATCAAACCACAACACAGATAATTTCCTGGGGAAATATTTATGCACAAAACCCCACTATATTTTATTGTATATTCCACAAGGAATCATGAAACAATTACAATGCAATTATTCTCACAAGAATCTCTTGCAATCTGCCTATTGTCTCACACTGATCCAGACAAAATCGAGCCAACACTTAGCCAATTCTCAGCCTGTCTTCAGCCTGCCTTGCTCACGCAATTCCTGATGAATGCAATCCCTATTCTTTAGGAATTTCAGCCTTCCTCAAACCTGGCCCCTTTCCCCCACTGCCAAATTTTAATAATAGCCAGGAGCTTGGGCAGCCATGATGGAGGTGAAAAGATAGACTAGCAAGGCATCAGTAATGTGTTTTAAGCAGTCGGTGCTGCATTGAGTATAATGGGAATCTTGTGGTGTTTTAACTGCATCTAGGTAGCCTACTAATATCACAACTGATAGTCACACTTCCCTTTAACCTTTGTCTCGACTGGGTTTCCACTGGAACTGACATGCATGCAGCTAATAATAGTAAATCCTTAGTTGCATGTGAGATCACTGATTGTGAATTAAATAATATTTAATTCACTTGATCTCTCACTAGTGTATCAAACAGTTACAACTAACACAACTGACTTTAACTCATTTAACT
Source organism: Pinus albicaulis (assembly GCA_034641835.2). NCBI lineage: Eukaryota > Viridiplantae > Streptophyta > Pinopsida > Pinales > Pinaceae > Pinus > Pinus albicaulis. The sequence goes on from CM076584.1 coordinate 1,207,909,282, forward strand.
GAGTTAAAATGATTACAACCTACATTAACTAATGCACCACTACACTTCAAACTCTGTTACAACTAGAATTACTCTGCATGCCTCCCAACTACCCTCAACTTGAAATTCATGAGTTAACTGAGTTTATCACACTTAGTTAACTATTACAAGTTATTTTGATATTAGATTACATTTTATTGTCCATCTTAATTAAGGGATAACTAAAATAGGCATGCACCAAATTTATCCCACACCGGTGTAGGTGCTGCTTGGACCTCCTGGTCCCACACTTAGTGTGGGTGCTGCTTGGACCTCCTGGTCCCACACTTAGTGTAGGTGCTACTTATTTTTTCTGGATGCCAATTTCACTATTTCTTGTTGCAAACTTCAACACTACCTCTCAACAATAAAGGAATGTCCTTGCATGCGACATGCAACCCTTGCATGCGACATGCAACGCTTGCATGCAACACTTTAGTGTTTCTCGCACATGCAACCTTTGCATGCAACACTTCTCTAGTGTTTCTCACACATGCAACCTTTGCATGCAACACTTCCAAAACTGAATAGCCTCCAAACAACTGAATTAGTATAATGCATCTGTCATCAGAGTCTTCTGACAGCTGCTAGCTATTGCACATGTCTACTGGATTCTCTACGTTGTTGACATCTGCATCCATGCAATCTGCACTGTTGCCAACTCTAATTTGTGCTCCAATATCCGACACCTGTCACTCTGATTTATGTCCTCCTGACATCTGACTGCATCAATCTAACGGATCCTGCTACTGCTTCTCTTTGGGCTCCTCGTAGCTAGGTTCGATCCATGAGACGCACCATCTCTAGGACCCTGCCCAAATTTCTTCTTGGGACCCCACCTCACACCTGGAGGTATAGTTTCATGCACTCCCTCTACCCATCTAGCTCAAAAATTATTTGCTTGAGTGGTTTCTGCCACTCCATGATCCTCTGCATGTGGTTGATCCACATCTTGAGGTTCATTCTTTGGAACCAAGAGTTCTTCATCTGCATGCAAATCAATCTCCCTCTCAAGGGTCAATTGCATGGCTTTCTCACACTTCCCAATGGTTGGAAGCTTTGTATAAATTGCATCTACATAAATTCTATAGAGATTCTTCACATGAATCCAAATCTTCTTGGCTTTTCCTTTTGCTTTGTGTCAAAGAAAAACTTTTCCTTCACTAAAAACAACATCATAGCCTCTATCCTCCAACATTGCAACTGAAACTAATTTTTTCTTCAATCCTAGTACATGCATTACGTCTTTTAATAAAAATGGTTTACCTGATTGTCTCTACAAATTAACTGTACCAATCTTAGTAGCGCTATATCTTATGTCATCACCCAATCCGATATGCATCTAGAGGTCCTTCTCCTCCAAGCTATTGAAAAGTTGTCTGTTTCCCGTCATGTGGAAAGATGCACCACTATCCAAGTACCACCCTGATCCCATCGTACTTGACACCATGCATGCGATCAGCGAGAATTCAAGCTCAAATTGCGAGGCCAAAGCCTCACCAACTGCAGATCCTAAATCCTTCTTGTTCTTCTTTTTTTATGGGAAATTAGTGGCATAATGTCCATGCTCGTGACAGTGAAAACACTTCACTCTAGACATGTTGTGCTCCTTGCATTCTTCACGGTTCTCAAATTTGGAATGGAATTTCTTTCCTTTCCCCTTCTTCACCTTGGCAGCCAAAGCACAATCTTCTTCATCTTCATTCTTAGATGAAGATCCATCTCTGGTATTCCGTCTGAACTCTTATTGCACCAAATCTGACCAAATTCGTTCCCAGTCTGGCAACTTTTCCCTTCCATTGACAGAGTCCTGATAACTATGCCAACTCTTGGGAAGTCCTAGAAGAGCTAGTATCACCAAATCATCATCAGCGACAATAATTCCTACACTCCCGAGCTCATCCCAACATTGGACAAACTTTTTTAAGTATACCGGAATAGTATCGTTCTTCTCCATCTTGATCTTCCTGAGTTTATCTTTCAGTGCCAATTTCCTATGATCATTGTTGCTCTGAAATAGATCTGTCAAATATTTCCACATTGCATATGGTGTCGCTTTGCCATGGATACTTGAGACAATGTGGTCTCATACTCCCTCTAGTAAGACCTCCTCACCCTTGCCACTTTCTTTTTCCATGCATCAAGATTTGCAACATCTACCATAGCGGGTTTAGTAACATCATTATCAATGAATTCATTCAAGCCATTGTCTTCCAGTACTGCCTCCATCCTATCTTTCCAAGAAATATATTTAGAGTTTCCCTCGAGTGCATACTCTAATCTCAAGCCATTGAAAGCCATTTCGATCATGAATCAGTTGTAGCACCAAGAAAATCTTATGAAAATTTGAATTATATTCAGTAACAAACTCAGCTCCTCCTCCACTATTGTGATTTCATGTGCTTTGATACCGTGTAGAAATTATACAAGAATTATGTATATCATGGATTCAATCCGATCTAAAAATGTAATAAAGCTAGATATTGAATCCTTATACAAATCAATTGTGTAATTAAAAACACAATCGCCAATCACATGAAGCAAAGAAGAATTAATCAATCCACAAATGTTATGAAATCAGCTCCAAAAATATAAGAAAAGAGAGATCAATGCCTTATAAATAAGCCACTTAGAGGGGGAAACCTCCAATACATTACATAAATGAACCATTATTGGATGATGCAAGTAAAAAAACCTCATTCTATATATAGGAGTCCAAGGGGTCACAATATAATCCTAGCTGACCTAACAATAATAATAAGGGCACAATAGTAACAATATTAGGTTACAGGGGTACAACAATAACAATAAGGGGGATACACTAACAACAATAAGGGAGTACACTAGTAATATAGGGACCTATCATGCCCCTCTCCTTTAAAAAAGTGTTGTCCTCAACGCTTGAGTAGCTCTGGGTGCTTTTGTATAAAATTATCATCCTCCCATGTAGAATCTTCAGTGGGTAAGTTCTTCCACTTGATGAGATATTCTGAATTGATCGATTTCGTAGTTGTCGAGTTCTTGTTTCCATGACTGCCTCATGTTCCAATATGATTTTTCCTTCCTCATCAAGTTCTGGCAATATTGTTTGAACTAGAAATTTTTCACCTATAACCTTATTTAAGCATGAAACATGGAAAAATGGATGCACTCGCAACAAAGGAGGAAGCTCCAATTTGTATGCCATAGTACCAATATTTTGCAACACCTTGTAAGGACCATATTACTTTGGTGATAATTTATTATCCTTCTTAGCTTGCTTGAGGGACATTTGTTTGTATGATTGTAGCAGTAAAAATACCCAGTCTCCTACATCAAAACTTCTCTCGCTGTGATGTTGATCTAAATGTTGTTTCATTCGATTTTGTGCCAAATTTAGGTTATCCTTTAAGAGTTGGTGAACTTCTTGTTGATGCTCGATGTGATCTTCCACTACTTTAACCTTATAATTTTCTCTTAAATATGATGCGATGGATGGTGGATGATATCCATAAAGTGCCATAAATGGGGTCATTTTTGCTGAAGTATGGAAGGAAGTGTTATACCACCATTCAGCGAGAGGTAACCACTTGACCCATTGTGTTTGTTTATCATATACAAAACAACAAAGATATCCTTCCAAAAATTTATTCACTATCTCAGTTTAAACATTCACTATCTCAGTTTAACCATCGGATTGAGGATGATAGGATGAGCTATGAGCTAGTTGAGTACCCAAGCAAGAAAATAATTCTGTCCAAAAATTTCCAGTAAAAATGGGATCTCTGTCGCTTACAATAATCTTTGTAGAAATTATACAAGATGCATGTATATTACTAGACTCCCATCTAACAAATTAATATTATGTTAAATACAGAATCCTTCCACTTAATTCTTTGCAGAAATTAAATCGCCAATTTCAAAACACATATGAAGCAAATTCAATCGCAAATAAACACAGTTGTTTAATGGGAAAGCTTAAAGCTAAAAACCCCAACTATCATATATTATGTATACCAATGGAGCATGTAAAAATCTCCTACAAAGCTTAGTACATCAAGCTCTCAATACTATCAACAATCATTACACAATGTCATGCATAATTTTGCATATCTATGCACCAATTTCTTGCCCCCTGACAGCCTGCCTCCACTGCACAATCCCTGCTGAAGAAGACCCCTGAATGAATTTGAATTGGACTTGCCTTGATTGCACAATCCTCATTGGCATCTCCAATGTTTGTCAGATGCATTGAATGCATCACTATAGTCACAACAGATAGTCCATCTCACCCTTTCACCTATCTCTCCATTGGGTCTCCACTGGAACTGACATGCAAGTAGTTAACTATTGTATTTGTTCAGTTGCAAGTGAGTCCCTAGTTTTGGATTAATTAAATAATTAATTCACTAATTTCTTACTAGTGTATCTTCAATTAGAACTAGATACAACTAGCACAACTGAGTTTAACTCACTTAACTGAGTTAAACTAAATAACAAATCCCATAACAACTCTTCCAACTCTGTCACAACTTGCCACTACCAGTTATATCTGAGTCCTCCATGCATGAGTCACCAACCACCGTAGGAATTGCGTAATTCCTTCAGCCCACTGATTTTCCAAATCTGTTCACTGAAATAAAATGCTCCAAGAGAATAAGTTGATATTTATTGTCGAATTATTATTAAGGGCTAATAATAATCGACATGCATATATTTTTAGATTAGCGATCTATAAATAGACTTTGCCCAATATTCTAAAAATAGAATCTCATCTATTTTTGCAACTTGATCAACCATCTACAAATAGCCTCGTGCTACTTATATAATATGCTCACCATTTCTAAAAATAGACATACACCTAAAAATATCATGCAGGCCCCACATATTGAAGGTGCTTAATTTTCACTAAACTCGTCATCTTGTTGAATCTCAACACTCCCTCTCAACAAGATAGGGATTATCCTTCACCCCGATCTTGCCTCTATGGTATTTGAATTTGCTTCTGGTGATCGCCTTCGTCAGAATATCTACATCCTGATCTTCTGTAGGAATGTACTGAAGCAACATGATCTTCCACTCCACACAATCTATAATATGATGATACCGGATATCTATATGCTTAGATCTATCATGAAACATAGGATTAATCGAGAGTTTAATGCAACTCTGATTATCAAAATGTATCACTGTAGGATCTAAATGAGAACCGAAAAAACCGACCAGGATCTTCCTCATCCAGATAGCCTCACATGCAGCTTGACTTGCTGCCATGTATTCTTCTTCCATTGAACTGAGTGCCATGGATCTTTGTTTCCTATTGTACCGAGAAACTGTTGTAGATATGATACTAAAAACCCCTCCTGATGTGCTCTTTCTGTCCTTTGGGCTTCCTGCCCAATCTGCATCCGTGAAGTCATGCAACTTCACCTCATCCGTCTGTCTGTACCATAATTCATACTCAGATGTTCCTCTGAGATATCTCAGGACATGCTTTCCTACCTTCCAAAAGAGCTTGGTAGGCTTAACCATCACTTGACTAAGTTGGTTCACCGCATAGCATATGTTCGGTCTTGTATTAACTAAATACATGAGCGAACCCACCAACTGTCGATAGATAGTAACATCCACTACCTCTGTCGATGTAGCATCCTCTTTCCTCCAATTTCCTAGAAGAGGAGTATCCATGGGCTTGCAGTCCTGCATGTGAAACTTACCAAGTATCTCCCGAGCATACTTGCCTTGAGACACAAATAGTTCACCTTCTCGCTGCCATATTTCCAATCCAAGGAAATAATGAAGGAGGCCCAAATCCTTCAACTCAAACTCCTTTTCAAGATCCTCCTTGCATGAGTGTATCAACTGCTCATCACCCATTAGTATTAAATCATCAACATAAAGAAAAATGATTAAAATCTTACCTTCCACCACAATTTGGTATAGGTTTGCATCTGCCTCACCCTTGGTGAAGCTAAGTCCAATGAAATAGTTGTCGATCCATGTGTACCAAGCACATGGTGCTTGCTTCAGCCCATACAATGCTCTTTTGAGTCTTCACACATGTGACTCGTTACTGAAGATCTCAAATCCTTTAGGATACTCAATGTACACTTCTTCCTCAATGATCCCATTAAGGAACATGGTCTTCACATCCATCTAATGCGTGTGCCAACCCATCTGCACTAAGAGAGCAAGAATGGTCCTTATGGAAGAATATCGTGCGATAGGTGCAAAGGTTTCTTCATAATCAATCCCCTCGATCTGTGAGAAGCTCCGGGCAACAAATCTTGCCTTATACTTCTCGACGCTCCCATCAGAAACTTGCTTTACCTTGTACATCCATATTGAACCTACCACTGATTTACCAACCGGCCTTGGAGCAATCTCCCAAGCATTGTTTCTGACAATGGAGTCATACTCCTCCACCATGGCATCTGTTCACTGAAATAAAGTGCTCCAAGAGAATAAGTTGATATTTATTTTCGGATTATTATTAAGGGCTAATAATAATTGACATGCATCTATTTTTAGATTAGCGATCTATAAATAGACTTCACCCAATACTCTAAAAATAGAATCTCATCTATTTTTCCAACTTGATCAACCATCTACAAATAGCCTCCTGCTACTTATAGAATATGCTCACCATGTCTAAAAATAGACATACACCTAAAAATAGCCTGCGGGCCCCACTTAGTGAAGGTGCTTAATTTTCACTAAGCTCATCATCTTATTGAATCTCAACAATCTTTGGGTTTCCATGTAGCTTTTGAATTTTTTCCATAAATGTAGTAGCAAATGTACTTGCTTTAAATGGATGAGATAATGCACAAAAGTGTGCATACTTGCTAAGTCTATCAACTACCACCATGATGACACTCTTTCCTTCAGACTTAGGTAAACTTGTGATAAAATCCATCAAAATCTCCTCCCAATGTTGACTTGGAATGGATAAAGGTTGTAGAAGATCTGGGGTTTAATTGTCTCAACTTTATTTTGCTGGAAAACCAAATATTCTGCCACAAACTTTTGAATATCAAATTTAAGGCCATCCCAAAAAAGTTATTTCTTCACCCTATGGTAAGTTTTTAAAATCCCCGAGTGTCCTCCTAAAGGAGAAGTGTACAATTCAAAAAGGATATTTTGTTTTATTTGGAAATTATTACAAATATATAAGCGATATTTTTACCATAAGGAATCATTTTTCCAAATAAATGTATCAAATGTACTAGGATCTTGCTGCAACTTTTGAATGAGTGTCCACACTTCTTCATCCTTCTTCCATTCATCCCTCGCTTCGGTTATCCAATATAGTTGGATAATAGAAATGGCACAAAGCAATGCTTCCACATCTTTATTCTTTCTTGAGAGTGCATTTGCAACAACATTTAGCTTCCCTTTTTTGTAGATGATTTCAAAGTCATAACCCAACATCTTTGTGACCCATTTTTGCTGCTCTTCTGAAGATATTATTTGTTCCAAAAAGTGTTTAAGGCTATCATGATCAGTTTTTACCTTAAAGTGACTTCCCATTAGGTAAGGTCGCCATTTCTTTAGTGCATGTAGTATTGCTAACATTTCCTTCTCATAAATAGATTTTTGTAAATACTTTCCTTTGATTAGATGACTTTCAAAAGCAATGGGTCTTCCTTCTTGCATTAAAACAACACCAATTCCATTTCCTGAGGCATCACATTCCACAATAAAGGTATTTGTGAAGTCTAGCGTAGCTAAGACCGGTGCTAGGCACATTGCCTCTTTAAGATGTTCAAAGGCCTTAGTTGATTCAAGAGTCCATGAAAATGCATCTTTCTTCTATAATGTTGTTAGAGGTGTTGTTATTTTCCCATAATTCTTAACAAAATTGTGATAATACCTTGTTAACCTGAGAAATCCTCGCAACTACTTTATTGTTGTGAGGAATTTCCATTCCTTAATGGATTTAATTTTTCTAGGGTCTACCTTAACACCCTCATGATATACAATATGACCCAGATATTCCACCTCTTGTACTCCAAAGAAACATTTGGATGTTTTTACATATAATTGTTTCTCCTCCAACAGTTTGAGCACCTTGTCAACATGTTGAACATGATCCTTCCAAGACTTGTTGTAGATTATTATATCATCAAAAAATACTAGCACAAATTTTCTAAGGAAGGGTTTGAAAATGGAATTCATCAACCCTTGAAATGTAGAAGGTGCATTGTTAATGCCAAAAGGCATGACCAAAAATTCATAATAACCCTCATGAGTTTTAAATGTTGTTTTCGGAATATATTTAGTCTTCATTGTAATTTGATGATATCTTGAACGAAGATCCAACTTGGTAAAATAAATTGCTCCATTTAATTCATCCAATAATTCATCAATCACGGGAATGGGAAAGTTATCTTTAATAGTGAGCTTATTGAGCTCCCTATAATCCAGACACATGCGCCATGATCCATCCTTCTTGTGCACTGATACTACTAGAGCAGAGAATGAACTTTGACTAGGTTTAATTATACCAACCTCTAACATTTCTGCAATCATACATTCAATTTCGCTCTTTTGGACATAAGGATATCTATAAGGCTTGATGTTTGGAGGAACACTTCCTGGAATTAAATGAATAGCATGATCATGATCATGAATAGGTGGGACTCCTTTGGGAGTTTCAAACACCTTGAAATGATTATCCAATACTTTTTGCAGATCTAGAGAAATAGAAAATTTTGGTGTTGGAACTTCTAGTGAGCATAATTGTGCAATTACACCTCATTGTTCTTTCTTTAGAAGCTTTGTCATGACCTTAGAGCTTATTATCTTTCCCGGCTTCCCTGCAATGCCCTGTAATTTGACTTCCTTTCCCTCCAAAAAATCATTAGGGGAATTTTGAGGTCTAAAATGGGCCTCCTAAGGAAATTATAAAATAATAGTGGAGATAATAAAATAAGATTTGATTACATCATCAAATTTTAGAGAGAAAAAAGGGAAAACTATTTTCAACTCGTATTTTCAACTTATCTCCCTATGGGTATACTCAAATTTTGAGTGGAAACACTCATTGGAAGCAGAATTTGATTTCCCATCCAAGGAGTACCCATGTTGCATACTTTCGATGGACACTGCTACATGAAAAATGAGAAATGCATGAAAGAATGTGACTATAAACACATTTTTTCATGTATTTCTCATTTTAAATTATGTAATAAAACATGGGTATATGGATAATTAATTACATCCCGAAGTACTCTGCTAAAATTTAATTGTAGATAAGTTGAAAATACGAGTTGAAAAAGTAGTTTTTTTTTATTTTATTATTTTTTAATATTTTTACTTTTTTACTCCAAAAATGGTGAATCATCCCCCATGGTTGACATCATCATCTTGAATCCTATTGGTTCTTATAAATTTTATTTTTTTTGTACATTTTCTTAGGAGGCCGATTTTAGACCTCAAAATTCCCCTAATGATTTCAAGAAAAGTTCTTGAAATCTACAAGCTATTGTCCCCAAAGATTGTAACCATTGTACTCCTAGTACAACATCAGTACCTCCCATTGGAATGGAAAGCATTGGGTTGTTCAATACATATTCCCCTATGATTAGCTTGATATTGTGGTATTTTCCAGAGAAAATTATAGTCCCTCCATTTGCAACCATCACTTGACATTCTGGTGTTGGGTATAGGAAGCAATTCAATTCGTTGGCTACCTTACAATGCATAAAATTATGGGTACTACCCAAATCAATCAAATTTATTACCTTTTTCTTCTTGATATGTCCTTCTATCTTGAGATTTTGAGGATTGGTAATTCCTGGCAATGCATTACACGATATGGTCGGACTCATTTCTTCTTCTTCTTCTAGGGTTGGTTACTGGTGTATATCCTCTTCTTTTGAAGTTTCTTGTTCATTTTCTTCCTCGTCTTCACAATCTATGTAAAATAATTTCTTCTCGGCACACTTATGACCTTTAGTGTATTTTCTATCATAACTGTAGTAAAGCCCTTTTGCTCTTCCAATTGTTGTGGTTTCAACCTTGTAGGTTGTGGAAGTCTAGGAGTAGCAACACTTCCATCTTTATAGATGTGATTGGTAGGCTTCCTTGTCGTCATAATTTTACATTCAATTTTTCTTGCCAACATGAAAGCCTTCTCCAAAGAATCAGGTTCCCAAACGCGAACCTCGTGTTGGATGTTATCCTTTAAAGTCCTTATGAAGACATCAATCTTGTGTTCCTCTAGAATATCAGTTACCCTTATATTCAATTTTTGGAAGTCCTCAATGTGCTCCACCATTGAACCCTTTTGTTTGAGATTTATCAGTTGGCTAAAGAAGGTGTTTCTCTTTGTATCCTCATAATGTGCTATCATTTCCTCCATAAAAATTGACCAAGTGACAATATTTTTACGGGAGCAAAGTGAGCGATACCATACAAATGTATTTCGTTCTAGATGTAAAGTTGCAATGCGTACCTTTTGTGTGTTTTGCACATTATTGAGATCAAAATATTTCTCCATCTGTAGTATCCATGTTACGAGATCCTTGCCATCAAACTTCCTCATATCCATCTTTGGAATATGGTGGTTCTTCTATCCAACATTAGAGTTTATGAAATCACGATTAACATTTATTTTGTTCTCATCATGAGTTTCCTCTACTATCTTTTCGCCATTAGGAAACATTTCTTGTATCAACTTTTCCAAACCTTCGATGTCTACTTTTAGATCATTCTTCATGTTTTCCTTGTTGTCTTTCATTTTTTCATCGATCTTAACTTCCATGTCATCCATATTAGCTTCCATGCCAACTTCCATGCCATCCACTTAGCTTTCAAACCATCCATCTTAGCTTCCACGCCTTTCTTCAAACCATCCATCTTAGTTTCCACGTCTTTCTTCAAAACTTCCATTTCATTTTTTGTTGCTCTTTGCGATAGCGAAATTTGGTGCACTTTCTCTTGTAATTTTGATATCTCATGTTGCATTTCTTCGTCTTCATGAGTCATAGTAGAGCCTACTAAAGGCTTAATGGGTGTTGAATTCTTTTTAGGGGGCATTTTAGAACCCAATACTTATATCTATTATTCAATATTCCCTTGGAATAAATTCAAACTAATTTTTCAAACAAGAATTATGTAATTCGAAAAAAATACACACCCTTTTCTTGCTTTTGAGGAGTTCGATATTGAAACTGAATTATCCTGTCATTTCTGATCTTCAATATTTGAAATTAGGTTCTGTAGTAGCCCTATAAATATTCTTTCGAATGCCACAGATATGACCTGATTTGGATTCTTCAAGGCAAATTTATGCCATATCTCCCACAATGACCTAATTATGGACTGGTTCAGTAGAGCGAACTTGTATGGAATTCCACGTGTCATTGTTTCCTCCTTCAGCTCTAAAATTGATATACAAAAAACTACATTCTATGTACTTGTGGCCACTTTTTACAGAATTCCAATCCGATGCTCAAAGAGATATTTATGACGATTTTCCCACGGTCACCTCTTTAAGATGAAATTCGGGAGCCTAAATAAATCCTAAATTACACAGATCATATCTCCGAAAATATTGTGAACCAAGATCTTAAATTTTTGTACAACATTCCTCAAGATTTCAGCTTCGCTCTATAAAAATTTCAGCTTCTAAACCTTCGTAGAACAAAAGTTATAGCAAAAATTCCACGATGACTTATTTAGGTGAAATTCAAGAGCCTAAAAAAAAAACCTAACTTCCACAGATCATATCTTCGAAATTATTGCGAACCAAGATTTGAAATTTTTACATGACGTTCCTCAGGATTTTACCTTCTCTCTATAAAAATTTCAGCTCCTGAAACTTTGTCAAAAAAAAATTATAGCGAAAATTCCACGATGACCTGTTTGGAGCAGTGAAACCCTAGAATCCAAAGCTTTGATACCAAATGTTATGAAACCAACTCCAAAAATAGAAGAAAAGAGAGATAAATGCCTTAGAAATAAGTCACTTCAAGGGGTAAACCTCCAATACATTACATAAATGAACTATTATTGGATGATACAAATGAAAAAACCTCATTCTATATATAGGAGTCCATGGGGTCAAAATATAATCCTAGTTGACCTAACAATAATAATGTAAGGGCACAATAATAAAAATATTGGGGTTATAGGGGTACAACAATAACAATAAGGGGCTACACTAACAACAATAAGGGAGTACACTAGTAATATAGGGACCTAAAAACAACACAGATAATTTCCTGGGAAAATCTTGCTGCTCAAAACCCTAGTATCTTATATTGTATATTCCACAAGGAATCATGAAACAATTACAATGCAATTCTTCTCACAAGAATCTCCTACAATCTGCCTATCGTCTCACACTAATCCAGACAAAATCGAGCCAACACTTAGCCAATTCTCAGCATGTCTTCAGCCTTCCTTTTTCATGAAATTCTTGATGAATGCAATCCCTATTCTTTCATAATTTCAGCATTCCTCAACTATGCTGAGTATCATGGACATCTTGTGTTGTTTTAACTGCATCTGGGAAGCCTTCTAATATCACAACTGATAGTCACACTTCCCTTTAACCTTTCTCTCAACTTTGTCTCCAATGGAACTGACATGCATGTAGCTAATAATATTAAATCCTCAGTTGCATGTGAGATCATTGATTGTGAATTAAATAATATCTAATTCACTTGATCTCTCACTAGTGTATCAAACATTTACAACTAGCACAACTGACTTTAGCTCACTTAACTGAGCTAAACTGATTACAACCTGCATTAACTAATGCACCACTACATTTCGAACTCTGTTACAACTAGAATTACTCTCCATGCCTCACCAACTACCCTCAACTCGAAATTCATGAATTAAGGGATAACTAAAATAGACATGCACCAAATTTAGCACACACCAGTGTAGGTGTTACTTGGACCTCCTGGTCCCACACTTAGTGTAGGTGTTGCTTGGACCTCCTAGTCCCACACTTAGTGTAGGTAATGCTTGGACCTCCTGGTCCCACACTTAGTGTAGGTGCTACTTGTTGTTTCTGGATGCCAATTTCACTATTTCTTGTTGCAAAATTCAACATGACTCCATTATTAGAAACAATGCATGGGAATTTTTCCCAATACCAGAGGGGAAGTCAGTTGTAGGATCCAGGTGGATCTACAAGGTGAAGCAGGTAGTAGATGGGAGTGTGTAAAAGCACAAGGCTAGATTTGTGGCCAGAGTGTTCTCTCAAGTGGAGGGGATTGATTATGATGAGACTTTTGCACCAGTCTCAAGGTACTCATCAATGATGTCCATCCTTGCACTCTCAGCATAGATGGGATGGAAGATGCATCATATGGATGTAAAGACAGCCTTCCTCAATGGGGTGATTTAGGAATAGGTGTACATTGAGAAACCAAAAGGTTTTGAGACCTTAGACATGGAGTCACATGTGTGCATACTCAAGAGAGAACTGTATGGGTTGAATCAAGCACCTCGTGCTTGGTACACCAGGATCGACAGTTATTTAATTAGGTTTGGCTTCACCAAGAGTGAAGAAGATGTGAACATTTATCATATTCTAGTAGATGGTAAGTTTTTTATTATTGTACTTTATTTCGATGATCTAATACTGACATGTGATGAGTAGTTCATCAAGTCTTTCAAAGAGGATCTTGCAAGATAATTTGAGATGAAGGACATGGGGCTCTTGTATTATTTCTTGGGATTGGAAATATGGCAAAGATATGGGCATCTATTTGTATCTTAAAGCAAGTATGCCAATGAGATCCTTAGGAAATTCCACATGGAGGGAAGCAAACCCATGGAAACTCCTCTAGTAGGAAATTGGAGGAAGGAGGATGCTACTTCGGGCGAAGTAGTGGATGTTATTGTTTACAGGAAGCTTGTGGGTCACTCATGTATTTGGTAAACACCCGACCATACATATGCTATGCGGTTAAATAACTTATTCAAGCTATGTTTAGGCCTATCAATATCTTTTAGAAGGCATTCAAGCATGCGTTGAGATACCTCAGAGGCACTTTAGAGTATGGGCTATGGTACCAACAGACAGAGGGAGTGAATCTTCAAGTCTTCACTGATGTAGATTGGGCAGGGAGTCCATCCTACAGGAAGAGCACATCTAGGGGCATCTTCGGCATAGGATCAACAAAATTTTCCTAGTATAGTAGGAAATAGAGATCAGTTGCACTTAGTTCAACAGAGGCAGAGAACATGGTAGCCATTCAAGAAGCATGTGAGGCCATCTAGATGAGGAAGATACTTGTTGGTTTATTTGGTCGGTAAATGGATCCGACAGTGATTTATTGTGATAATCAGAGTTGCATCAAACTCTCGGTTAATCTATTTTTTCATGATAGTTCCAATAATATTAATATTTGGTATCACCTTCTTAGATATTGTGTGCAGAGGTAGATTATTTCATTAGATTATATCCCCGCATAGGTGCAGGATGTAGACATATTGATGAAGGCACTATCAAGAAGAAACTTTCAGTTCCACAGAGACAGGATTGAGGTAGCAGATAATCCCTTTCTTGTTGAGAGGGAATTTTGAAATGGAACCAAGAAATGGTACCCCAAGGGGACCTCTAATTTAATTCTCCCTTAATTAAATTAGAAGAAAAATTGTAATTCCATCTCATAATAGCTTGTGAGTGTTAACTGAGTCAAGAAGGCTTAGTTAGCTTAGTTAATTCGAGTTGGAGGTCAAACTAGAATCATGTAGAGTTCTTCCTAAGTTTTATGGGGTCTAGTTACAATTATTTGTGAGTTATAATTAGTTAACTCAATTAATTGAGTTAAAAATCAGTTTAACTAGTTCTACCTGAGAGATGAGCTAGTGAAAGGTTCAGTGAATTAAATCTGATTTAATTCACAAGTAGTGATCAATCAGTTAACTAATAATTCACTATAAATAGTTGTTGCATGTTAGTTCTAAGGAAGGTCGAGTTGAGATTGGGGTTAAAGGGAAGATAACTATCAGTTGTATGATTAGAAAATTGTACATGTCATGCATGAGGTCATCGGGTTGCCTTGAAGGAATTGCACATTAAATTCTTGGTAATTTCTTTATTAATAGGGCCACATTTCCTCTAGGAATGTGTAATCAAGGTTGGTCAGTCAATAGAGTGAAAAAGTTTCTCAGAAAGGGAAATAAGATTGTATTGTTTCATGATCATGACTTCATGCAATATACAGATAGCGGGGTTTTAAGCAGTTTATTTCCCAAGATAAATCTTGTGTTGTGTGATTGATAATTTCTTTCTCTTACTTGTTATGTGACTGTGCAATCGAAATTGGTTTCCGTAATTTTTATAAGTGATTCTGTATTTTGTTTTAGTACATTACAATATCAGTTGAATCCATTTAGATATTTCTACATGTATTACCGATCTCTTTAGTGTGTCATCTATATTTTGCATATAACATATGATTGATACCAAATATCTATTCATTGTACTCTTATGTGATGCCACATTTACCGCTTGGTCCCCCATGTTTGACTTAGTGGGTTGGGTTGATCCTAGTCCTCCACTAGTGGTTTGTTCTTGTATTCTTTCTTACCTTGATTCTTCACTAGGAACAATCCTTCCAAGAATAATTAAGGCCATTTTTTAGATAAGTGAGGTCACCAAATTGAAATTTTCTGATTTGAAATCCACCAGTTGGGTTGTATACTAAGAGCTTTCCAAGTTCTATGGCTCCCTCCTCATCTCCAAATTCAACAACAACACAATGCATAAATGAATTTGAAATGGGGGAAAAAAAACCTTTTATAGGAAAACCCTAATTTTTAGTTGGCCATTATGGGATCACTGTAGCTCTGTTTGAAAAAAAATATGCACCATTTGAAAGCTCTTTGTAAGATCTCAAATGAGTTTCTTTTCATTTTTTGTAATTTGACACTTCACCTAGAAACCATATTTTCCATTAGGTCTCACTTTACCACCTATTGAAATCAAATCTCTTCATATTTGTTGCTCCTACTCTCACACCACTTTTTATTTTAACCTATTGACTTATGTGTCGAGTTTCATCATGAATAATCATTTTTACTCATGTTTCAACGATCTCGTTTGGGCCTCTCCCTTGTGGCAGCATCATTGAGTCTCCCTTGTTCAATGCATTAATTATGAGTCACCCGTATATACCATGGAGTGTATTCAAAACCCCATTGAGCGTTGTTATAGTATGTCATCCTCTCTATGTGCTGCATTTGTCTTGTATTGCCAATATTTAACCTCCAAATTGTTGGGAAAAATACCGAGAGGGGGGGTGAATCAGTATTTTTAAAACTCACAATAATAATTTTCTTTTCTAAAATCTGTACACGACTTTACTGAACCCATCGCATATGTATGCGAATGTAAAGTTGTAAAACAATTAATTATTTATCTATTTAACTTAACCAAAATGTAAGAGATTCATCGAGTATTTGATAATCAGTAAGCATGTGCATTAAGAACATAATAAAGCATCACACATAAGAAACACACATGAACACCAGGATTAAACTGTTGTTGTTGTCTTCTAAGTATTCAATCTTATTAATATCAAAAAAATATTACATTCATGTACTAGTGTAGACTCATGCCAGTACGTCGGAACCCACCTACTGAAGGCTACAACCTTCACTCATTCTCTAGCTCCTATAGGAAGGGAGCTCCAACCTCCTAATCTTGTTTTCCAGCAACCACTGGAAGGGAGCTTCAACCCCCTCAATTTGATCACCAACTACTATTGGCAGGAAGCTTTGAATTCCTTACTAAAGCCTCCAACCCTCATCACCATCCGTGGATCACATTTCATAAATTTTCGCATTGGATCCACCTGCTTTAATACATCACGGCTTGTAGATCAACTAAAGAAAACACTTACATAAATGAACTAGAACAGAGAGATCATTTTAACCAGAACACAAAACTAAACTCATAGTACTACATCAACACACAGAATAAATTTCAACCCTGATCATTCATATGCCAAAATGTATACACGACTTCACTTAAGGAAACCCACGTGTATTCACGTTTTTCTATTGAGAAACTTGCGTATAGATATTAATATACCAAAAACCTGTTATTCTGAATCAACCACAAAGTTGACCAAATTTATTCTGAAAATACATTGTTAGCTTACAAAAACCTCATATAATTAGCAGCATCAATCATCTTTTCAACCAATCAATCATGTAACCAAATTCAACTTCATCATTCAAACAGATCTACTTCAGAAATTATAATTCAACCCAGATCAACATGAATACATCACTGATAGACAGTAGAGATACAGCAACACTGATCAGGTTGACCGGTATTTTATAAATATAAACCCTTCCTTTATGTAGGTGACTTTGATGAAACGAACCAACGTGTATACGCGACTTTACGGAGACCAACTTATGTACAGATCTGAAATTTTTGGCCTAAAATTGCGCAGCTCTTCAGAACTTTAGAAATACCCAAATCATAATATTAAGAGATAAAAACATGTGTAAATACTTATATCTAGTCAATCCATGAGTAGATCATACATTGCAAAGTTATTTTAGGTCTCGTGATCCTAATCCATCATTCTTTTCATTGGTGCATAATTATTTCAGATCTATATGTCAACTATGGCCCTTACAATGCAAATATACTTCATATTGAAATATTCATCAAAAAACCTTTCACATGCACACTTTAACACTTTGATCTTCTCCTCCTTATATAGCTTGAACCTTAACCAATACCATGAGCCAAAACGACACTAGTATCAGTGGTAATCTTGGACGGGATAAAATAATCGTTACTGCGCTCAATATTGTGGGCTAATACCATGGTAAAGACCCTTGGTATTATTAAATTAGTGCACCATAATGTACGCGACTTTGCTTCTTTGTACCCGCATGTATACGTGACTTGGCCTTAACAAACCTGCGTATATTTCTTCAAATATTCACCTTTATCAAACTTCTGATTCTAACATGCAAACCTTTGTCCCATCATTCTATCATTATGTTCCATCATTTTGTCACTTCTGAACTGATTTGTGAACTCATCCAGTTACCATATACTTGTTTTTCTACAAGCGGGTTTCCATCAAGGACAGCGCATGCATCATACTGCCAACACAAATGTCCTGATATTTATTTTAAAATCTGTCTTTGGAGTAATTGACCATCCTCTATAGAATTGTATCAGTTGTTGTTAGGTCAACCTTTCCTATTATGTTATGACAAGAGAAGGTGTCAATCCACCCATCCCATTATTCTCTATTACCTTCCCTGGTGCCAGTATCTATCACTGTAGAGTCCCAGAATTGTTTTGTTTTAACACCCTTTTGCATCCATATTTTCCTTCTTTTCCTATCACTATCAACCTAATAAAGGCAGAAATCGTATGCTTTTGACAAGTTAAAACACTTATGTGTCCCATTTTTCACATTTTCTAATATGCCCTATTTTTTTGTTAAATATTACATTCAGCTACAAAATTAACACAATTTTGCAGCTATTTCACAGATCTGCAGCTACCTCCATTGATAACAAGGTTCCGGTGTGATAGCTCAGCAAAGGAGTATATGGGTAGAGAGAGGATGATCCCTTCATGGATCTCCTCTTATTATCCGAGCCAATTCACCAAGGAGATCACTCAGTTACATGGTCAAAGGTGACAGTGAACATGTAGCAGCTCTGAGAAACATAGTCTGAGAATGTCACGAATTTGTCAATTTTCTTCCCTAATAGAAAATCAACAGGATAGCGATATTTGTTTAAGTTTTTAAATTGTATAAGGATTATAAAGAGACATGTAGGCATAGAGATCGTGTACTGTTAAACGCACTCTATAAAACCATGGAAACTCTGTGTATTCGGGTCACACCATCTTTTATCTTCCTGAGTATTTGGTTTGAAGACTTTTATCTTAATTCGAAGCTCCTTTTCTTCGTAAATTGATGTGTTTTTAGTGTTAAAGAAACATATTGCGTTGCGGAGGGCCCCTACAAGCAGATCAGGTCATTTTCTTTCAATTTTTAGTTTATTTCAAACGCATTATCGTTTGGTAGTTCTAATCTATTTAATGCTTTGATTTCATTTTCAAGTTCAGTTTAAATAGTTCAATGCTCTGTTGTTCCTAATTTCGCAGATTCATTTCTTAGATTCAATCTTTCCATATTTTATATAGCTCAATTCATTTCCTTTTTGTTTACATTCTAGATTAAAAATTGCAGTAGATAAAAGCTTTGTTTTCATAGAATTTTGGTTTAAGTTTCAGTTAGCTTTCAATTTTCATGCCTTCATAAAACTAGGACTTGTACAATATTTCATGCTTTCATAATTTAGAGTTAGTTCTCTGTTTTCTGCAGCATAAAAATCTCAAAAACAACTTGATAAAAATAAATTATAAATTAATCTAACATTTCTTTTGAAAGGATTTATCTCACAAACCATTTTTAACGATTCAATTCAAATGAAATTAACTGAATAACATTTTACATAGATAATAGATTGCTCTAAAACTCACTGATCCATAGGAATTTAACACTAATACAAATTTTCAAAAATTAACAAATCTCAAAGTTCAATCCTCACTCTAATGACAAAGACTTATAGCACATATAGTTCACTTGCACTTCATTAGTTAACTGACTCTGTTCGATAATTTATGATTGCAATTTAAGAACATTAAATTGGCTAAACATTTTGGCGATGTTGTCGGGGAAGTGTAGATAGAAGTCTTAGAAATAAAACATGATATGCATAGGGAGAGAGATTCTAAAGGTAGGTTTATAGGACGAGTAATAATTCTGATTCCTACATGATTACTCACTCCATCCCGACCTCGAATTTATACACCACCCACTCAAACTCGAATTCCATACTTAGGTGGCCCACATAGACTTCCTGAAATCCTAAGATATGAAATCCAACCCAGACATTCACCTACTTCATCTACCAAAGCTTTAATTGAAGAATAAAATCCCCCATCCCCAACCACAGGAGTAATATTCTTATTTTCAACAAGGAGAAAAACTTCTAGAACAAGAATTAGAAGTTCTCAATGAAGAAGAAGAACAAGAAACTCATTCAAATTCTCCATTGATAGAGGAACCATAAGAATTAGAAAATCCTGTTGTAGAACCAAATACTTACATTAGTTCTGAGGAATCCATCATGGTTGAAGAGGGAGAAGGATAAGTACACAATGTCAATGGTTAACAACCTAGGGTTGGAGGAGGAAGAGGAGCAAATAGAGTAGGTGGAAGAGGTAGAGGTAGAGGTAGAGGAGATCCATAACCTTTTGGATTCCCTATTCTCGATGGGGATACAATGTACATAATGAAAAATATTTCACCTTCTGTCCTCCCTAATTTTCATGGAATAAGAAGTGAGGATCCAGAAACATTTCTCTTTGAATTTGAAGTATTATGCAGATCATATGATTATCTACACGATGCTCAAAAATTAAAAATTTTCCCTCCTACCTTAAAGGATTCGACATTAAAATGGTTTATGAGTTTAGGGACAAATTCTATAGGAACATGGGTAGAAATGAAAGATGAATTCTTAGTGAAATATAAGGAATATTGTATGCCTTGTAGCATGAAAGATTATTTTTTTTAAATGGCGCAAAGGGAAGATGAAAATATTGAAGATTTTTTCGAAATATTTGTTTATAATATTAAAAAGGAAAAAATGAATAATCTGGATGAGGAAACTTTGAAATCTCTCTTACTCAAATCCATCAGAGATGAGTGGATTGATCTCCTCGATGCAGTGGGGAAAGGAGACATTTTTCAGTTACCATTTGGAGAAATTTGTGAGTTATGTGTACATATTTGAAGGGGAAAATCATGAATCGGGAAAATTCCAATAGATCCTCTCTTATCAAGAATAAATAAATCTGCAGCTCAGAAATTTAGTAGAGCAAAATTAGGTAATTTTCTTGATAATTTCAAGACAAGTATTTGAGGAAGTCTTATTGAGAAAATTAACACCCTTAAAATAAAGAACAAGCAAAAAGATGAAAACGTTGCTATATCTATCTTCAGTCCTAGGTGTAGAAAGAAACATGCTTTGAGAGAATGTCCTTTAGACTTAAAAACCATAGAAACCTGTGTAATATGTACAGAAAATCATGATACTAAATAATTCCCCTTTATACCAAGTATTAGGGCTGTATATAGTGAAGAAGGAATGCCAAATTAGGTAGAACCTCTCTGCTCTATTGCCAGAAGGCCATGGAAAAACCCTCAAAATCAAAATCAAAATTTTAATCCTCAACAACTTGCACAAACTTCACAAGGTAATTGGAATTCACCTATGCCATGGAAGACTAGGGCTCAACCACAACCACAATCTTGGAATCAAGGGTGGAAAAATCCTTATGGAAGGTATGCTCAATATCAACAATATCCACCACCCTATCAAAATTTTCCACCGAAATTCTTTCCTCAGAATAATCAATACCTCAAGCTCAAGTTCAAAATGCAATTCCACAACTCTCTTTACCATTTGCACAAAAACCAAACCAATTACCCATTCAACCACTTCCAAATCAAAATAATAAATGTGTTTACAACATGGAAGGGAAAATTTCTCAAACCTATATAATAACTCCACTAGATCTAAATAATGTTCAATAAAGATCTGGTAGAGTATTAGAAAACAAGAAACCCTCCGTTGTTATTCAGGAAAAAAAGAAAAATTCTCAAAAAAATAATAATAAATATGAAGAAGAAGAAATTTCTCTTCCTCAAAAAGAAATTGATCAAACAGAAAATATTCCTATAATTTCTGATGATACTCCTATTATAAAACAAACTTCAGTATCTATTACAAGGCCACCTTTTCCTGGAAGGTTGAAAATTGATAAAGGAGTAGAAAAACAAATCACATTTCCTGATTATGATATGATGGATGAATTGAAAAATATTTGTTTAAAAATTCCTTTTTTGGAATCTATAAAAGAAATACCATTTTTTTCAAAAACGATTAAGGAATTGAGTACTCAAAGAGAGAGAAAAGACATAAAAAGAATCTAATTAGTTGGGATAATTGCAGACATTGTGATGGGGAAGGCAACAATGCAGAAATATTTGATTCAGGAAGCCCCATTGTGAAAATTCACATCAATGGAATTGAAATACCAAACGCATTGATTGATCTAGGATCAGCCATAAACATAATGAGTAAAAAAATTATGGATCAAATAAAACTTCCTAACCTTCAATACACACCAACATTATTACAATTAGCATACAGGTCTGTAATTAAACCTGATGGTGTGCTAGAAGATATTTTTGTATCCTTAGATCCTTGGGAATATCTTATCGATTTCATGGTTTTAACAGTCAAGAATAATTTAGGAGGACATCCATTAATTTTAGGAAGACCTTGGTTAGCTACAGATGATGCTTTCATCAATTGTAGATCAAGAGACATGTCTATCTCATATGGTAGTTCCACAAAGAAATTTACATTATATCCACCTGCAAAAACAACAATAGATATAGAAAGTGAAGAATGGATAGATGATGATAATGATATACAACCTATTTTCACTATTGTACAAACAAGTGAGGAGGACCAAATTTTAAATTCAATAGAAAATAATGAACCCACCTTATATCATGACAATAGTCAAACTTTTCAAGAACAATGTATTATCGAATATCTATCATCTAGACAAATGTCTTTACATTCTATGGAAAAATTTGGAAATTCTTGGATAGAAATATTTCTAGAAAAAACATTGAATATTAAAGAAAATCTGGAAGAATTACAAAAAAATCAACTGATAGAGAGCTTGCAAAAACACTTTTTTTCTTATGCATGGGAGTATAAGGATATGAAAGGAATTAATCCCAAATATTGTATGCATCATATATATATTAAAGAGAATGATAGACCAGTTAGACAACCTCAAAGAAGAATTAACCCTAACCTAAAATAAATTGTTAAGGAAGAGCTACAGAAACTGTTGAATGTAAATTTTATTTACCCAATATCAGACAGTCAATGGGTTTCACCCCTAGTAATCGTTCCTAAGAAAAATGGAAAATGGAGGGTATGCATCGATTACAAGGAATTTAATAAAGCAACATTGAAAGACCATTTTCCACTTCCTTTCATAGATCAAGACTTAGACACATTAGCACGGAAAAAGTATTTTTCACTTTTGGATGGTTTCAGTGGGTATAATCAAATTCAGGTAGCACCTGAAGATCAAGACAAAACCACATTTACCTATCAATGGGGAACTTATGCTTACCGAGTACTTCGTTTTGGATTGTGCAATGCTCCAGCAACATTCCAAACATCAGTTCTCGGAATCTTCTCTGATCTTATTCATGGTTGTGTGGAAGTGTATATGGATGATTTCATAGTTTATGGTAATTCTTTTGAAGAAGCACTAGAAAATTTTGAAAAATTTCTAATAAGATGCAAAGAAGCAAATCTTTCATTTAGTCATGAAAAATGTTTTATGATGTTTAATGAGGGAATTGTTTTAGGTCACCATATTTCAGGAAATGGGATAAAGGTAGACTCATTTAAAGTAGAGGTTATTTCCAAATTATCAGTAACAAATTGTCAATGAGATGTTAGGATTTTTCTTGGTTTTAATGGATATTATAGAAGATTCATAGAAAACTTCATGAAAATAGCATCTCAACTCTTAAAATTACTTACCAAAACTTGTGAATTCAGTTGGGACTCTAATTGTCAAAATGTCTTTGAAACTTTGAAAAATAAAGTGTCTAAAGCACCTATTTTGAAAGGACCTAATTGGAAATTTCCTTTCCACATATCCATTGATGCTTCAGATACATCCTTAGGGGTCGTGTTGGGACAAAAATATCTTACTCCTTATGCCATTTACTATACCAATAAAAATTTAACTCTAGCAAAGCTAAATTATACTATAATTGAAAAAGAGTTTTTAGCAGTAGTGCATGTCATTAATAAGTTTAGACATTACATCATTGACTATGAAACTTTCATTCACACAGACCATTCTGCCATGAGATATTTAATGGACAAACCAATCCCTAATGGCAGAATAACCAGATGGCTATTACTATTGCAAGAATTTAACATCACCATTCTAGGTCGACCAAGAAAACAAAATACAATTGCTGATTTTTTATCTAGGATTCAAAATGATAATAATGATATGACTGTAGAGGATAAATTTCCAGATGAATATATTTTTGATGTATCTACTAAATCACCTTGGTATGCAGATATTGCTAATTATTTGGCTACAAGAAAATTACCATCTCATTTTTTTCCCAGAGAAAAGAGGAAAATAATACAAACAAGTGCTTCTTACTCATGGACCAATGAAGAATTGTACAAAACATGACCATAACCCATCATCAGAAGGTGTGTACAAGAATATGAGATACAAGAGATACTTAAAGCTTGCCATGTTGAACCATGTGGAGGCCATTTCTCTCACAAAATAAATCCTTCATTAGGGGAATTTTGAGGTCTAAAATGGGCCTCCAAAGAAAAATGTACAACCAAAATAAAATTAATAAGAACCAATAGGATTCAAGATGATGATGTCAACCATGGGGGATGATTCACCATTTTTTAAGTAAAAGGGTAAAAAGATTAAAAAATAATAAAATAATAAAACTACCTTTTCAACTCATATTTTCAACTTATCTCCCAAATTTTTTACTCAAATTTCAAGTGGGAGTACTCGTTCAATGCAAAATTTAATTCCTCATCCAAGGAGTACCCAAGTTGCATACTTTCTATGGATGCTGCTACATGAAAAAACGGAAATACATGAAAAAAACATTATTGCAATCATGTTTTTCATGTATTTCTTATTTTTCATGTATCATGATCCATCAAAAGTATGCAATGTGAGTACTCCTTGGATGAGGAATTAAATTTTGCATCCAGCGAGTACTCCCGCTTGAAATTTGAGTAAAATCTTTGGGATATAAGTTGAAAATATGAGTTGAAAAAGTAGTTTTTATCTTTTTTCCCTCTAAAATTTGATGATGTAATCAAATTTTATTTTATTATTTCCACAATTATTTTATATTTTCCTTAGGAGGCCCATTTTAGACCTCAAAATTCCCTTATGATAAAATCCTTCTCTTAGGATATTATTGGCCTTCCCTTTTCAAGGATGCCAAAGAATATGTTAAGAGATGTGATAGTTTCCAAAGGATGGGGAAACTTGTTCTTTCAAGTGAAATTCCAGTGCAACCTCAGGTACTCATTGAACCTTTTGAGAAATGGGCTTTGGATTTTGTTGGTCCAATTAATCCACCTTTCAAACAAAAGAGGTATATTATGGTATGCATTTATTATGTTACTAAATGGGTAGAAGCTAAAGCACTTTCATTTTCTACTGAGAATATTGTAGTTTCATTTCTTTTTTAGGATAGCTTCACTATTTTTGGTGTCCCAAGGGAAATTGTAACAAATCAGCGAACACAATTCACATTCATAGTAGTATAGAAGCTGGTTGAAGAATATAAAATCAAGCACCGGAATTAAATCTACGATGTTAGCCTCTCTCATAAAACAATTTTAAATCCAAAATAAATTAAATATTGAAATTTAGGAATTTATGCCTAACTCTCTAGATTGGGTTGTTCCTCTAAGTTAGGAGTTAGTTTAGGTAGCTCCTAGATTAGTGTGTGTGGTTGAGATATTTTCTCAACCAAGTTGTCCAAGATAGACGCACATTCTTGAGACAACCTCCTCATCTATTTAATTGTATTATTGCATTATTTTAATAATGAGAGAATATGTGAGGAATGTGGTAAGGCTCTCAAGCCTTTTCCTCCATGTTTGTGTTTCTATGTTGCTGGTGTGTTTTCTGTGTGTATAAATCTTATTAATTTTCTACATGTGCTATCAGAGCATCCTGTTGGGGCTGAACTAGATACCTGTGGCTACATCTCATAGAGAGTGTGTATTTTTTTCTGTTAGAATAGGCGTTGATTGCGTGGTAAGGTTGTGAGCGTAGAGCCTACATCAGTTTAAGTGGAGGCCAGATGTTCCTTCATCGACTCAAGAGATCATGCCACAATCTTCACTTCATTCATGAATTCTATTTTTCCTTGCTTCGATTTCACAGATAGTTTTCTTCACTGCAATTTCTCTTCCATCAACGAGGATTCCCTTGTAAACATGACCGAATCCACCCTCTCCTATCTTATTTTATCCTCGTAATTCTATGTAGCAAATTTGAAGTGTCTTCGGCTTAAAGAGGATTCATTCCTGCTGTGAAAATGTGAGAATGCGAGCTACGGTGGTGAGTAGTACTGCCTGAAAGTATCTTTGACGATGTTTGGTCATATGAAAACTATGCTAACAACATGATAGTGATTGTATTTTTTGCAAAGGCCTCAATGCAGAGGAATTCGTGGCAGCTTAAACAACTTGTGTCGCTAGGGTGAAATTGGAGCATCATTCTAGGGCTTAGGAACAAACTATTCTAAAATAAAAGATCAAGATCGAGGAAGAGCCAACAGATTTCATCATTTGAAATAGGTGAAGAGAGTCGATGTTGAGCGTGGTAAGTACTGACATTTTCCTTTCTATAATCAAGTAGATTTTGTGAGATTTTTACAGATTGGTTTCGAAGCTGCTACCTCTGGGTTTTCTCCTCACAAGAGAGCCCATAAAAATGTGAGAGGAATGTATTTTTTGTGATTGTGTTGTTCGTCTTACTAGCATACCGCCTGTCCAAGACTATAACTGCGTTGCAATTGAAAGATGATGATTTGCAGATGCTAAAGGGTTTGAAATGGGGCATGGTGCTTTTAACCGTCTGACTGGCATAGCGCATGTCATTAATATAGCATCCAATGTCCATCATGGTCATGAAAATGTCGAAGAGACTATTCTCTTCCTTGAATTCCATCACTTCAAGAAAACAATTAGAGACTGGTTAATTTTGTTGTTGCAATCAAAGATTGACTAAGCCAACAATATAGCTGCAGTAGCTGTACCTACCACAAGATTCATGACATCTGTAGTATGAACACTTAAAATTTGCGCTGACACATATTTCCAAGTAATTAAAGTGGAAGTTTGGGCTGTAATTTCCAAGTGAAATTCCAAATGAATTTTAGCCTCTCTCCTCTGCTGGGAACTGTCACTGGTGCGGCTTGTTTTGCTGGCCCACATGAAAAAAAGCACCAATGATGATCTGCCATCATAATGTCGTATAACAGCTTATAATAGTGATCAAGACGGCTAAGTGGAAACATCCTTTGGGTGTCTAGAAAAGGCATTCGTTGGTAAGTAGGCATGCTCAATCTTTGTCTCAGAATATGTATTTGAAATTCATTTTGATAAGGATGTGATCTTTGGAAAGGCATATCCTTGTATAAAACCGAGTTTGTCATAATTTTAGAGACTGAATTTCTTGTGATTCATTGGAGGTCGCATAGTAGAGAATGGGAAAAGAACCAAAGAAGGTTGACGCTGGATATTAAAGAGAAGAGAATACATGCTAAAAATTTGTGATTGTGTGCGTGAAGTCTGCAAGATTCTACTACCCCCACATGACAATTCCACACCATTGGCACATAAGCCACTTCTCCAAAGACTATTTTTTAAAGGTGCACTTAAAAACAAGCGGTTGTTCACTTTTTCAAGTGACTTCATACACCTAATTTCACTTTTTAAAAGGGACTCCATAAAATTATTTTAAATGGGATTTTAAAAATAAATTAAAATTTTTATGGAGGTATAAGTGTGAATATTTTTTGAAGTGATTTTGTGGAGTGATAAGGTGAAATTATTTTTGTAATTTGGAGAAATAAGTAATTTTTTTTGGCAGACATAAGTGATCATAGAAATTTTTGGAGTGATAAGGTGTAGTATTTGAAAAATCATTTGGTAATTGATGTTAAAATTAAGTGAAGTTTACAATTTTTTGAAGTCATCCAAAGTCAAAAGTCTTGTAAGTCAAAGAGGGTAGATTTTCCTTTGAAAATTTTATTGTAAAGAGTCAAGGTCAATCAAGTCCATTTCAAATTCAATTCAAAATTAAAGTTGTAATTGAGAAGATGAAAGGTTGATGACCTCAATACTTAATAAAGACATTATTTGTGGTGTTGAAGTGTCCTAGACCTGCACGAAATTGAATAAGGGGATCTTAGGTACACGAAGAGTGTGTTGACGATGGTGCATGCTTCATGATGTTGGTTATGATTAGTGTCTACTTTTTTACACATGAATGATCTCATTTAACACACACATAAATTTCAATGCAAGCAAGCACAAAACCTATAACGAAGTAGTTGCAAGGAAGGATAATTAAGCTCATAACATGCATTTGCGCAACTACAACACATAATCAAAGTTGTCAACATCATCATTCTACCTCAACAAGAAAATTCACTCAATACAATAAATTTAATTCATTTCAAATCAAAGTCTACATCAACACTCTTGCACATAAATTTAAGAACTTGTAATTTGAGTTGGATTGTAAGGGTGCACTCTCAGTTGAAACCGACACCCAATTTTTTAATTGGTAAGACGTCAAGAGAGTCAATTCTCCTCAACTAATTCAAATTAAGACAAGTGAATTCATTGTTTTAAGTGAGTCATTAAAATCATTATATGCTTTTTTGGGTGCATTTTTTACAATGTTCGACACCCTTCCTTTAAGCAGAATCAAGTGAGTGCACGAGTTTTAAATTTAAAGAAAACAAAAAACAAGTTCACATCTCCTGCAAGTGAGCGTGAGTATTCATTCAAGTGAGCATGAAGTAATCAAGCAAGTTCAAGCAAGC
Source organism: Pinus albicaulis (assembly GCA_034641835.2). Taxonomy (NCBI): domain Eukaryota; kingdom Viridiplantae; phylum Streptophyta; class Pinopsida; order Pinales; family Pinaceae; genus Pinus; species Pinus albicaulis. The sequence goes on from CM076584.1 coordinate 1,207,938,054, forward strand.
GTTCAAGCAAAGTGATCGTCATCAAGCGAGCGTGAATTCAAGAGATCAAGCAAGCAAGTTCTACAACTCTAGAAAGTGTTTAAACCAAGCACAATAAGCAACAAATCAATCGAGTGTGCCATTCAAGCAACACAACAAGAGAGCCTGTCATTACAGTAACAAAATCAAGTGAGACAGTTCAAAGCACGACATCTACGACAAGCGAGCCTAAATTCAAGCGAGCGAGTTCACATGGTGCAACACATCCAGCTGCTACAAGTTCTTCACAATTTGATCCTACCAAGTGTTGAAGACATGGTGTAAATCAGCAAAGAAACTCTTGTTGATATGTCAAGGCATCTACAACAGACACATGAAACGATTGAGTTCCTTCAACTAGAGTCGCAACTACAAAGAAATGAGTTGCAAGAGAAGAGTGATGCTTACAAGACTTTGAACCATACAGATAAATATGCTTCTAATCCATTCTTCCAAACAGCTTCAAGTGTCAAATTTTTTCAAGTTCAACTTTATTCCAAGCCGATCATCAAGCCATGGGAAGAAATTCAAAGAAACAGAAATCGATGAGGCTTAGGTTATGTCAAATATAACGCCAACTTGCATATCCTAGATTATTAAAAGCACATTAAGTTCGTCAGCACAAGATTTCTTGAAAAATTCACCTTAGCACATTCTGAGAAAGTTGCAAACAAACAGAAATGCACGCAACCCAAAGTTGGAATCAAACCAAAATGTCCTCATTGTCAAAGAACCGGTTATATGGAAGATCAGTGTTTTGATATCCATCCTTGTCACCCTTGTGGCGAGCATAATCATTCATCAGAAAAATGTTGCAACCAACACCAATCGGCCAGATTGAAGATCAATTATGAGTGGATTGATCCTTGTGAATGGTCATCAACAGCCAACAAATTTTATAAGTTTTACAACTGGATTCACTCACACATATTGCAACCAATAGTAAAATGAAGATGGTATTTTCATGCAGTTGAATGAAGGAGTACACCAGTGAAACTCTCCTACACCTGAAGGGGGGGGAGTTCAAAGATAATTTCCAGATGATTGTCTCTCCTTTAAGCTGAAAAAGGGGGGGAAATGTCAATGAAAGTGATAGTGGTTGTCAAATTGAAAGTCTCTAAAACATTAGCAAAGCAGCCAATGGGCATCTTCAGTAGCCAGTGGGAATCTTCAGCAGTCAGTGGGCATCTTCAGTAGCCAGTGGGAATCTTCAGCAGCTAGTGGGCCTCTTCAGTAGCCAATGGGCATCTTCAGCAGCCAGTGGGCATCAAAAAAATTTCCAGTGGGCAGTCAATAGCAAAAGCAGCAATGAGCAGTTTTTGACAACTGCAATGAGCATTTTTTGATAGCATCAGGAAAATCAACAGTGAGTTTTTTTTTTACATCATCAGCCAGTGGGAAATCATCATCAACCAGTGGGTGATCATCAAGTAGCTAGTGGGAAGTTTCATCATCCACGAATTCGCCAGTGGGCGTCTTCAAGATTTTGTCAGTGGACAAAGGATGTTGATTTCAAGAAAAGGACAGATGAATCCTTTTGAAGCTTGGCACGTGATGGAGTTTTCAAGCGAAATTCAGAGATGAATCAGACATGCAGCTGACTTCAGAGATTGCAGTTTTTTTTGGCATCCAGCTTTGGTGGTTTTTCAGACAGTGTTTTTGAGGAGCAACAATTTCAGCATGAGAACTTGGAAGATGGTTCCTCATTCTTATTTTGGATTTATCATTGGGGGGGAGGGGGGAATGTTAGCCTCTCTCATAAAAAAATTTATAAATCCAAAATAAATTAAATATTTAAAGGTAGGAATTTATGCCTAACTCTCTAGATTGAGTTGTTCCTCTAAGTTAGAAGTTAGTTTAGGTATCTCCTAGATTAGTGTGTGTGGTTGAGATGTTTTCTCAACCAAGTTGTCCAAGATAGACATACTATCTTGAGTCAACCTCCTCAGCTATTTAATTTTATTATTACATTCTTTTAATAATGAGAGCATATGTGAGGAATGACGTAAGGCTCTCAGGCCTTTTCTGCCATGTCTGTGTTTCTATGTTGCTGGTGTGTTTTTGGTGTGTGTTAATTATTTTTAATTTATTACATACGAACAAGGTGATTGAATCCATTCTCACCAAGACTGTATACTTTCACAGAAGGGACTGGGAAGTAAAGCTTCCAAAAGCTTTAGGGGCCTACAGAACTACATGGAGGAGCACTACAGGACATACTCCCTATGAAATTGTTTATGGAAAGCAAGTCTTATTTCCAATATAGTTCCAGATCCAGACCTATAAAACAACAGTCGAGTTGGGACTTAACTTATCAGAAACACAAAAGAAAATTATGGGGCAATTCAATGAGATTAATGAGATAAGGCAAGATGTTATCCAGAAGACTAGCATGGTTCAACAACAAAGAGCTAGATGGCATGAAAAATACATAAAGGAAAGGAAATTTCATTTAGGAGAATGGGCACTACTCTTCGACTCAAAATTCAAGAATTTTCAAGGGAAGTTCCAAACTCATTGGCTTGGACCCTATGAGATCAAAGAAGTTTTTGAAAATGGAGCAGTAAGACTCAAGACTATTGATGAAGAGAAAAATCCTTTATTATTAAATGGACACCGACTCAAGATCTATCAAAAACCAATTACAAGAGAGGAATTTGTCAAGATTTGTTTTTGGGAAAAATAATTTCCTGTCATTTAATTTGTCAACCCGGGGGTTTCGTAAGCTTGTGAAGCATGCGTGCACTATATGTGCTAGAAATTATCTTTCAGTTTAGATCAATCTAACTACATAATAACTAAAACAAATTCATCTAATCTATGAAATCAAATAATGAAAATGAAATTCAACTAACCTATGAAATCAAGTAACGAAAAGAAAGAAAACAAATTCAAAATAAAATATAGCACACAAACACACTTGCAGGAATTGAAATTTTAATCTAAGAAAGCATTTCAAAGCATGTAAAGAAAAAAAACTAATGTATATTTAGTTACTCCAACATTCAATTATGAAGTATGATCTTCTTGAGATAGTGTTAAGTAACCAATTATACCTAATGAACTAGAAAACCAAGTAAAGTATGTAAAAGGTAACTCAGCAATTGTACTCATTAAACATTTAACCGTTCAGTCCTTAAACATGATTAAATCAATTTCTTTGGAATGATTTTTAGGAATATCAGTGATGCAATTAAGTGAGGATCTGAAATAAAAATGTGAAAGCATGTAAAACTCATTGTAAACAACTAATGTATATTTGACTTTCTGCAACGTTCGATGTGAAGGATTACCCTCTTGAGATGCTATGTGAGAAGTCAATTATGACTTAGTCTCTAAATTCCTAGAAAGCAAATAACAATGTGCAGAGTAAATTCAATCACTATATGCATTAGACGTTCAACCATTTATTTTAGGATCATCACCTTGGAATGGCTTTTGAAAACATCCATTGACACAGTTAATTGACAATTCTGTTCTAATAAAATGAATGAAAAAACAGTATGGAAAATAGGAAACTGTGTATTCTTATTACTTAAATCTTAATTCGATTTGAAAACAGAGTTATCTATCTTCATGAAATATTTTAGAAGAACAATGATTACACATTTATTCTAAAACTAATGCTAAGAAAGAAAATAAACTTTAATCTATAAAAGCAAGCAAATCTCACACATTTTAGGCAGCTAATCTAAAAGTATGAGAGATGGTAAATCGATATGCTCCATATGTACACAAAAACAAATCAAAATGAAGGAACATTCATGAGTAAGGTACCACAATCTAATTCTTTATTCAAAGCTTGAGCATAACTCCAATTTTACACATGATTTGATAGGAGAAAGCTTCCCCTATTTATACAAAAAAAAATGAGAATCTATCTCATTAATGAGAGTCCATGAATCTCTCCCTATATCTCTATAGTTACAATCCAAATATGAAGTGATAAGTCACATGTCTTCTTAGAGTTACAATAGAAATAGGAAATGAGACACATATCCTTATGATCCCATGATCTTCTCCATCCAACTTCGAATTTGGCCTTAGGAGGCCACATAAGAGTCTTTTGGAAGCTTCTTTTTGACCTACACATGGCAACAAACTCATTCCACTTGTTAGGTATAAGTATGTGCATATTATTTTCTACTTTTTAACCACAAATTCACTTAAAAATACTAGGAATTAATAAAGTTTGGAAAAACATAAATGTAACCCAATAGTGGTAATGGTAAGGTAAATGTAATGAAATGGAGGTGGAGTGAAGGTGATAATATGGAAATGTAAGTGAAAATGTAATGGAAGTGAATGACATTTTCAAGGCCCAACAATTTTCCAAAACAACTCTGATTTAAAGTTGGTTGAGAAGAATTCTTCTTTTCAACCTTAAAAGTTTATTTTCTTTATATATATATATAATAAAAAAATAAAAATAAAAATAATTTTTTTTGTATAAATATGAAAACCAACAGATTGTTGGCATGTTTTATATAGAAAATTCAAGGTGAAAACAAAAATTATTTTGGCACCTTAAATTTTCTCTTACCCTTTTTTTTTCTAAAAAATTCCATTTTTCTAGCATCCCTTTCTTAAAAATAAGCTACATAATTGATGATGTTCTGCAGCTTTGACAGTTTCTGCAGCCAAATTGATAGGAACATTTGATGATCCAAAAAGGAAGTGATTGACTCCTTATGATACAGAGCACCTGCAAGATGACAACTAAAGGTTAGCAAGAAAATAAATCAAAGGTATGTAATACTTTAATTTAACAATAGGGGTCAACATATTGCATGTATTAATTATACAGACATAACATTACCGAACAAATCGAAATCATTATTGTGAAAGGTGATAGTGTCATGACAAATCCCTCATAATTTTCCATTTTTGTTTCACCATCATAACACGATTCAAATTCTCAATTCATTTATTTGATCACTACCTCAATGATAATTATGAACGCCTAACAACTAATTCACTCGCTTATACCCTCATCTCATACTTGCCTACCCTCTCATTTTTCCATCACCATCTGCCTTTCTGCTCTGAAGCAAACCCTACCAAGCTCCTTGCCCTGTCAAGCAAAACAATTTCTGAAGGCGAAACATCTTCCAACCATGTGTGTGATTGTCCGAACAGAGCCAACAGGGAAGAAATTCTTCGAAGTATATCCACAAGCAAGAGAATTATTACAGAAAGCACAGTGACTGTAATTCATGGAAAAATTTGATGGTTTCCACAAGGAATTCACCAAAACTTTTGCAAGGGTTTTTGATGGTGTAGAAGTGGAAATAGGAGATATTAAATTCACAGTGACAGAATGTCTAATTAAAGAAGCCATCGAATTGCCTCGTATAGGATATAAATGTTTCAATAACAGAGGAATCAAAGCAGATGAATGGAGGGTTTTCTTGAAGAAACCAAGCATTGATATTATTGTCTTCAGGAAAGGCATTCCCAACTCTTCACTTTGAAAGTAAGTGGAGGAATTAGCTCTTAATCATCCAAAAATTTGTTACTTGTGAATGTCAATTCGGATGTGTGTTTTTCTATCCTATAAGGATTTTGATGAATTTTCTTGAAGAACATGAAATGAACCTTCCATATTTTTTGTTGAATAGTCTTAAAAATATGTCAAGGAATGTTCAAAATAGAATTAAGTTCATAGAAAACACAATGTATCACCATGTGCTAGTTAAAATACTTGTTGAATTCCATCTTCAAAGTATAGGGGATACATGGGAAACCTTTCTAGTGAGAAATAATTTTGAATAAGAGACAAATGAACAGCCAAGTTGTATCAAAACTCAGAATAAAAGGAAGGTTGAGACATCATTGGAACAAGAACACAGCAGCATCAAGATTTGTCAGAAGATGACATACCAATTGCAGAAATTTTAAATAAAATAAATACAAAAGATGTTAGAAGAGATAAAGCCAACAACAAAATTGATATTTTTCCTCAGAAAGAAAAACCTAAAACTCCAAATACCCCTATCACATGACTAATCAGAAGTATCAGGCTAAAAACAGTGAAATACGTCCCCTCAAAATATGTAGAACACATTGATTTAGAGGCAGAAGAAATTTTAGTAAATTCTCTGAGAGCATCGCCACCTACCTAAATTTCACATCCTCGGAGTCCAGGAAAAATTTAGGTATTTATTTAGTACATCAAGAGATTTAATATTTCATAGAATCACTGGAGAAAAGAGAAGCAGCCAAGAGACCAATTCCAAATCAAGAAGAAGATAAGGACCAGTTTAATGAACCACAAGAACCTCCAGTACTCGACATCCTCAGAAGTGAAATGTTCGAACTGGAGACATTAAATAGCTATATTAAAAGTGAAAATCAATCTTTGAAAGCTCAGAATGAAGTTAAAATTTCCAAGAGTGATAACCTCCTCCTACATTTAAGTCTATGGTACAAAAAGAACAAGAAATTGAAGGAAGCAAACAAGGCCGTGAAGAGAAAATCATTAATCTGAAGTAAAAAATACTTATAAGAAACCAAGGATGGCAGTAACAGGAAAGAGGGTGAAAAAGATAAAGTTGGATGTACTGGCAGAAGTATCCAAGGATATGCAGTAACTTAACAAAGAAGACAAATTTTGTTTGTATGAGGACATACAAAACCTTTTGTGTGGGGGAATGTAGAGTCCCGGAATTGTTTTGTTTTGACACATTTTTGCTTCCATATTTTCCTACTTTTCCTATCACTATCAACCTAATAAAGGCAATAATAATATGATTTTGACAAGGTAAAACACTTATATGTCCTATTTTTCATATTTTCTAATATGCCTTATTGTTTTGTTAAAGATTAAATTTAGCTATTTCACAGATCCGTAGCTACCTCTATTTATAATAAGGTTCTCGTTCTCCAACTCAACAAAGGAGTATATGGGTAGATAGTGGATGATCCCTTCATGGATCTCCTCGTGATTATCCGAGCCAATTCACCTGGGAGATCATGCAGTTACACTGTCAAAGGTGGCAGTCAACACGTAGCAGCTCTCAGAAACATAGTCTGATAATGTCACAACTTTGTCGATTTGCTTTCCTAATAGAAAATCCATAGGATAGCGATATTTTTTTAAGTTTTTAACTTGTACAAGGATTCTAAAGAGACCCGTAGGCATAGAGCTCGTGTACTGTTAAATGCACTCTATAAAACCATGGAAACTCTGTGTATTCGGGGCATGCCATCTTTTATTTACCTGAGTATTTTGTTTGAAGACTTTTATCTTAATTCGAAGCTCCTTTTCTTCATGCATTGATGCGTTGTTAGTGTTAAAGAAACCTGTTGTGTTGCGGAGAGCCCCTGCAAGCAGATAAGGTCATTTTCTTTCAATTTTTAATTTATTTCAAACGCATTATCATTTGGTAGTTCGAATATGGTTAATGATTTGATTTCATTTTCAAGTTAATTTTAATTAGTTCAATGCTCTGTTTTTGCTTATTTCGCAGATTCATTTCTTAAATTCATTCTTTCTATATTTTATATAGCTCAGTTAATTTCCTTTTCGTTTACATTCTAGGTTAAAAATTGCAGTAGATAAAAGCTCTGTTTTCATAGCATTTTGGTTTAAGTTTCAGTTAGCTTTCAATTTTCATGCCTTCATAAAACTAGGACTTGTACAATATTCCATGCTTTCATAATTTAGAGTTAGTTCTTTGTTTGCTGCAACATAAAAATCTCAAAAATAACTTGATAAAAACAAAGTATAAATTAATCTAACATATCTTTTCAAAGGAGTTATCTCACAAACCATTTTTAACGACTCATTCAATTGAAATTAACTATAGGAATAACATTTAACATAGATAATATATTGCTCTAAAACTCACTGATCCATAGGAATTTAACAGTAATCCAAAAATTCAAAACTTAGCAAATCTCAAAATTCAATTATCACTCTAACGACAAAGACTTCTAACACATATAGTGCACTTGCACTTCATCAGTTTACTGACTTTGATCGATAATTTATGCTTTCAATTTAAGAACATTAAATTGACTAAACAATAAGTCACATCACTATGTTCCCTGTGCCTTTGTTGAGGCATCCTCATTGCCTCAGCTCTGGTGAGACCTCCCTTGTCGACTTCAACACATTTATTCCAAAAAATTAACCTAGAGGGAAATCTACCTTGGATCCAACTACTTTATTCTTGGGTGCCTAGTAATGATTATTTCCCTTTAACTTGGTCATTTCTCACTTGCTCGACCCCATCTCATTATCACATGATCAAGAATTGTACATTTGATGGTCCAGTGCTTCAGCAAATTTTTCGAACATTTACTGGTATGTATGAGATGTTACAGACCTTATGAGGGGGTGAGCCTTTAGGTATCCCCCCATATTCATGACCATCAATAGTTCTTGATCCAACCTCATATGTAGATTCATAGATTTGACTAGCACTGCAATAAAAAACGACATTGGTGATGGTCATTCATGTGACGGTCCTTAAAAAAATGTTGTTGTAAGTACATATAGTGATGGTCCTTTAAGGTTTGTCACCAAATCCATTTTCAGTGACACTTTTGGTGAGGGTTGTCAAAGGCCTGTCACTAATTCTCTCTTTGGTGACACTTCTGGTGACGATATTTTATTGACCCTCACCAATGTTCTTTTTGGTTACTTTTGTTGAGGGTCGGAAAATGTTTGTCATCATTGATCATTCCATTGATTTTTTGATGACGCCATGTGCATGTTACTGTATTTTTTGTCAAAAGATAATGATTTAAGACCATTGTTGTGGAGTCTTTTTCATTATGTTTCCAAGGCCATATAGTGGTTAGATTCAGTCAATTTGTTAAGAAGTAATTAGTGTGTATCATTTCCCTCAAGTAATGAGAATATAGTTTTCCTATGATTCAATACATTATTCATATCTAATATGTTTATTATCTAATAAATTCCCTTTAGATAAATTTCCACTAGTGTGTGTAGAAACTATATTATTTAGTACATAATCAAACTTTTTAAATTAGATTAATGAGAGAGATATAGTGCTCCTGAACACTCTTGGCACATATTAACATGCTTTGGCACACACTAATATTCCTTGGCACCTCACATGTCTTAGAACATCTTTGTACCTAGAACATCTTGCCATGAATAGGACACCCAAGCACATTTTGGCAGGCCCTACTATAACATAACACTCTCCTAGCATGTGTTGACATGCCTTGTATTCCCTAGCATGACATGGAACACTTTGGCATGTATTAAAATACATGAGTACTTGGCACACATTTGAACTTGGCATGTATTGGAACCTATTATTAGTGTGCCTAGCATGCCCCTTTTGAAAAAGATAAAGTTATAACTTATTAACCCTCTTATGTGTTTATTTCCTTGCATTTTAGCTCGATTCTTTCTTTTTTTTCCTTGGTACTCCTTGACACATATTGTCATACCATGGTATGCTCCACATCCTATCATTCCTTAGCATCTTGCATGTCTTGGCACTATTTGGCACATGTTAGCACACACTGGAATTCCCTAGAACACTCTGACACTTCTTGACATGCCCTGGTATTCCCTAGCATGCCTTACTAATGCTTAACATACCTTTTCACTCCCTCCTTGGCATGCTAGCTACCACTCATTGACACTCCCTAGCACACCCTCATATTCATTCACTTCCATGAATTTTGACCTAGTTCTCCCATGTGTTTCCCAAGTACTCCCTAACACTCCTCAGCATCCATTAGCACACTTTGTTACACCTTAGAACTCTTCAACATGCCCTTCCACTTCATAACATGTGTATCACTCCCTAACACACATTAGAACTTGGCACGTGTTGGCGCTTGGAAAGTATTAGCATTTCTAGCATTCATTAAGATGCCTTGGTATGTGTTTGCATGGTTTAATATTAAATTTATTCGAGATCAGTTATTGGAAAGTATATGAGAAGTAATAGATGATGATTTGGTGCTTAGAATACACTAACACTTGGTACTTGGCACCTATTTCCACCTAGTGTTGGTGTGCATAGCATGCCCCTCCTAGAAAATGTAAATTGATGACTTATTAACCCTATGATGTGTTCATTTCCTTGTAGCTTAGCTTGTTTCTCCTTTTTTATTCCTTGATATTCCCTGGCACGTTTTGTCACACCCTTGCACATATTGGCATGCCTTAGCATTTGACATATCTTAGCATATTTTACATGCCTTCAAATTATCTAGCACATTTTAACTTTCCCTAGCATGCCTTGGCACTCAAGTCGTCATAACTAGCCTTGCATTTTTTCATGACTTGGGAACCCAATCAAGTCCTTAGCTACTGCAGTTCATGTGACATTAGCCTGCTTCAGCTGCAACAACTTGACTAATTGCACCTACTACAAGTACATTGTTCCTTGTTCACCTAAGAAATACCTATACCTCATCATAGGCCACTCATGTACAAGTTGAACTTTTCCCACTTAATAACTTACCATGACAAGGATTGCATATAGCCATGGCCATAAAACAACTAAGCAACATAGCTTACATAGGAAATATTTCACATGTATGTCTAGTTCATATAAAAAATAGAGCATTAAATAAGAGTTTTAAAGAACCACAAGATACACAAGACACACAAGATATAAGTTGCCACAAGCCAAGTGCCCCAAAACCTATACACAACAATTTACAATATGCAATTGTCTAAAATATTTGAAAACATGAACAGTCTCCCTTTTTCTAAAGCTACATTTTCGAGCCCCTTATTGCAATCGTACACTTTCCTCTTTAAAATCCTATTATGAAATTATTCTAACAGACTTCGTCCTTGGCACACTTGAATTCACTGACACTCCCTAGCACACACTCTTATTTGTTCATTTCCATGCATTTTTACTTAGTTTTCCCCTGTGATGCCTCGACACTCCTTAACACTCCTCAACATGAATTGATAGTGTTTGGCATGTGTTAGCACGCCTTTCCATTCCTTGGTATGCCCTAATCCTCTGTAACTATCATGCCCTCACAACTATCCAACCAAAGCTGCAACTTGGGAAGCCAACCAAGTCCTCTCTTGACTACAAGAGCTTGACCAAGTTACAATTACTACAACTAGAATATGTTGTTGAATTTTGTAGCTAGGGAGGTACTCCACAATCCTATTGAGATGGGTTTGTGTGAGTTTGGTCACAGAAGGCTTTGTGGGCAAAGAAATCAAGCGAAGGGGTTTTGCACCCAAGATGGGGTTTAAAATCTAAAAGAAAATTAAAAAGGAAAAAAAAAAATATTCCTAAGGACTAAGCGGATAAAGCCCGTAAGTTCTAAAGGGTTCTTAAGACGCCTAGCTAGGAAAATATATTTAAGGAGGCCTTAGTATTAAGGCAAGAACATCAAGTGAGAAGGAGCTCATTTGATCAATGAGGTCAGTAGAGATGTATTCCTAAATTAGATCGAGGTATAGGGTTGAGTAAGGGTTGCTAAAGGGAGGCCATGATCATCCACCAACAACAAGATCATCATGTGAGGGTTCACAAGAATGTCAAATACCTTATGGGTTTGAGATAGGAAGTAGGATGGCATATTGTTGGTTCTCTTATGGAAGATCAAGCTCAAGAAAGACATCTTATGAGAATTTGGGCATGTGATTTCAGTGGTGTTTCTGTGTGAAGGCCACATCAAATTTTGAAATAGTAGAGAGGTTTGAGACCCTATATTTTGGTGGTTAGTAGGTTGCAAGGTCGGTCATAAAGACCAACACAAATGGAGGATGGTTTGCACTAGAATTTAGGGCCAGAACAAAAGTATCCACATGTGTAATATTCACTGAGGTAACCATATTTTGAGGGTCATAGAGTTCTAAAGTTCAGGTCAAGATTCGGTTAAGGAAATTCCCAGAATCTATGGATCCATATGACCTACATCGAGCCTCTTATGGGGCAAGAGTTTTTGTTTTTGCTATGGGTGGATAGGGATTTTTCTAAAGAAATTAGAATAGAATTATAATGCCCTAGTTAGGGAGGTTTCCTAGCATGTTCAATCCATAAGGTATGCCCTTAAGACTATGAAAAATCTATGTAGAAGAAGAGGGGTCGTGACCACATATTTATCTCTGTAATATATACCACAGATTTGGAAGACAGTTTGTAGAACTATGTGCAGAGATAGAAAATCCAAAGGAAGGTGGAACCTCAGTAGAAGGTTAAGCAGAAGAAATGTGCCATATGAGGAATAAATTGAAGTGAAGAGGAGTTGATTTTGGTGGACTTCCCATAGATTTTTGGACAGAGATCTGAAGCAACCTATAAACATTTAGTCAATGGAATGTTAGTGGATGATTTTTTTACCCTAGTTCAGTTATCTACAAATTGTTAGAACGATGATAAGAGGAGTAGTTCATATTTGTTCATAGATTGGACAACAAAGAAATTGGTACACAATAATAGTGATTTTGAGAGGACTCAAATGACTATTAGGTGGCAGATTTGAAGAGCCCTAGATGAGGGAAGTATTTTCATCACTAGATTAGTAAAATAATTGACTATGGTTCAAAAAATTGATGGCAATCTAAGTATAGTTGGAGGCTTGTTAGGTAATTGTCAATTAAGAGCCCTAAGTCCTGTACTTGTGAAGGAAAACAAGACTGGCAGAAGGGTACGCGTATTGGGCCTAAGGACGTGAATAATTTGAAGGACTAAAGTAGTATTCAAGTGGGCAAGACAACAATCCCTAGTTCACCATATTTTGGAGGATTGGGTTAGTGAGGAGAAGGGAAACCTCCATAGCCCTAGACTTGTCATCTATGAGTAGCAGTATGGCAAAAGTGGGCAGACCAAAGAGTTGATCACAAATGGAGTTGTCATTACAAGAAAAAGACCCTCCAGTGGATGTTTTTGAGGAACCCCTTATAAAAATACCCCAGACATATGTTTCTAGCTTATTTTACTAGAGGAGGTTGGCATGCAGAGAATTTTTCGGATGTTTTTCGTCTGGTGCGCTTATCATCGAAAACTGCACCAGTGCGTTCAACAAGAGAAAGCACCGATGCGCACAAAACATTGGCACACCAGACACCATGCACACCGGTGCTTTACAACTCTTTTGCACTGGTACCTCATAAAACACCGCGCCAAAACATAAACCACCTGGTGCGGTCTTAAGCAACTGCACTGGTGCGCCCATAAAACTCCGCACACCGAAACTAGGTTAAATATTAAAAAAAATTACTGCCAAAAAACCGCATTTTTCACTTTTCTCAGTGCTCCAGAGCTCTCAAGCACTAGTGCAATTTATCCTTGTCTGGGCCGCCCTAACATCGGTGCTCCCATTGCACCCATTGCACGCACTGTTGATGTGCATTTCCCACCAATCTCCAGCTTGAATTTTGCAAAACGGTGGGAAAATTTTCTTTTGAAAATTCTACATCCAATATGCCTCCTCGACGGCCAAATGTACAGGTATTTTTCTTTTTTTTCCATAATTAAGCCTTTTAGCGGATTAGAATTTCAAATAACCTTAAAATTAACCATTTAAAATAAAAGAAAAAAAAAATTGTCACGCGGTGCGCTCAAGCCATTCGGCTTACACCGGTTTGCAATGCTGTCTGTAAATTTATAGGCCACACCGCAACCAGTGATAACAGTATCTGCACCAGTTCCAGGGCGGTACCGAAAGTCGCACCGTGTTATTTTTAAAAAAATTAAAAAGTGTGGTGTGGTCGTTTACTCGATTGCACCGCTGACCATGTGGAATAGCGACAACGCAATGCGTTAACTAAAATATCCACCCCAGGGCAAGTATTTTTGTCAGCGCACAGAATTCCACATTTTTGACTGGGTCAACAGTGCAGCCTGGTAAACTGGTGCTAACGGTATCTGCACTGATTCCAGGGCGGTGCCGAAGGCGCAACGTGTTATTTTTAAAAACTTTAAAAAGTGCGGTGCGGTTGGTTACCCGGCCGCACCATTGACCAAGTGTAATAGCAGCAACGTGGTGCATTGACTTAAATATCCCCCCTGGGGTGGGTATTTTTGTCAGTGCACCGCATTCCGCATTTCGACGGGGTCAACGGTGTGGCCTGGTAAACTACCGCACCGTTGACTTTGTAATGATGTCAGGCGGTCGGTGCGAAGACCGAACTATACGCCCTGGGGCGTAGAGTTTAGTCAGCGCATCGCATTCCTGACACCGTACATATTCAACGGTGTGCTAAAAAAATTTAGAAGCACTGCCACCGATGCGTTGAATATTATTTGGTGCACCGCCGCTGGTGCGCTCCATAAAAATACAGACCGGGACCAATGCATGCTTGTTTTTTTTTTCACGCACCGACTGTTTTTTTTTCCAAAAAAAATTATATATTTATATTTCTAAATACATGTCTCATTTAATAAAAAAAATTGTATTTAATATGTCAATCATTCATATACATGAAAGGAGAGAAGAGGGGGAACAACAGAAACAACAGGAGAACCAATATAACATGGTTCGCCTGTGGGAGGCCCGAGAGAGGGAGAGAGATACATACCCTCGGCCTATTACAACAGATACCCAGGGGCTCCTAAGGCAGGTAGGCCTCCTCAAGTTCTATGAGGAGTTAGTACTTCCCTAAAGGGCCATGGTTTGTTTTTGAGACATCTTATCCGCAGGTGGAATGCCCAACGACAGGCTTTCTGGGTTGGTCGTAACCAGTGGTACACACCCACTGAGGAGGACATATATTTCATTATAGGGCTATCAAGGATAGGGGTGTATTTTCCCTCGTTCCCAGAGGTTCCAGTTGGCTATGCAGCAGGGATTCAGTTAGTGTACTCCAAGAGATAAATTAGCGCAGATATACTGTCTCCTTCAGATTTTCAGGTCCCTGGGGGTCAGTTATGTATTGGTGCATTTGGTAGTCAGGAGGTGAGGTGCCTCCCACTTCTCATTTTAACCATTTCAGACAACACCAGTGACGGGCAATGCATTATTTTCTCGCTTCTATATTATGTTGATTATTTAGTACAGCAGCCACGACTTGTCGGGTGGTCTGCCATTTTTTTACGGTAGTTTTGTACAACCTTAGATAGATGTCGTGCTCATGCACAAGGGAGGGTCAGCTTCCCTTTTTCTTTAGAGATTTTTTATTTATTTTTTGAGAGGTTTCTAGAGATGAGGCCTACTTTTGTTTGGCAGTCTCATAGGCCGATGTTTGAGGCACGGATGCACATGTGGGGGTAGGTAACGCCCAAGAGGGGTGAGACTGTGTTTCTAGTGAGGATATCGCATGATGCACTGGAGTTGCTAGCCAGTGTTGACGAGCATCCCTTCATTATGGTCTCCTATCCTTATGCTGGTTTGGATTGGTGAGGGTGTGCCAACATCATCTTCACAGATGATGAGTCGCCAGATGATAGAGGTAATATTACTATTTTATTTAAATTTATTCTAACATGTTCTTTAACTTGTTTTTATTAAATTGTGTAATGAAATTGTCTAATCATTGTTGTGTACTTGTATATATTTTGCAGAAATTGGGTCTTTTGATGGCGAGGACATGCAGGCACCACCATATGATCCAGATGTGGATCTTGATGATGATCAGGGCATGCCAGATGTTGAGGATCATTAGGAAGCCAGTGCAGAGAGACCTGCTCCTGCTGTTGCGCCGATACCACCTTTTTCTAGGTGCGGTCGACTTGATAGCAGATACAGGATGGAGTTGGGCAACCAACTCACTGCATTTATTGTTGAGGCGGGCATCAAGCCTGCTAATATGAGAGACATACAGACCGATGGTAAGTTGTTACATATGTGGAGAGGCATGTCACGTGACATGTACAGCTTGATGCGGCATGTCATAGGAGCTACGACCTTAGTTGCGCGGCTGAGGAGGACTGTTGCACATTATAGGCGTGGTCGAGACGCAGCATGTAATCGACAGTTCATGAGCAGTGACTCATCATCTTATGATCATTCACCTCGCGCTGCTCCATATGAGCAGCCTCCACTAGCATCGAGCAGCAGTCATCATGGAGAGCAGGTTGGACCATTGGCCACATCCAGTCAGCATCCTGCAGCATCTAACAGTACCCATGATCATGATCAGGCTAGACCATCGATCGTCGAGGCTGCACCATTGACTGAGTAGGCCTCTACTAGTACTACTATTGATGATGTACCACCAGTTGATCCATGACATTTATATTACAGTTGTATATTTTTGACATTATTCAGTTATATATATATATGGTCCATGTATTTTATGTTCATGTTGCAGTTGTACTTAATTTACATGTTGGTGATCATCATGATGTGTATATTGTTAGGTCATGTTAGATATGTTCATTTAATGTGCAGCTTGCAGATAGATGTGTATGTGATAGCAGTTATTTCACATGGGATGTATATTTGATGTTTGTGTTGTGATGATGTTAATATATAATATTAATTGTGTTTTGTTATATGATCATGATCACTATGATGTTAGCGATTTTGAATGTGTTTTTTAGTCAAATATGATGTTTGTACGATGGTTATCATGAACGTGATATTTATTAATTAATTTAATATTAAATGATCATGATATTGTAATATTGTAATATTTGTAATTCTAATTGTATGTAAAATTCTAAAATTGTAATTGTAATGGTATATATGTAAATTTGTAAAATTGTAATTGTAATTGTAAATTTTTAATTTGTAAAATTGTAATTGTATATATGTAAAATTCTAAAATTGTAATTGTAATTGTACATGAAATTGTAAAATTGTAATTCTAATTCTAATTCTATGAAAAATATAAAATTCTAATTCTAATTCTAATTCTATGAAAAATATTTGTAAAATTTTAATTGTATTACTGTGAATTGATTGTAATTGTAAAATTGTAATTGTATGTAAAATTCTGAAATTTTAATTGCAATTGTATGTAAAATTGTAATTCTAATTGTAATTCTAATTCTAATTTTAATTGTAATTGTATGTAAAAAATTTGTAAAATTTTAATTGTATTAATGTGAAATGATTTTATTAAACTTTTTAAATTTGTAAATTTGTAAAATTTTAAATAATTGTAAAATAATAAATCTAGAATAATATGAATTATTGTAACATAATAAAGTTTAGAAAATAATACAAATAAATTCATGTACTTTAGAATTATCATTATTTTATTATGATCTTACATAAAAAAAAAAGAACTTTATACAGTATGCCATTGTTTTTGAGATCAACATAATTGCAAATTATCAAGTGAAATATTGTTTTTTACATTAACACAATTCAAATTACCAATTAATTCAAAACACATATTATAATGTTTCGAAAAACCCATCTTAAAATGTATAAATATTGATGAAATAACACATGTACCATATCACTCTCAGTTCTCATGATCGCCCTCATGATCACCCTCATTATCTTCCAGCTCGCATGGCATGATAACATTATTGTTCTCAAAAATATGTTTTGATCTAGGGTCACATGTCAATATGAACCACCAATCTCTATCCAACATATCTAGGTAAAAAAACACATGGTTGCAGTTTTTGGGGAAAACATAGGGCTCCTTAGCTTCGTCACACATCTTTCTAGAGTTGATACATATCAGCCTACTATCGTGATCTTCCTTTACATTATTCCGATCAGAGATATCTCACCATTTGCACCTAAAAATAACACATTGGAAAGAAGAGAAATCCACTTCAATGATCTCTTGTATCTTTCCTACGTAACCTAATGTCCCTCGTACTAGGTTTTGATCACGGTGGCTAGATCGACTAGATTGATCGAACTCAACTTCCACTCCATAGTCTTGTGTTATGTTTCTAGCATTGGCATTTTCTATGCGAAAATGGTGTCCATATGCCCGCATATATGGGAACAAATGCACCTATTATAAAAAAGTTAAAAAAAAATCATAGTGTCATGTGTCTTATAATAACCCAATAGTTAAAATATGAAATATAGATGTCTTATAAGTTTCAAATTTAC
This sequence comes from Pinus albicaulis, assembly GCA_034641835.2. Classification (NCBI taxonomy): domain Eukaryota; kingdom Viridiplantae; phylum Streptophyta; class Pinopsida; order Pinales; family Pinaceae; genus Pinus; species Pinus albicaulis. The sequence goes on from CM076584.1 coordinate 1,207,956,012, forward strand.
ATATAATAACTTAAAAATATTATGACCGAGTTTTTGCACCCAATCCCTACGTTTAGCGCATCCTCTTCAACACGCGGGTAACAACTGGTTGCACCGTATTTCTCTCTGACTTGGTCAGCAACCCAACTGTTGGGGCATATTTTTGGCATATTTTCTTTTAAATGATTGGAATAAGCACACTTCTACCATTCAACTGTCTGAATTCTTTCCTGTCACTATCCCATTTCATCCCCTTTTGTTCGTACAATGCGACCCACGGTTGCGTCGCTTCAGAATTGTAAAGAATGAATTTATTGATTGCTTCAATTTATGCATTCGCTAATGAAATCAAACCGACATTATATAGTACTTAGAGATCAAAATATACATTATATCAAATTTAAACATGAATATTAACTTTGTGTAAAATTGAAAAACTATAAGTCGCTTACTCTTTATCAAACACTTGTTTCCACTCGTTTGGATTAACTCCCCTTCTCTTTTGTCTTCATTCCTTTCATCGTCCCAAATCACCACACCTGGTCTGTTGTCGATCTGCTTGATGTACTCGCTGGCATAATAGAAAGACTCATACGATATGCACCACTCTACTATAGACCCCTCAGGTTTTTCCCTTTGTCGAACAAAACCTTTCAATTCTTCATGTACCTCTCTAAGAAGAACATCCAACGACAAGAAACCACCCCAACTAATTCAACCTCATCTACTAGGTGGATTAGAAGATGAACCTGTAAGTCCATGAAACTCATCGGCAATTCCTTCTCAAACATACAAACAATCTCAATTATCTCTTGACACCATCATGGAATGCTAGCCACATGAATATCCTTTGACGTGATCCAACGTACAAATGCAAATAATTGAGATATGGCACGTCCTAGGTCTTGAGGAAAATCATGTTTCACACACCCACGCACGAACAAAGGATAATGACACTGCAAAGTTATAAAAACATGAAATAATATACAAAATTAGTTATGTTTTATGATCCCCCATGGGATAAAATTTATTAATATAACAAATAATAAAATCATGCTTTTGACATTATACATACTCTTAGAAGATTCAAATGATCATGCGATTTCAACCCCGACAAATTCTCATCCACAGTGAAGCAACGCCATAGTGAAGACCCGTATGAAGTTGGCACCCTCACACCCATTATAACTTCCTTTGCCAAAGAAATATCATCTTTTTTTAAAATCCATGGGACATCACCTTCTTTGAAAAACCATGAATTAGAGGGACCAACACCTGCCTCTGATCCCGTACTTTTTAATCGTCTTGGCCAATGTTTCTTTTTAGTTTTTGAAGTAATAAGATCTTTCCTAACATCCAATGTGTCACTTTGTTTCGATGATATGTGCCTACATAAAGAAGATGAAAAATTTTTAAATATATGCATGGGATCTAATAAGTGGGTAATCTTAAGATGCTCCCAATATGGTACGTTATAAAATATAGATTTCCTTTTCATCCCAATGGGAAATTTCTCAACATAGGTGTCGAAGAATTCTGGATCATCGAACATAGGCTTCCAATTTGAATCAAACATTTCTATGAACTCCTTCTCCTTCTCCCTCTCATATGCTCTAAGCCATTCAGTTGGTGTCATTATTGGAGGCCTTTAGGTTCTCTCTCATTTACCATTGAAAGCAGATGTTGCAGTTCTATAAGGGTGTTATTCTGGGAGGAATACCTTGGAGAAATCATACATTGGATTTCTTAGTTCCTTGGACCATCTAGCTTTCAGAGAAGGTCCACAACATTTACATCAAAAATACCCTTTTGTTACAAGACCTGCAATATTAATGCATACAATTAATATGCATGGCGTGTTAAAGAATATCATGAAGATCAGAACAATTACAATGAATTAAATAACTAATATGTGAAAGAATATTGTTACATATATAAACAAATCAATGAATTAAACATGTAATTTACCATAGCAAACTCCTAAGCCTGGATAATCATGTGTCGTGTAAGCACATATGCCATACAACGTAAAACTCCTCTGTATTGCGATGGGTCTTGATACATCGTATACATTTATCCCATCCCATAATTCCTTCAATTCATCTACCAATGGTTGTAAGTAGACGTCCATATTCTTCACTTGTCTTCTACCAGGGACTATGAGAGCCAACATAAGATGTTCATTCTTCACAGACAACCATGGGGGGATATTGTTATTGATCACTACTACAGGCCAAAAAAAATAGTTGGTGTTCTGGAGGGAATATGGATTGACGCCATCCATGGCTATGCTGAGTCGTAGATTTCGTACTTCATCCTTGAATTTTTCAAGCCATGTATCCTATATATGCTTCATGGTTATTGAATTAGTTGTGATTCACATAACTCCCAACTCAGTTCTATGTGAGGCATGCCATCCCTGCAACATAGCTAATTCTTTGCAACGAAAGAGCCTTTGAATCCTTGGGATTATAGGCATGTGCCTCAATATCTTAAAAGGAGGACCAGTACGTGATTTACCCTTATTTTTTTATTTATCATACCTGTCATGCCTACATTTCGGACACATATCTTTGTCTGCATATTCTCCTCTATATAGAATACAATCATTTGGACATGCATGATATGATATGTACTCAACACCCAACATTTTCAGCAATTTCTTTGTCTCTTAGCAACTACCGAGCAAGACATTATCACTCGGAAGAACCTTATCTTTGAATAACCTGTAGTTGGTAATCATGGAAAAATATATTAATAAATGTACATTAATGTCGATATAATTATTAACGTTCATAAAATTTACCATTTTTAATGTTCATTGCAGTGTACTGATTATATTTCAAATTTATATAAGGGAGTAATTTATGGTAACTTACCTCAAAATTTCTGAGAAACATGCGTTCGACAATCCATACTTTGCTTTCAAGTTGTACAGTAACATAATTGTCCCCAACTGGGTAGACTTTGACTGACCATCGTGTCCAAAGAGAGGGGTGGTGGAAGAAAATTTAAGGCTTTCGAAAAAGGTGTCAGTGATATGAGCATCATCCCCTGACTGATCATCGTTTTGGAATGCATCTAAAAACATTGTCTCCATGGCAGTCGTATCCCTTAAGTAATCATCCATACCAACCTCTATTTGATTGCCTCCATTGCCAGCTTGTGAAGAACTACCATTGTTGTAGTCATTCTTAATTGGTGAATTTGGACATAGCGGGAATTGAATCGGTGGTTGATTCAACCATTATTGGTATTGTTCCTCTCCGATTTTTTCTCTTAATTCAGTCTTCTCTCGATTTTACGTTATCGTGGGGTGCAATGGAAGATGGTAGGTAGGTCTCCCATCATCACTAGAAACCTAATAATTTAAAAATTAAAAAAATAAAATAAAATAAAATTGAACATGATTAGTACAAAATATATGATATCAATTAGTAACCACGTTGACAATATTACATGATTAATTGGTTTGACATTGAAATAATAACATTAATCAATATACCAAACAATTATAATTATTACCATCATTGTCCTATGATTGTGGTTAGAAGATGCAATATTGTTACAATTGACAGGGTGAAGCAGCCGTCCATTTTCATCTACCAAATGCGTCTTGCGGTATGTTGCTCCTGATAAGAGCTTTCGACGTTTTGGAGCTGTTTGAATATTTTGTGCATCTGAACTCGATGTTGAATCTGCATAAACTTGCAAATTTGTATACATTATAAATTTAATTAAGTTGTGCATGATTGACATGGATAAAAAACATAAATTCAATTAGAGAATGAAAATATAAATAAAATATGAAGTAAATATTACGTCTTGAGATGGATATGGAGAACTCCGCGATGGACTTTGAGAAATATTATGGAACGAGCTGGATTTTGAAGAATTGTCTATTCGATATAATTATGATATTTTCTCCCTGCATTTGAACAAAATCAACAATAAATTTTGGTGCACACACCTAAAATTAATTTTGATGCCTTAAAAATGGACTTCTTGTAATCGATGCTAATGTACAGATCACCGCACCGGTGCGTTTTCGTTATAAACGAACGCACCGGTGCGGTGCTATTAAGTGATGCACCAGTGGCAAATAACTGCAAATAAAACAAGTGCAACTCTATTTTCTTTAAGTTAAAAAAAAAACAGTAAATTGAAAAATGGGAAGCAAAATATTTTCCAAAATCTAGTTTCATAAAACAATTCTTTAAATACTAAACACTTTTCATTATTTCACTATTTTTGCAAAACAATTCAGCCAGAGATTTGCAGAAGACATACCTAGAGAAAAAAAAGAACGAGAGCACTGTGGAGCAGGGAAATACGTTCGAACAGAAGTATTTAGACAAATAGAATTCCAAACCTATGGTGATTCAGACCCTGTAGCATAGAATTTCAAACAATCTCGTATTTAAATTTTATTGTTTTTTACTTTTTCTGCAGTTTTTTTACACAGTAAGAAAAAAAATTCAATGTTTATTGTTCTTTTACTTTTTCTGCAGTTTTTTCTATGTAGTAAGAAAAAAAAATCAATTTCTTTTTCATTTTTAGAAACAAAATAAAAAAATAAAAATCCATTTTTAGAAACAAACCCTACATTCTTTTTGTTTCTGCCCTTTCTTCTCCCTCTTTCTGTGATTTTAGAATTAGGCTTTTCATTTTATATTTATAGGGTTTGTATTGCTATATATAGGCCTAAGACATCCAACCCACGGGACGACTTGCATAGTCGAAACCCAATCCATGTCGGCCCTTGCGTGAATTTAAAAAAAAAAACTGATTATTTTTTTTATTGGTGTGCCCGGCATAACCTAGCGCACCAGTGCGCTGTATTATCCCAGTGCACAGCGAAAGTACTGTGTGATAAAAAATTAAAAAACAAATTTTTTTTATCAGTGCGCCATATGTAAAATATGGCACTGGTGCGATATTTCATTATGGCGCACCACGAATGTGTTGTTTCACAAAAAAAAAAAAAAAACATTTTTAGAAACAAACCTTACATTCTTTTTATTTCTGCCCTTTCTTCTCCCTCTTTCTATGATTGCAGAATTAGGGCTTTTCATTTTATATTTATAGGTTTTGTATTGCTATATATAGGCCTAAGACATCCAACCCATGAGACGACTTGCATAGTCGGATCCCAATCCATGTCGGCCCTTGCGTGAATTTAAAAAAAAAAAAAAAAAAATAGATTTTTTGTTCATCGGTGCACCCAGCGTAACCTAGCGCACCAGTGCGTTGTATAATCCCAACGCACCGCGAAAGTATTGTGTGATAAAAATTTTAAAAATGATTTTTTTTATCAGTGCACCATATGTAAACTATGGCACCAGTGCGCTATTTCATTATGGCGTACCACAAACTTGTTGCTTCGCACCTAAAAAAAAAATCCATTTATAGAAACAAACCTTACATTCCTTTTGTTTCTGCCATTTCTTCTCCCTCTTTCTATGATTTCAAAATTAGGTATTTTCATTTTAGATTTATAAGGTTTGTATTGCTATATAAAGGCCTAAGACATCCAACCCAGGAGATGACTTGCATAGTGGGATCCCAATCCATGTCAGCCCTTATCTGAATTTAAAAAAAACATATTATTTTTTTTTCATCAGTGCGCCCGACGTAACCAAGCGCACCGGTGCATTGTATTATCCCAATGCACTGTGAAAGTATTGTGTGATAAAAAATTAAAAAACAATTTATTTTTTTTATCAGTGCGTCATATGTAAAATATGGCACCGGTGCGCTTTTTCATTATGGCGCACCACGAATGTGTTGTTTCGCAAAAAATTGTTTTACTGTATTAATCGGTGCACCATGTAACATATAACGCACCGCACCAGGTATCCTAGTAGATAGAGAGCACTGTATGGTGGTCCCTTGTTTGCGCGGGGCGTTTATGCTACAAAAACAAACACTGGAAGATTTTTATTATTTTATGTGTTAATCGGTGCGATAGTTAACATGTAATGCATCGATGCTCCTTGTTGACGTAGAGCACTATACGGTCTATTATATTATTTTTGTGGTGCATTTATAATACCCCCACGCACCAATGGCGGTGTGTACACCATGAATGGCGCACCGATTTCTTGAGATATTTTTTTTTTATGTGAAAAGTTGACAATTTATTTATAAAATATATTAATGAATGATACAGTATAGGTTTCATATTGATAAAGAAATGGCTTACAAGAGATCAAGTAACAAAAATACTGATAACACATCAAGAAAAACAAAAAGGACAAGTTCTTTTTAAATTCTTTACATAAAATATTATTTTTGAACTATATGTAAGCTTAACTAATATGTATTGTTTACTATATATCATGCAGAGCCATAAAATGACGAAGCTCAATAAGATTATTTTTGATCTAGGACCAGAATAGCGTAAAATCTTGATGGAAAAATTGCAAAAGGATGAATCAGGTGAATGAAAAAATACTATCGATCCAATATGAGTTTATTTTTTTAATTTTCATTAATAATATACTTAAAATTATTAGATAACATGTGTCAAACAATCTATGAATTCATATCTGTTTAATGTTCTACAGGGACCAACAACTCAGAAAAGGAATGTTGTTCTAAGAAAAGAAGAAAAATATAACATGCAAATGAAAATGAATTGTTCCTTAGCTCATCTGGAGTGGTGTTGGAGGTTAACAAAAGGGGAAAAAACTTTTACAAAAGTTTGAGGGATCTAGTGGAACGAATGTATAGACGTTCTTTCCACTTACAATACAAAAATCAATCTAATGATTCCAAGAACCAAATTTTATCTAAACTACAAGAAGAGTTTCCACAGAATTGGCCAATGAGACATGTCAGAATTTTAATAGAAAAAACATATAACAACAAAAAAGAAGGAATGAAAAAGTAATATTCCTTTAAGTGTTTGTCTAGAATTATTTATAAATATCACTTTTGTTATATTTACTTTTCATATATCAATATAAAAATTAAATAGTTTATTGTCATGTTACATTTTCAGGAAGATTATGAAAATTTCAAAAGATGAACAAGCTGATATCAGAAATATGCTAGTAGGAATGTCCAAAAAGGTGTACAAGGAGATGATCAAAGAAATGGAAAAAATTGCATCGCACAAAGAGCCATCTCAACAACAACGTGCTTCAAATGTAATATGTAATCATTGAATTTTTCGATCATTAGGTACAATAAATAAACAATTTAGCATTAAATATTAATTTTCAAGTATTTTCTTGCAGAAAATAAAAGAAAATGGAACCCATTCAGCATATAAAACAGGATGACAAGGAAGAAAATGGTTGATATCTATATTTGTGAGTAATTGTTACTTCCTTATAACAACTTAACTAGATTTCATTTTTGTATTTTTTAAATTGTTTTACAAAAATCATCATTGAATGTCTTCAAACAGGTGCTAACATACAAAGGAGAACCATCAGTCGAATTGATTAAAATTGGGTTAAATATGGGTTGTGAGTATATGTTGGCATATCAGAAATTAATTGTGGAATTTGTCAGCATCTATCGATCTTGTTTTACTTAGCTCCGTATATAATTAATAGAACAAAAAAATCTTTTATATTAAATATATGATTTGTTATGGGGTATAAAACTTGCAGGAAACAAAGTATGGAACTGCGTCAACAGATGAAACCTTGAAAGATGGCATGTTACATGGTTTTGAAATAATGTGTATATTTTATGAGTCAATTGTTGCAATGGTGCGTCATTTATTTTCGATTGACATTGATATATATTATTTAATATTGAAATTTTCATTATTCTCACTAATGTATATACACTCATTACAGTTTATTTTTATGTTTGTAGATGGAAGGTGAAGAAGAAGAAAACAATCAACACCGTGAACAAAACATTCTTGAAAATAACCCAAGCAATGGAAGTAGCTCTAGCAGTGACAGCAGTTCAAGCGAAGAATGATGATCACTATGTTTGGATATCAAAGCAAGGCGTTGTATTTTTTGAAATATTATCCTATGAAATCAGACATTTTGTTTAATGTAATGGACATAGTGTCCCAATTGAAAGACAAAGGGATACTAATAATTGTCTCCATTGTCGCTGTGAAATGTAACACCACTGATTAAATTTATGGATCATTAAATATTATAATGAAGAGATGTGAAATTTGATGATATGATATAACAAATTAATCCAAACATCACATTCAAACTAATAAAAATTTAATTCATATGAATATTGTTATAAGATATATATGTGTCAACTTTTGATGAATAATGAATTTTAGAAAATCACAATAATTATGATATGATATAACAAATTAATCCAAACATTACATTCAAATGCATTAATAAAAATTTAATTAATATGAATATTGTTATAATATGTGTCGACTTTTGATGAATAATGAATTTTAAAAAATCACAATAATTGCATTGTCACAGGTCGATGTTTCTAAAAAATACAAAATGAACACCGGTGCATGTCAGTTACTGTACACCGGTGCATTTGTACGCTGAAGCGCACCGGTGCGTGTCAGTTACTGTACACCAGTGCGTTTCTACAACCTACGGGCACCGCACAAATACCAAAACCAATTAAAAATATCGGTGTGTTTGTGTGGTACTGCGCACTGGTGCGTTTATGTGGCTCTACGCACCGGTGCATTTGAACGACCTGTGGGCACCGCACAAATACCGATACCAACTATAAATCTTGGTGCATTTGTGTGATACTGCGCACCGGTGCGTTTGTGTAATACTGCGCACTGGTGCGTTTATGCAGCACTACACACCAGTGCATTTGTACGACCTACGGGCACCACACAAATACTGATACCAATTATAACTCTTGGTGTGTTTGTGTGATACTACGCACTAGTGCGTTTCTATAAGTCTACGTACCAGTGCGTTGAGACTACCTATGGGCACTGCACAAATCCCAAGACCAATTAGAAAGGCCCCATGCATTGTATCACCAATGCTGCGACCAGTACGGTTTTATACCTTGACGTCCCAATGCATGCTCCTTCGACCGCCTCGAGCCACCTTCTAGATGACACACACCGGTGCGTTGAATCCTGAGTAGCGCACCGATGAAAAAAGCATCCGTAATAACCTCCGACCACCCATTTTTTTTAGTTGTGTTGAATTTCCGTTAAAAGCTCCGCCAAAACCTCCATAACCATAAACGGATGTTGTAGCAAATGTTTTTTTAACAATTTTGGCCAATTTTATAACACTAAAAACCTTCTTTATAACCTCCGCTAGAGGGTCTTTTCCTTGTAGTGTGTGAACAACTGATCGAAAACCATATGTGTTACAAACCTTAAAAGAAAAAAGAAGTAGATAGAGGGAAAAAAAATTTGAGTTGAGTTTAGTAACCTAAAGGAGTTGAGTTCATTGAGAGAGGAAGATTAAGGAGTTTCATAATGAGAGGCAAGAGGACCAGCCAGATGTTTTAATTTAATGAAGAAAATTTTGAAAAAACTAAAAATTCTCATGTGCACTAGTTGATTCCCTCATGTGTGTAGATTTCGTTGTGCAAAGTAGATGTGTTGTGGCACTTGATTGTGTGTGCATCAAATATTTTAAGACCAAACCTAGATTCTCATGTGTCATGGAAATTCATGAAGGAAAGAATATCAAGTGAGAAGGATCTCATTTTATCAAGGAGGCCAAGAGAGATGTAATCCTAAAGTAGGTTGAGTTAGAGGGCCATGTATGGGTTGCTAAAGGGACGCCATGATCATACACCAAGAGCAAGATCTTGCATGTGAGGGTTCACAAGAATGTTGCATACCTTAATGGGTTCGAGCTAGGAAGTAGGATGGAATATTGTTGGTTCTCTTCTGGGAGATCAAGCTTAAGAGAGGTTGTTCATGAGAATATGGGCATATGATTTCAATAGTGTATATATGTGAAGGTCACGTCAAATTCTAAAGTATTAGAAACGGTTGAGACCAACTTTCCTTGTGGTGGTTAGTAGGCCACAAGGTCTATGATAAATACAAATAAAAATGGAGGGGGGCCTGCACTGGAATTTAGGGCTAGGATAGAAGTAGACGCAGGTGTAATATTGATTGAGTTAACCCTAGTTTTAGGGTCATAGAGATCTAAATTCCATGTCAATATTCAGTCAAAGAAATGCCCAGAGTCTATGGATACATATGAGATAGGTCGAGTCCCTTATGGAGGAAAGAATTGATGTTTTTGCTATGGGTGGATAGGGTTTGTTCTAAAGCAAATAGAACATAAGTATAATGCCCTAGTTAGGATGATTTCCTAAAAAATTTATTCCATAAGATATTCCCTGCACATTGTGACAAATATGCATAGAAGAAGAGAGGTTGTGACCCTTAGAGCGAGGTTTATCTCTGCAATATAGACCGCAGATCTAGAAGATGGTTTGTAGAAGTATGTGTGGAGATAGAAGATCCAAAGGAGTGTGGATCTTGAGCAGAATATTGAGCAAAAGAAATGTGCCATATGATTAATGGATTGACATGAAGATGAGTTAATTTTGGTGGAATTTCCATAGATTTTTACACAAAAATCTGAAGCAAATTATAAAAAAATAGGTAATGGATTGTTAGTGGTTGATTTTTTACCCTAGTTCAGTCATCAACAGATTATGAGAAGGATGATCAAAGGAGTATTTCATATCTGTTCATAGATTTTACAACAAAGATATTGGTACATAATAACAGTGATTTTGAGAGGACTCAAATCATTGTTAGGTGGAAAATTTGAAGAGCCCTAGATGAGGGAAATATTGTGGGCCCCAGATCAGTAAAATAATTGACTGTGATTGGGTATATTGATGGTCATACAAGTACAGTCGGAGGGCTGTGAGGTGACTATCAAAGAAGATCCCTAAGTCTTATACTTGTGAAGGACAACAAGACTAGTAGAAGGGCAGGTGTATAGGGCCTAAGGATGTGCAAACTTGTAAGGACTAAAGTAACAGTCAAGTGGGCCATCCAACTAGCCCTAGTTCATTGTATTGCAGAGGATTGATTTAGTATGAATAAGGGAAACCTTCATAGTCCTAGACTTATCATCTTGGAGCCGTAGTATGGAAAAAGTGGGAAGACAAAAAAAAATTTCACAAACGGAGTTGTGAACAACTGATCGAAGACCGTAAGTGTTGTAGACCTTGAAGGACAAAGGAGGCAACTAGAGGGTAGATTTTGTTGAGTCGAGTTTAGTAACATAAAGGATTTGACCTCCTTGATACAGGAAGATTGAGGAGTTGCAGAATGGGAGGAAAGAGGACCTACCAAATGTGTTCAGGACACATGGACTAAAAGTGTTGTGTGTGGCCACCATCAGCAAGTAGGTCAAGTGTTGTCTTGTTCCTGATAGATTGGTTGTCAAAAGACTAAAACCAAGCCCTAGTTGTATTCCTTACATCAATGTGATTGTAAAGGGCCATGATCCCGGCTACGGGAGCTCTATCCTATTGTATTATAATTTGTAATATAATGAAGAAGGGTTTGAAAAAGTTAAAAATTATCATGTGCACTAGTTGATTCCTTGATGTCTGTAGATTTTTTTGTGCATTAAAGTAGATGTGTTGTGCCACTTGAGCATGTTTGCATCTTATATTCTAAGGCCAAACCCAGATTCTCGTGTGTTGTGGAAATTCAACATATGTCTTGTTCACCTAAGAACTACCTATAACTCATCTTAGGCTACTCATGTCCAATATCAACTCATCCCACTTAACAAGTTACCAAAACATCGCTCACAACCGATCGTGGCAGTAAAACAACTAAGAAACATAGTTTACATCTTGACATGTCATATCACCCGACACGTCTTAGAATTCCTTGGCATTATGTGGCACATGTTAGCATCCCTTGCATTCCTTGGCATGCTTTGGCACTTCCTAGCAAACACTACCACTCCCATACATGCCCTAGCACTCTAACATGCCTTGGCACTGCTTCACGTATAACCTTGTCACTCCCTCCTTAGCACACCTGAAACTCACTAACACTCCCTATCACACACTCTTATTCGTTCATTTACATGAATTTTGAAATATTTCTCCCTTGTGTTTCCATCACACTCCCTGGCACACATTGACACATCTTGGCACTTGGCACATCTTGGCATGTCGCCTTGGCACTCTAACATTCCTTGGCACTACCTAGCATACCTTCTCACTCCCTCCTTGGCACACCTAGAACTCTTTGACCCTCCATAAGTAATCCATAATCCCTTAATCCATAACTACTAAATTCCCCATCCCATTAACATCAATGCCATAATCCCTTAACCCCTGCACTCATAACTAATAACCCATTAACCTCTTGATCCCTTAAACCCTAAGCCACTAACCCATTCACCCCTAACCCTTAACTTAGAATCCCTAAACATCCTAACCCCTAACCCCTTATCCTCTTAAACCTTGACCCTAACCCTTCACCCATAATCACTAAGCCCCTTAAACCCTAACCCATAACCCCTTAACACGCTGAAACCTAAACTCCATAACCCTTAAGCACTTAACCCCTACACTACAAGAAAAAAGCACATTGGTGAGGGGCAAAAATGGTCACCATAAGCTCATTGGTGAGGGTCAAAAGAGCCTTCGTCACCAAAAACTAAACGTCACCAAAGGTGGCGTCGCCGAAAGTATAGGTGTTGTGGTGACATTCAAGGTCCGTCACCAATAATGATTTATAGTGACGGATAGTGACCGTCACCATTTCATATGAGCAATGGTGATGGAAAATAGCCTCCGTCACCAAAAAACTGAACGTCACCAAAGGTGGCGTCGCCGAAAGTATAGGTGTTGTGGTGACATTCAGGGTCTGTCACCAATAATGATTTATAGTGACGGATAGTGACCGTCACCATTTCATATGGGCAATGGTGACGGACAATAACCTCCGTCACCAAAAAACTGAACGTCACCAAAGGTGGCGTCGCCGAAAGTATGTGGTGTGGTGACATTCAAGGTCCGTCACGAATATTGATTATAATGACGGATAGTGATCCTCACCATTTCATATGAACAACAACGATTTTTTGTGATGGACCTTTCATGGCCGTCACTATTGGTGCATATATATGGCGACGTTCATTGACTGTCACCATAAACGCATTGGTGACATCAAGGTCCGTCACGAATAATGACTATAATGACAAACAGTGACCCTCACCATTTCTTATCAACAACAACGATTTATGGTGACGGACCTTTAATGGTTGTCACTATTGATGCATATATATGGTGGCGTTCATTGACCGTCACCATTTTATATTTTGGTGAGGGTCAAAAAATGTCACCATAAGCTCATTGGTGATGGTCAAAAGAGCATCCGTCACCAAAAATTGATCTTCGTCGTTCCCTATATATGAATATCAGGGCACGATGGAATTGAACCACCAACCTCCTGCTTGTAAAGCAGGTGCTCTTCCATTGAGCTAGTTCCCTTTAAAGAATTAGACTTTAAAAATTATATCTTGAAACTTCATAGATTGTAAATTCTACAACTTTCAATAAATTAAAGTCTCGACAATATTTTACTAAACAAACAAAACACCATCGACATTGCAGGTACCTACCTAATGGTTATGGAAGTTATGAAAAGTAGGTGAAGGGAAGAATTAGACTTTTAAAAATGATACATGGACTACCACCACAAGAATCCCCCAAGAGAGATCCAGTGGGAGAATCTCTTGAATCAAATTCAATGGAAAATGAAGGACTAGATGAAAGAGAAAGGCCTCAACAGGATGAGGAATCCACCACCTCGAGTCAAGGAATAGAATAGGTCCTCGGAAATTCTTACAACACTTTGAAATAGAGCTAAGGGTAGAATATCTACTTAAGATCTACTTATGAAGATTTCTTATGTAAAATAACTCAAATAGACAAGCAACTCCACAATTATAAAGTGATTATTTGGCATTTCAATCACTAATTTCAGGGCCAAAAACCTAAATAACCTAAAACACTCAAATATCCTAAAACAACGTGTGAAATAAAGAAAAAGAAAAAGAGAATATGTTCTCAAACAATAATACAAAACAAAGACAAAGAGAATATGTTATAGAACAATAATACAAAATACATCCAACATTTTGAAGTATTTGACTTGTCTTGGTGAACATGCGTCCTTAGCAAATACAATGTAGCAATACCTTCCCCAAAAAAGAGAAGACATGTCAGAATAGTATGTTTGACATGGACAATCATAAAGATGCCACAATAGCTACTCCATTCAACACATGCACATGCAATACAACTTAGATGCTGATGGCAAAGTATGGGATAGAAACAAATATCCTAGATGCGAGTTGTCTCACAACAATTAATTCAGATTTTACATATTGGTATGATGTTGTGGTGAAGTTTCCAGTTTCTAACCAAAAGAAAAATTAATAGATCAACATAACATACATTGCCAACATGTAACCTAGCCAATGGCTTCATCATATGCCTCATGCCAGGAATTGGATTTTGCATACTAAACCAGCGATAGTTAGGTTCTAAATTTCAACTTGATTATTTCAGACAGCGTATGAGCAGCAGTAGAGAAGTCCTATAATAGAACTTCCATCACATTTTAGTGATTTTGTTGTAAAATTTGTTTTAGTTTTAGGGCTCATGTTTCAAACAATTTTAACATGGTTTTAAGGTTCCAAAAATATCATGGGAAAGTCTCCCTTGTTGCAGTATTTGCAGTATTTGGTGGTAGCCTCCATGAACAGTTTGACATCAATAATCTTGTTATAATACAACCACTTTTAGTAGCATGTTGTCATCCTCCATGGTCTCCAAACAAAGCAAACAGATCACCATCCAAACATAAATATAACTCGGCATATAAGATCAACTTTTGCTGGGAGGATGTGAGGTCATGTGACATACTCTTGTAGGATTATGAGGCAATATGAAGATGATATATAGAAGAAAATGACTACAGATTCGATGGCAGCATGTGAAGAGCCCTAAATAGAAGATACAACAGTAGATATATCCATTGATTGGTGGTTCTCTGGAACCCAATAATGTTGGTCTTTCCAATGGTTGATACCTCCAACTGTGGTAAATTTTCACCAACAAATAGAACTAGGGTTAATTACAGCACGATTATGCCTCTGATACCAATGTTTGGATAGATAGGGTAGCATGAAAACAAGTATAAAAATGCAGGTGTAATCAACAAATGTTTCCAACAATGATGTGGGGTTTTTGGGAAGCTTGTTGTGGGATAATTTGAGGGATTTCAGACAACTTTTCAGCCTTGTGAACAACAATAATATTTATTACTTGTTTGTGACTACATCTAGGGTCATTGTAAGCAAATTATAGCCAACAATAAAACTCTAAATACCCATCAATCAGAACAGTTCATCTTTCCTTCAAGCATGAACCAATTTAAATCTTCATGTGTCTTCACCTTACAGAAATTTTGTGGCAAAAATGGTGGTGGTAAAAAATATCATAAGGGCTGTTAATATCTAGTGAAAGTTTTTTTTTGAAACCCATGGAAAAATACAACGAACCCTTGAACAAAGGCACTAGAACCCCTGTGAAATCCTTAGGTAGCATTTGAATTGGACATCAATATGTCATTATAAACATTGGAGTGCTTTGGTATTCAGAGGCATTTCAAGATCCCTTTTCATAACTTACTTGGAGTGGTTTTTGGATATACCTCTCGTTGTTGGGTGTTCCTAGACTAGATCCTAGCAATCTAAAGCATGTATCAGATCCTAGTAATCTGTTGGGTGTTCCTAGTAACTTGTTGGTTGTATCAGATCCTAGACCAACAGGTGTTCCTCCTTGGCAACATACATTCCTTAATTCATAGAAAATAACGTGAGGAAAAGGAGACCTTGAACCACATGTATATGCATAAACTTATGTTTGACCGTTAGCTTGAGTACAACAGCCTGAAATAGGTCCAGCCTCCTCATCTTAGATATTATCTAGGCTTTACTCAGACACTACAGTTGATAAATGGGTTTCAACTGACCAACAGTTTACACCCAAAACCGCAATTTGAACTTAGTTCAGGCTAGCAATGGAAAAATTGGATCTTCTAATCATCCAAAAGGTTATATAATTTCAACATTCTAATTTCCCCATGGCCAGGAAAAGCGAATTCTTTGAGTGTAGGAACCTCTTTTTTTTATAAAAAGGCAAGGTTATACAGGTGATAGAAAATTACTTGGTTATATAGGTGGTAGAAAGGTCGGAAATGAATTTGGCCAGCCCAACTTTAGAAATGGCATCCACAAAACCATGTTGCATTAGTTTAGGTCCTTCAATCTACAAACAACAAAAATGTACTGCACTAGGGTTTTTTCAAGGTGTTG
Organism: Pinus albicaulis; assembly: GCA_034641835.2. NCBI lineage: Eukaryota > Viridiplantae > Streptophyta > Pinopsida > Pinales > Pinaceae > Pinus > Pinus albicaulis. The sequence continues at coordinate 1,207,972,322 of CM076584.1, forward strand.
AATCCATATATGTAGTCAAAATTCCATTTTAAATAACAAAATTAAGATTTGGCCAAAAACAAATTTGGGGTAATAAGACAAAAACTCAAAAATGTAACATGTTTAGATTCCAAAGATTACATTTTTTGGTAGCCACAGTGCATGGGTTGTCTATAGTTGCACACAGCCCATGTTATGTCTTACACCATGACCTTATCTTAAGGCATACAGACACACCCTAGTCAAGTATTGACTATGTGAGTCTCTCTATATATATCATTGAATTTTTTCCTTTAGCTTATCCATCCATCCCTTGATCAGTCAATCAATCGATGATGGTGAAAGTGTCATCCATTCTCTTGTATTTTTGGTGCATTCAGGTTTTCATTCACCTCTGCGAATTCCATGCTAGCAGTCAAGGGCACAAATGGGAATTGAATCCAAGAAATTTGGAAGGGAAAGGCAAGTTGGCTCATTATGGTCATCCCTATAGAAAGATCAATGCCCCAAGTTTCTTTCAACTTCGCAAAGGCGATATGTATACAAATCTAACCAACTGGGGAGCTACCCTTGTCTCCCTCGCTCTCCTTGATGCTAAAGGTAATCATCCCTCAACCCCACCCTTCAACTGCTTTACCATCATTTACTCAAAGGGAGCTAGCTCATTAAGTATTGGTATTTATGCATTCAGGCCATCTAGCAGACGTACTCCTTGGCTATGACAATATTGCCTCATACATGGTATGTATTTGCATTTCCCTTTGGAAATTAGTACTGCCATCATATGCTAGAATTTTAAGATAAATTTACAATTTCTACTGACATATTGGAATGGATCTCAAATGTATGTGTTACCATGGGGAATATGAGATTGTTTATTAATGAAGAACATGAGCTCCAGTAGACCTTACTTTGGTGCCTTGGTGGGTCGTGTAGCCAACCGTATCAAGGATGGAGAATTCACACTAAATGGGAAAACATATCAGCTGCCTAAGAATGATGGCAACAACACACTCCATGGTGAAAATATGCCTTTTCTATTCTGCATGCATGTTTTATCCAGCTAACTAGAGCCCTATAATGACCACTACTCAAGAATAAAATCTCTCTTTTTCTGTATATGTATGTTTGTTTGTGGAGGTCTAGAGCACTACTATTTCAGGTAACATATGTGTAGTTTGGTGATCTGAATGAATGCAGGAGGGCTGAGAGGCTTTGACAATGTCCTGTGGGAAGTGAAGGAGTAGAGAGGCTTTGACATGCAGAATTTTATATGACAAAAAGAGTCTTTGAGCCACAAAGGAGGGATCTAACATAATTTTGTTGATCCCCTACAACTATCAAGTATTCAGCAAAGGAGGTGTTAGAACAGGTCTGCACTACAACAGAAGATACAATAAGTACCGCTATATTGTATGGTGTTCCTATCAAGCGCTGAGGCCTAGAATTAACCATAAAATTGCCCCCCTGTATCAGTCTTAAAATTGGTTTAAATAAATGCCAAAAATGATGCACAGGTCAGCTCAAATCAGTATGTCAGCTCCTTAATCAAAAGACATGCCTGTTTAGTTCATACACAAACAACTAGAAATAACTAGTCATGCTCATCATTTTGGAATGAAAATTTTGGTGAAAAATACAGTGAGAATTCAGAGATAAAACAGGAGGCCAAGGAGATTAAAAGGGAGATCATAATTACAATGTTTTGGGCTAGAAAGATATATCTCTTGCAGACCTATTTGCACCTGTGGAAATAATTTTTTTCGGAACTGAATTCAGACCTGAAATTTCGGCCCTAACAGGCCTGTAACTTTGGCCTTTCCAGAAGCTCGGTCCTGAGACTCTTCTCTGCAACTCAGACCCTTCTAATTCAGACCTGTGGTGAAATATGTGACCTTGCAACAGTCTTGTAATTCGGATCTATAGTGGCAGTTTTGAAGACAAATTCAGACCTGCAGATCTCTGTTTTTGGAATAAAATTACAGAGAAGTCTTGAGAGGAACAGTATTGAGTTTATTTTACAGTGAATATATCTAGCAAACCTATTGAAAAACATCTATTTCACACGACGTCCGTTTGAGTTCGTTCAAGCATCGTTGGAAGGTCTTGTTGGAAGGTCTTGCAATCTGGACATGGTTGGAAGGTCTTGTTGTTGAATTCTTGATTATTTCTTGAATTACCACCATGGAATCTCCAATTACCACCAATTTTTTGACCTGCCTTGCACACAACATAGGACCTTAAAACAATGCTAGGGTTTTAGTGTGATTTTTGGATGTCTCTCCCAATCCCCCGGCATAAGTAAATTATTGTGGTCCTCTAGGGTTGTAAATAGCCACCTCTGCACCTGCCACTCCTAAGTCACTATGGTGACTTTATTGCACATCAAACTTTATATTCTAGCACTACTGTACTGTCCACAGACTCTAAGTGATAACATTCAAGTGACCATCCTTTTGGAAACGAATCGATGGCTTTTAAATTTTAATGCTTACTAAGAATTTATTTTAGTTGTCCAAGTCTGTTACTCTGTCTTAATAATCTACTATGGGTGAAATGTTTTGCCATTTTTCATGACCTTGTTATGAGAAACACTTTACATATTGTATGTTGTCTCTGATTTGGAAAGGAAGTCGGTGTTGAAATAAAAGGACACTGGAAATGGAATTTTTTAAGAGACCACTTTCAAGCTTTGGGCATATATGGGACAATATTCCATTATGCTATGAATCCTACTTTATTCCATCACTATGGTGACTTTATTCCACATCAAACTTTATATTCTAGCACTATTGTTTTGTCCACAGACTCTAAGTGATAACATTCAAGTGACCATCCTTTTGGAAACGAATCGATGGCTTTTAAATTTTAATGCTTAGTAAGAATTTCTTTTAGTTGTCCAAGTCTGTTACTCTGTCTTGATAATCTACTATGGGTGAAATGTTTTGCCATTTTTCATGATTTTGAAACCAATTTTGTACATGCATCTATTCTTCTGCATACTAGGATAACAACTATTTCCATTTATCAATTTAGTATAGATTAGTTATTTCGATTTCTATCATTTAACTTAGCCTTTCTTTCTCTGCAGTTAATATAGTTTGTGATGCTATGATCTGGTGAATTCAGACTAATCTTGTTTGCTAAACCATAGCCTGTTTTATTTGATATCGTTCACAGTAGAGTGCTTTGAAGCTTGAATTAGTTGATTGTATTTATCTCAACCATTAAAACCCATTGAAGCTGGTTGTCAACGATTAAATCTTGTTGCTGTTTGACAAGACATTTTCCCCTATCAATAGGGCATATTACCAATCCATTAAGAAATAAATGAGTCCAAGGAGATACCCAACCTTATCCAAATTTAGCAATATCTAAAACTTAAATCAATCATAATATATGCTTGAGCTCCTTCTATCTAGTCAAATATAACACCTACCAACAACAACGGATTTCCACTCTTGATATTTATCTCATTTAGTTGATAACAACCACAGGATATCTTATTTCTTCGTAGCATACAATATTAAAGCTCCCTACAAAGACATATGGGGTAAGACAGATCTCTTATTTAACCAATGGTTCTTATAGTGGCATCTTTAGTTTAACTAGTTTTAAAGTAGCCATTCAATAATGTGTTTTAGAAGCTAGCTACAATCTACATGTTAATTCAGCTATAATTTACTTGGTTTAAAAGTAATATTGACAACCTTTTAGAAATACATTTTGAACTTCAAGCACTATTGGATAATCTTCACAATTATGTAGACTACAATTTAGGTAGATGGAATGTAGAAATACCAAAGTAATTCATAAACAAACGAAACAAATAAATGACAGACTTTAATAGATGGTCATCTTACTGATGATTGCTCAGACAATGCAAAAGTTTGACAGCACAATAGGAAAGTTTGACTACAACATAAGGTGTTATAAACCTAGTAGGTTGGGCAATTGAAAACCATGCAAGCCAAGGAATTAGCCTACCAAAATATTGTGTAAAGAAATTATTGTGGACAATTTTGTGAGCATGGTTATTAATCATAAGGCTAAAAAGGGGATTGGCAATGGGTGGCAGCAAGAGGCAAAGGTTTCTCCCAATCCATAGTTTCTTCAACTACTCATCCATGGTACTAGAATTTCATTTCCAGTCATTTCAAACTAAAATCCAGTCATTTTGTTGGAGATCTTTTGGCTTCTCCCATTTGGCAAGTGTTTCTAAAAACCCATAGGCAAACCTCTTTGAGTGCCTGTCAATAGCTAAGAAAGAAGAAAAAACCCCCACTCAAGACGGAGGAGTGTTTACATATTTCCTAATAAACAAGGTGAAGACATCTACAAATGTGCAGCCTATGGAGGATTCCTGTTCACAAGCTCCTAATTTGGGCTCTCCGTAAATGGTTGTTTAGAGAGGGGTGCAATGAATAACAGTGGCTTCAAAGACAACAGTGTCTTGTTGAGTCAATGAAAGCAGAGTTTTAATATTTCTCCCACAAGGTTGAAGCCTCTCCAACAATATGCTTCTACTTGTGCTCATCCTCGTGTTTGTGCCAATGCAAGTGAAAACAGTTGGAGTTGGGCATTGGGTAACATTGCCGAAAATAGATGCCCCTCATTCATGGCTACTTGGCCAACAGAAGCTTGAGTAGTTGAATGTTGTAATCTGACTTTGATTCGACAAATAATTTTCTTATATCTAAAAGGTGCATGCTTGCCACATTAGGATATAAGAAGCATTTATCAAAAAAAATCTCATCAACAACCAGCATTTTGCTTGTAGCAATCGGTATGGTGCATGGCACGAGAAGGGGCCCTATTGAGCCCCATGTTGAAGACTTCGTAAATTTCTCAACACATTCAAGGCTATTTAGAGATGTGGACAATCATAGTGAAGGCCATTCTCACCTTTGAAAGTCGTCTAAAAATGTGTCTTGCAAAAGAAGTTTTAGGACAATTGTATATTCAAACAGTGTTCACATTCTGGGCCACTGGTAGGCCACAGGCCTATTTTCTCCTGATCAGATAAGTGGATGACGTGCCAAAGGGCTATCTTCTAGCCTACGCTGGCAGCAAAGTTGAACCGTAATAATTGAAGGAAATATGCAGTGATTAAGGAAGTCTGGGTAAGAAGAAAAGAGGGTTGTATTCAGCTGATAGCAAACTCTTACTCGTGATCATTATTTCATATTGATTTTTTCAAATTGGCAAGTCATTCTTATTGTACTCTCTCTCTTTCTTTGTTGGACATTTGATTTTAATAATAAGAAGAATTGATGAAGGGTTTTTCCCATCTTGGGGTTTTTCCCTGGCTTGTGCCACATACTTGTGTTCTCTTGTCTCGGCTTGTCTTCTGAATCAATCATACATGTTCTTTCTTAAGTTTCTATCAATGGAAAATGATTCAGTGCTAATAAAAGTATAATGGGCTTATATGGAATTTTAAGTTACTGTGTTAAGCAATAACATGTTAATCTAAATTAACATGGTATAAGAGCTAGGAGAGGACAAGCCCAAGCAAGAGTGGAAAAAGAAAGAAATCGCTAGAAGAACTTTGTTGACTAGACTTTATGGATTGTGGAATGTTGCACAAGAAGGGGATCTCGAAATATTCAGACCAAAAATAGGGAGAAAACCCTTTAATTTTAATAGCCCTAATCAGAGACTCAATTTCAGTCCAATGTGTAAAGGATTAGTTCCGCATCAGTTGAGCTCTTTATTCGTGATTTGGATGGCAAATGTGATCTGAGGATTTAGATGACAATCAGGTCTCTTTGTCTCAAGTTTGGTTGACTGACGCTAATCTCTATTCACTCCCAGTCAGTATACAAGCCTCACTCGACTTCGACATTCTGCCACAAGTCTCTCGTTCCCTGTTTACTGGTATCTCTCTTATGGCAAGAAAATAAGCAAATTTTTTTCTGTAAATAAGATCGAAGGGCCTTCTTTTGTTATTTTTTTTTGGCTCGACCTCTTGTATTTTGTAATTTTGGTCCAGCAAAAATAAGCCCATCATTTCTACAGCCAAAAAGGAATGATTAATTTGATTCAGTTGTTTTCTATGGGGTTTTGTTGGTGTCACTTGCACTACTTTCTTTCCCACCTCATTAACCTTGCATGAAGGCCACTCCTGTGGAATTTTCTTTGACTATTCCTGTGGCATTGAAAAAGCTTTTTTTTTCGCTTAGGGTGAGTTTTGGGGCTTCTGGGATTCATTCTGTTTTGTTACAAGGTCATTTGCCTTGAAAGAGATCGGTGGTTTGAAAGTTTTCAAATTCTATTCTTGGTTTCAAGATAATCTAGTCAATCGCTGGAATGAAGTGGACTTATGTTGAACTATAACTCTCCAGTTTGAATATTTTCTACACAAAGTATCTTTGGTGACCTCATGATAATTCTTAGATCTGTGAAACTCTGTTTTGTGGCCATATGGAATTGGATCTGTAGCTCTTTGTTGTTCGATCTACATCCTAAGTTAATCTATATTAATTCAGTGGCAATCATACAAGTTTTAACAGTCCAAACTCATCTTGGCCTGTGACAGTGACATGGTTGGGTGACTAATGTGATCAAACTCATAAGGAGGCTGGTTATAACATATGTCTTTTTAAAGGCACAAATCTTGCAAATAAATCATTCGGGCTAGTATTTGTCAAGTCTCAGTCCTTAAAGCTCACTTCTGGAGTTTCCAGAATCGTTTGAAATTTGTGGAAGGTTCTATATATATACTCTGCCACAGTCTCATTGAAGTGGACCATTCAAGCTTCATTCCAATTTCTGACCGTTTCAAGGACTGACAAAATTCTTGTGTTGAAGGAATTGTGGAATTTTCTTTGACTATTCTTGTGGCATTGAAAAAGCTTTTGGCTTAGGGTGAGTTTTGGGGCTTCTGGGATTCATTCTGTTTTGTTATCATTTGCCTTAAAAGAGATTGGTGGTTTGAAAGTTTTCAAATTCTAGTCTTGGTTTCAAGAGAATCTGGTCAATCGCTGGAATGAAGTGGACTTATGTTGAACTATAACTCTCCAGTTTGAAGATTTTCTACACAATGTATCTTTGGTGACCTCGTGATAATTCTTGGATCTGCGAAGCTCTGATCTGTGGCCATATGGAATTGGATTTGCAGCTCTTTTTTGTTTGATCTACATCCTAGGTTAATCTATATTAATTCAGTGGCAATCATACAAGTTTTAACAATCCAAACTCATCTTGGCCTGTGACAGGGACATGGTTGGGTGACTAATGTGATCAAACTCATAAGGAGGCCGGTTATAACATATGTCTTTTTAAAGGCACAAATCTTGCAAATAAATCACTGAGGCTATTATTTGTCAAGTCTCAGTCCTTAAAGCTCACTTCTGGAGTTTCCAGAGTCGTTAGAAATTTGTGGAAGGTTCTATATATACACTCTGTCACAGTCTCATTGAAGTGGACCATTCAAGCTTCATTCCAATTTCTGACCATTTCAAGGACTGACAAAATTCTTGTGTTGAAGTAATTTGATTACAGTGCATTGTAATCTCTCACCAATAAAGTAGTACCTTCAATGCTAATAAATTTGAATATCATGTGCATTGACAGAATTTCCTTGACAGCAAAGTATGAAAATATCACTATGTATCATGACAATTTATCTCCTTGACACTGATGACTACAGTGTAAATATGATCCTGACTTAAAGGAACACAGTATGACCCTTTTGGTTAGTACGTGTATGGTGATCTCTATGTATTGACAATATCTCTAAGCATTGTCTTGGGACTGTAGGAGTACCAAGCTCAAAATGACAATACATCTAGGTTGTGGTCCACATGGCACAAGCTTTTGAGTAACAATGATATGCTTGCAAAGATATTATTTGGGTACACTGCTCATTTTATCTAGAATTACAGTGAGAAAGTTGTCCGATAGTTGGTCATATTATAGTAGGAACGTCATCAATATAGGAAATCTAGTTTTTGACTGAAAATGAGAGCAGGGCATAAGGAAAATCATTGCCACAAGGTAAAACTATGATTGACAACTTCTTATTGGAATGTATATTATTTGGAGTTAAATACAAACTATGATTATTTGTGGTAATGCTATGGATGTTGGAGAATAGACATTCAAGAAATTTTGTCACTATAACACGTCTACAATGTAGTTGTAGATCCTTTTTCACCTTGGTTTCTATTTTCTGCAATGGCTTGTAGTGGTAGCATGATGTGTGCATTAGATATTTGCTTCCAATGTTCTAGTGAACCTGGTATTTTCAAGAGGCTCATAACCTGTTAGGAAGAACTCATTTTTTCATAAGAGGCATTCCTAGAAAAAATTGGTCAAGAGGCCAATTTGCAAGACAAAATTATAATATACTGTGACTTCTCCAAAGCTTGAAACTTGTTCACTGGTTGATACTTCACTAGTCATTCAATAATGCAGCAGTCTTCAGAAACCAAAACACAGTGGTGACTTGCGGGTCATGTTTGCATTATGCTAGTACAAGCTTAGTCTATTCAGAGGCCTACCATATGCAACAAAAGAGATTTGCAGAGAAGCTTGCCATGTGCACTATTGGAATTGTAGGACAAATGAAATAGTTAGTTTATATATCTTCAGCGATTTTGAATTAGGAAAGAAGCCCTTAAAATGTTGACCTTTTGGGAAACTATGCAATGATGAGCGCTTTCTATGTCCAAGATTATAATGATGCATTTTAGATGAATTTCTTATCTTTCACTGTCTTCAGATTTTTGAATATTGATCTTATTAGAAATTGTAAGTTAAAGGTAATTTTTATTGCAAAATCTAGCACCCCTATGGCATCATAGGTATGGGCACCTAAACTTGACCTATCTCTCTCAGTTGCCATGAGAGAAACTAGTAGATGGACTTCCGAACATTCTGTAGAAGATCCACAGAGTTTGCAGAGCTTGTCAGGCAGGGAAGCTACATTGAATACCATTTTATGAAGGACAAGCTTGGAGAGCGTAGAGGGTCCTTCAGTTGGTACTTTCAGACATATGTGGACCAATGAACATGACATCAACCACTAGTGCTAGGTACTTCCTTCTGTTTGTTGATTATTTCAGTAGAAAAATGTGGGTATATTTTCTATAATTAAAATATGATGTGTTTAATGAATTTCAAAAGTTCAAAGCATTAATAGAGAAATAGTTAGGTTTTCATATTGCCTCTCTTAGATATGATATTGGTGGGGAATTCTACTTAAAATATTTCAATAAATTTTGTGCTAAACATGGGATCCAAAGACAATATACTACACCTTACACTCCAAAACAAAATGTATTGGTTGAGAGGCAAAACTTTACTATCACAAAGATGGCTAGGTGTAAGTCGCATAGGAAGTCTATTCCAAATAGGTTTTGATTTGAGGTAATGTTCACAATAGTATACTGGCTGGTGAAATGAAATATGACACTTTGGTCTCAAGTTGGAGGACCAATTCCTGTAGTTGCAATGCCAGCATATGCACCTGTGAGGCAAAAATATCCATTTTTTTTATTGTTCCCCAGACATTCTTCAGTGTAGGGTAAGGGCAAGACATTTCTTCATTCCATGCAGATATATATAGGCCACCTACTGGATTGTTGTCATCTACAACTGCAACATTTTCATATCCAATGCAGTCACCCTGTTTTCTGTACACTGGGCACCTCTCTGGATGCAGCTCTGCCTATTTTCCTGTTGTGTTTGCACCTTTCTCGGACTCTTCAAGTTCACTCCAAGTAATTCTCAGATTTTGACCTCTGGTGCAATTCTTCCACCCCATATCCGACATCCTTAATGGGATTGACAAAATTTCCAACTCCCAATAATGATAGAATCTGGTCTAGGCTAAACTTAGATTTGAATTCTGGCACAGAGACTTTTGAGGCAGAGGGTAAAGAAGAAAGAGCAGGATCAAAACATGCAGTAGTTTTGGAAGGTCCTTTGATAACAGATGGGCAAACTAGAGTCATCCAACAATCATCAACATCAACAGACTCTTTTAAATAAGGTGGGATTTAAATAGATTTGAAAACAAAAAAGAGATATAAAGATAGCCAGGTTCTGTAGGTGTTGGTAGCTTTTTTTTTCATGGGGTCTGTCTCACCCAAAGGGTGTTGCTTATTGGGCACATTAAGTTGTACTTGAATCCCAATGTGATGTTGATAGAGTTGTTTAATCCCAAATGGCTTAAGCTGTAGATAAAGGTGTACTGGATTGAATTTGAGATCAATACAAGGCCAGAATTGCTCATGCAGATTGAAATTCCCATATCACTAATTTGCCTCTTTTCGGGTGATCCTGCTGCACTTTTTACATGTATGCTTATTGTAGAAGTATGAACGGCACAAGCCAGGTGTTTGAAAAAATTCCCAAGAAAAATGTTACCGCATGGAATGTTATTATTAGAGGTTGTGTTAGGGATGGACACTGCCAGGAAGCCCTCAAGATATATTACCAAACACAACAGGGGGGACTTAGTGGAGACACACCTTTCCAATTTTCCTCAAGGCACGCGCTGAGATTGTGGCCCTAGAGCAGGGCAGGGAAATCCACAGTTACATGGAACACCATGACTACAGGATATTTCGAAATTAGAAATTGTGAAGAGGAAGGAAAGGTACTTGACGAAATGTAGCTGGGAAGGTCAAAACCCAATGTGATAAATTGGAGCGTGATGATATCCAAGTATGAGTTGAATGGTCACAACAATGGTGTAGTGAGATCTTTTCTAAATGCAGCTGGCTGGAGAGAAATCCAATTCAGTCACTATTTGCTAGTGCTCTCGCTTCTTGTGCAAAATTAGCAGTGCTGCAACAACAAAAAAATGGATGATGCATATGAAGTGTTTTTCAATATGCCAAAGAGGGATCTGATTTCATGGAATGCAGTAATTTCTTGTTATGCATTGAATGGATATTGTGATGAGGTGTTGGCGCTCTTTTATCAACTTCAAAATGACAGGAATGAACCCAGATGTAATTAAATGGAGTGCGGATATTGTGAGGTATACTCAATTTGGTCATAGTGTTGAATCCATGGAAATATGCAGTTGAATGCATGTTGCAGAGGTGAAGCCTAACTCTATTACCATAGCAATTATTTTTCCTTCATGTGCTGATTAGTAGCTCTATATTGTGGGTATCGAATGCATGGGCATGAGGAAGATTCCCTGACACTCTTTTATGAAATACAAGAAGCAGGCATTAAAGTAGGCCATATCACCTTCATTGCTATTTTATCTGCTGGCGGCCATGCAGGACCAGTAGATGAAGGCTAGCATCATTTCAATCGAATTAGTAGAAAGTTTGAAGTGAAGCCTAGAGTGGAGCATCATGCATGCATGGTTGAACTCCTTGGCCACTCGAGACGCTTTAATGGAGCATATGTGACATTTTCAAACATCTATGCTACTTCTATGGGATGATGTAGTCAACGTGAGAAAGCTAATGTTAGATAAGGGAATTGAAAAAAAAGGAACTAACATCTCATTTTCACGGACAATTTCAGCTGCTGCTAACTTAGGATGTTTTGAAATATATCATAGAAACTCTTCAACAGTGTTCTCAAGTTTCAATGATAATACACCCTCTTCATTTGAATTTTTCCTCTCCAAAACCATGGAGAGGAGAGACATGGAGGAGTTACAACCATGCATACTTCCTTAACAACCCTTAAGGTGGCTGGAAATAGATAATCATGACAAGCTCCAAGCATTGGACAAGTCTTGGTTGAAGCCTTATGTTGTAAAAGACGAATCCATCAGGCAAGTCTTGGGCCAACTTTGGGACTCCGTTGAGGATTTTTGATGCATTTCGAAATTAACTCAAGTTTTTCTACAGTTCTTGGTTATAGAAAATCAGTGGAGCCAAAAAAAAAACATTTCAGGGAAACAGACCTGCCTATCAGAGGCCAAAAGTTGGGTCACTGGTTTGAAAACAGGAATTTCTTTGTCAAGCAAATTGGATGGAGCAGCCAGCAAGGGAACATGACAAGTTGCTGCCTCAGACTTTCATATTTTTGTGGGCTTGTTTGTCTGTATTCAAGGTGGTTTTGTGGTCAGAGAAACGTAGAGGAGTGCGTGATTTGGTCCTGCAACACATTTTGGGAGGAACTATAATTTTTTTAGGTGGGATTCTTTCTTATTTAGTTGAGGACTATGCCATGACAAGACTCATCTGAGAAGGCAATGAATTCCATGGATGTTATAGGGATTCGAATAGAGGCTGGGAAGGTCTAGTAGACTATGGAAGTGCAAATACGCTTTTTATTGATACTTCAATAAAAATGGAGACCTCGTGCACCTCTAGAAAGTAGTTCTATGCTGCCTCACATCTATTGTAGCTATTGAAAAACTCTCATATATGCTTGAACATGGGAGGAACACGATCACAAATTACAATATTATTTTCTTTCCATTTATTCTCTTCCTCTACGAATTTCATGGCAATTGAAATCATCACTTTCTTCTGTTATTTGAGCATTATATGGAAGACTTCATGTAGTTGTTTCACAAGGTGCCATAATTTATTTTCAAGAGACGGCTATTCAACAAACCCTGATTTATGAGTCCTACTGGATCTTGTTACAACTAATACTTGAATATAATTCCAGAAATTCTCCTCCTTCGAGATTGTAAATCATCATATCTTTTCCCAGGACAAGAGCAGGTGACTGATTTCATAAGAAAGGTATTTGAGATGCTAGTTGGAGCATTTAGAAAGCTTCAAGTATTAGAAAGGTTCTTCCACAATTGAAACAAGGTGTACAGGGATGCTTGATATACTAGAAGACTTCTTGAACTTCTTATATTTTGTATATTGTCGAATGGATGGGAGCACTTCAACATTAGAAAAGCAACATTGAATAAAGAACTTCAGTATCCCAGATAATGAAATTTTTACTTTTCTTATTTCAACTGAGGCAGTGGGGTGGCAGGGGTTGGAATCAATTTTCCAAGTGCAGATAAAATTTATTATATATGATCTATATTTCAGTCATTTTTTTCTTTTATGATCTTAATCATGATCTCACAGTATAGGCCAAGACAAACCAGTGATTGCATATCAGTTGATAATAAAGTGTATTGTTGAGGAGAGAATATTGCATCGGTGTACAAAGATGGATTTGGATAATCTGGTGATGAATCTTTGTAAAAATGAAAGTTTAAAGAGTTATCTAGATCACAAAGAACCTATATATCGTGCTTTTCAAAATGAAGTTAATGCTATTTGTTTGGTTTTCTCTCGTTTTGTTGTCCTGTAAATTTGTTACTGTTATGTTTATTATCTAGCATGCATATGCCCAGACAATGACCTCTTGCCATAACTACAAAAAGAAAATCTTGTTGGCAATATGATGCAGAGTGTTGTCCTTGATGGCAACCCACTGAATGAAGATGAAGACATGAGATTGTTGACTTGTGTTATCCTTGATGGAAATCCACCTGATGAAGTTATTCTTGACTTGATGAACTTGGTAAATGATGTAAATCTGATGTGATATGATGTTTGTTGACAATATGATGCTGAGTACCCACTTGATAGAGTGTTGTCCTTGAATGGCAACCCACCTGATGGAGTTGTGCTTGATAGAATATGTCTTGATGAACTTGTTTAAAGATGTAAATCTGATGTATCTACAGAGAGTACAGAAGGTAATGAAGAAAGGAATTCAATATGTGCTAGATCCATGATGAAAAGAGTATGTTTCAAGGAATACGCAGATTTGTCTAGGAGAAGTCGCGTATGCATGCGGTAAAGCACGTGCCAAGTCGCGTATGGGAAAAAGCGCTCAAAAAGTGCAAAACTAGGGGTAAACACCATGGTATTGACCCATTGTATTGGGTAATGATTCGTCTAAATGACCCCATCCAGGAATACCATCAGATGTAATGTGGTTTTGGCTCATGGTATTGAAAAAGGGTAAACCTATATAAAGAGAAGAAATTCATTGTGCAAATCATGAGTGTGGGTGCAAGATGTCTGAGCTTGAATGAATACTTCTCTCTGAAGGATATCTGAATGGAAAGGGTTACGGTTGAATGATAGATCTGAATGCATGATGCACCAATGATGAAGAAGGGTATCTAGATCTGAAATGTACTTGTATTTGCTAGATCTGTTTATGGAATGATTAGATCTGAGATAAGGCGAACATCTGTCTGAAGTAAAGGGTAAAATCTGTGTGATGTATCTTTTCTGAAGAATTGCATTGATCTAAATGTCTGAAGAACCATACGCTAGTTTTACGCAGAGGAAGCGCGTATATACGCGGCTTCGCTGAAGAGAAAGCGCGTATGCGCAGTGAAATTAGCTCTGTAATATGTACAGAAGTATACGCGGGTTGATGTGATTGGAAGCGCGTATATACGCGGTATCAGTGAAAGGAAAGCGCGTATGAAAACTAGGGTTTGCTGAAGCAAGGGGTATGAAATGTCTAATCTGTTCTGCTGTGTTGCTGCTATCTGTATTCTACAGTTCTGAGTTGTTTGTTCCAGTCTGAAAATATGATGAAATGAGGCCTGCAAGTTGTGTCCTAAAGGAAGCTTTGGATCCAGTGTGAAAATTGATGAAACGTGGTCCATAGAGGTGCTGAGGATTGTAGCCTTCAGTCAGGGGGTCGTAGCTCCCTTCCAGGTGAGGCTGGTAAACGAGATCAGGGGGTCGTAGCTCCCTTCCAGGTGAGGCTGGTAAACGAGATCAAGGGGTCGTAGCTCCCTTCCAGGAGAGGCTGGTAAACGAGTCAGGGGGTTGGAGCTCCCTTCCAGGAGAGGCTGGTAAACGAGCGCAGGTGGGTGCCTGCGTGCTGGTCAAGTCTGCGCTAGCACATATGTTGTAAGATGTTTTCTCTATAATAAAATATTGAAGGCTGAGCAACTGCAGTGGTGGTTTTCTCCCGACTTGGGTTTCCACCTAAAATCCTGGTGTTCATGTGTGATGCTTATGTGTGATGGTTTATTCTGTTCTTACTGCACATGTTTACTATTTATAGAAAATCTAATGAATGAATGATGGAATGATATAAGTGAAGAATTAATGGCATAATTAGATCTCTGTGTATACGCGAGTTTGATGAAGGATATCCACATGTATATGCTAGTTGGCTTCAGCAAAGTAGCGTATGGGTTTTAGAGCATGAAAAAGTAAAAAGATTTAGTTTGCCCTAAATACTGATTCACCCCCCCCCCCCTCTCAGTATTTTTCCCAACAAATCTCTAGTACCTATATCCAATTACTGTAGTTGCTGGAAAAAAGCAATTCAGAATAATTTAATACGAAAAGAACCTATTTTACACATACTGCTCCTTTGTGAGTTTCACAGCACCTCAAGTGCCCAAGTAGGAACTTTAAATTTCACTCTAACAACCCCACAATGCATCATTTTATAGAAACTTACACTGCATAGCAAGATTGGATACAAACATGACAGGATTCCTCATTTCCAATATGGTGCCAACAAAATTTTGGCCATCTCAATGGTTCAACATTTTTTGTAATACAAGACCCAACCAAGTTTCATTAGTTTACTTTGTTAACCAAACCAGGTTTCATGAGTCTAAAAAGTACATATGACATTCTAATAGCTCACTGTGTGTGTTTGTAATACCTATTTCTTCTACTCAAGGAAATAGGTATAGCAAATATAAATCTGATAATAGATCAAAAAATAGGTGGCGGGCCCTCTTAAAAGTGAGGAGTATTTGGGAATAAACACTCATTTACAATTGACAAGCTCCAGGAGTCCATTTCGAAAAATGGGAAATAATGCTCTGACAGGTGCATTGGCCAGAATGTTTGAAGTATTTCTACATCATTTATTTGTACTCCTAGTGAGTGTGTTAAACAACATATGCAAATTGATTTATGGTATTGCAACAACTGGTATGTCTATTGGAAGTGGAATATCCATTTCCAGAAATGGATCTCCAATAGCAAGAAAATAACATCAAGACAACATATACCACTTGAGTAGATTAGAATGGACCAAAAATGAATAAAATTCAATGCCATGTTCCAGAAATATGTTAAGTGGTGAGCAATAGAATAGGAAGGAATGCTTTTATTTACTTGGCATCATCATGTTGTGCTAGATGAAGACTTCTATTACATGACCAACTGGGCAAGAGTTGGCACAGGTATCAATTTTTATCAGACTACGGGTATCATTTTGTTAATTTTGGGCAACTAGATCCAAAATCCATGTTGCATTGCTCATATGATGATGATGATATTTTTGTTGGATTCCTCTTTCGGAGAGGTGCAAGATTGATCTAAAGATCATCTTGTTTGGATGTGAAGAACTTATATTTTGATTTTATTTTCCACACATGTGCAAATTTTCAAGGTCGACCAGAATTGTAATGAAGGCTTGCAAGCCCAATAGATGTGTCACACACCCTCATTGATGGATATAAATTGGAGAGAGATGATGTCCATTTCATCATCAACTCATCACACATTTCCTCTTGTGATCTGATTGGTTCATTCAGCCTTTGGAGGCCTCTCTCTCTGACATGTGCCGATCTTAAGCGGAAGGAGTGCGAACTGTTTTTAGGGCTCTTTGCTGGTGCGTTGACACGCGTTGACCGTGGGTCAAAGCTTGGAGTTTGACCTCCATTCTTGTGCAGAAAATCCAATCTCTTGAGGCAGCATTAGAGAGCAAAAAGATCGAGGAGAAGGGTGACCTTTGACCACAGCCCTAGACCGCAGCGTTGAATTTCTGCATTGACTTTTTCTGTTGACCAGTGTTGACCTTTTTGGAGCTTTCTTTGAGGGGTGTGTGTGTGACACTTGGAGGATTGGCTGATCCAACTATGTATACTCTTGAGAAAAATGGTTTTGTTGAAAGGAAGAATAGAACCATTGTGGAAGTTGCCCGTGCCATTGTGTATGTTCAAAATAGATGCCTGCATTCCACATTGGACTCCAAGACTCCCGAAGAAGTCTTCTCTAGTAAGAAGCCCGATGCCTCCCACTTTAGGCTTCAAATGACATCATCAACATGAGATCCAAGTTCGACAAAGTCAATCTTGAGCTCAAGGCTCAAATTCTGGCCAATCCTACTTTTGATTACACCAAGGACACACATCAATGGGTCAAGAAGTCATTGTCATCAAGCCTACAATAACAAACCCTAGATAAATGAACATGACAGCAAAACGAGTCACATCAATGGGTCAAGAAGTCATTGTCATCATGCCTACAATAACAAACTCTAGATAAATGAACATGACAGCAAAGGGGGTCAATGACCTAGCCAGGGCCACATTAGGGCTAGTAGTTACAATTGTAACCATAGAGAATATTGTTAGTGGATATATCTAGCATCTCATGCCAAATGAGGTGCCACCATATCTTTTGAAGATTCTTCACTTTCCAAACACTAGGGCAAGCAATCTAGTATGGCCTTTGTCTAACTACTATAATTGCGATACTATCTAACATGAAAATTCAAACAAGGGGGAGCCATAGCAGATCTTCACGTCTTTATGAGGTCCCCTTCAGAGGAACCCCTCCATATTATCCACATTTTTTGTTTATATATTAAATTCATAGAAATAATGAAGGGTGGGGATCCCTCCAAGCAATAAAACATTGTTCTGCACATGGTTTATGATAACATTTTTGCCAACTAATTAACTAGTTTAGATTTGCATGTTGTCTCTTTTTTGGGATTAATATAAGAAACTAGGGAGTTACGCAAATATTTAAGAGTCGAGACAGTTCATGAAATCAAGGGCTTGTAAATCCATTGCTTCAAATTCCAGTGTCAACATTAGATTCAAATTTGACAAAGTCTATCTTGAGCTCAAAGCTCAAATTATAGTTGATCCTGCATTTGATACATTAAAAAAACTCATCAATGGATCAATAAGACATTGAATGAGTGCTCTGTCATCATGCTTGTTGTAGTTAATCCTAATTAAATGAACACAAAAATAAAAGGAGTCAATGGATGCGCTAGGACTACATTAGGATTAGTAATTAAAACTATAACTAGAGAGAGCATGTGGTCACCGGCTATATCCATGGAATTTCAATCCAAACGAGGTGTCACCATCTCATTTTAAGAGTCGCAACTTCATTTATTTTAAGGCAGATAGATTCATTTTAAACACTTTGATAGTTAGGATTCCCCTTCCTTTCTCCTTCTCCACTTTATGTGTGGTCACAGGCCAATAGAAGGCATGGACATCGGGATTGGGGTGTAGTGTATTCAGATATTGGGTTATGAAGGAATACATTTTAGGTGTAGGCGGGGCCATATGTATGGGCACCTGGCTAAAAACTATAAGCTTCCACTTTTTGCGTAGGACTATCCATCAAGAGGCAAGGACATATTAGGTTAGAAAAGGGTTCTAGATTGGAGATTTTGGGCACCGAGGAAAAGCTCTATGGTGCAACTCCTCTCTGCAAAACATCCTCCATGTCGTTGGTGACAATTGTTAGGAGATGGTGTTTATGTTTACAGTTGTCTAAAATCCCTACTAAATGGGTGGAGTTTCATTTCCTTGGATGCTAATGGAAGGTTTTAGGGTTTACTAGTTGGATGCAAAGCCATAAATATTTGGGTATTCAATTCTTGGATTTTGGATTCTAGTTTTTCCATTGAGGACAGAGAGCGAGAAGTGGAGGGATATATAGAGAGGGAGGTAGGGAGAAGGAAAGAAAGGGAGGGAGGGAGGGAGCGAGATGTAGAGAAAGGGAGAGCTGGAGACTAACAATTATGCACACTATTTGTTTGTCTTTATTAGAACGAAGACTTGAGATTGTATTTTGTTGAGGAAAACGAGAGAGGAAACCCTAATTTTGGGGGATGAAATGGTTATGGTAGCAAGGAATCTTTTGAATGAAACATTTATTTTTCATGTTGTAAAATTCCACCTGTGTAAGCAAACTACAAATGATGTTCAACCCAAGTTGTAAAAATCTAGAATCTTTATTAAATGTAAAATCATTTTATTGTTGAGAACTATCTAGGCTAGGAATGAAAGTCCAACACCTTCCATTAACCAATTTTCAGTACACACTTCATTAGAGGCCTCTTTTATACTCAATTTAATATCAATTTTATGCTTAAATTCTAGGACTACCACACAACTTCCCTCATTCCATGCTTTACTATATGCCTCTTATATATTCATAGCTTGTTTATCATGTAGGAACCTCTAGGACATATGAATCCAGCACATGAATCAACCCCTAGAAAAATACATTATATGCTTCCTCATAATTAAGGGGTTTATTATAACTCTTAAAGGAAATTTAGATTATTGGTTGTGGGCTAATACAAACCTTTTTATCGAAGATATAGTTATGATGATGAGCCTTGGAAACTTAGCCTAAATCCCATGAAATTCTCTATCTCCAATCCATATCTAGGTTGATTACTCATATTTTCTTATCCTTAATACCTTGTTTAGAATGAGATAGGTCTAGTATCATACCTAGCCTAGTCGTTAGCCCATGTGATTCTCTAAAACTAGGCTACATGCATTGATTATCGTACTCCTTAAAGGTTAGTTTCAAAAGTGTGAGTTTTTATCTTTGACATCCCAACTTGTACAATTATCCCATAAATTAGATTTATTTCCAAATACAAAGAAGCACATATGATATACCTTCAACATTTGTGTATTTTCCTCGAAAAATGTGACACTTTGAAACAAAATTAGAGTTTGCATGTCATTCATTCAATATTTTGAACAACATGCAACTAATTATGGTGGGTATTGGAGTATTTTGTTTGACATATGTGTTTATATGTAGTTTCATTTTCTTAAGAGATGGTATCAAGGAAAAATAATTTGGCCATTGGTTTGACTTTCGCTGACATAGGCCCTTAATATTTGTGCCCACTTGATATATTTTCCCTTTCGGTCTTGATTCAATTTTTTTTGAATGTTTACCAACCTCATGTATAAAATTTATCGTTATAAATTGAGTCACCTATACACCAATTTTAGTCATTTTTGTCTAACAATATTGATCATTTGGAGGATGGGGATGGCATGGTTCTAGGCCTTGCCTCCCAATTGAACATTTATTTATCTATCTACTTGGGTTCCAACGCACCTCCTTCCCAAATTCAATGCACCTTCATTCTTTAGGGCTTACAACCTAATGTTATAATTACAAAAATGGATGAATGACAATACAATGTTAAGGAAGGTTCTCTTGCATGTCTTAAAGTGCCCTATATTCATATGAAGACTCTTAGCTAATTTTCCTGTTGCTTCTATGCTCAGTGCATTTCTGAGTGCAAATCTTTGCTCACCATTCATTAACTAACATTCCTTCTTGTTGTTCTTCTTATGTGGACAGTTTGTGGCATAATGTCCATGCTCATGACAGTTGAAATATTTCACCTTTAACAAGTCTCGCTTCTTGCCTACCTTGTTGGTCTCGGATTTGGAATGAGATGCCTTCCCTTTTCCTTTCTTTGCCTTGCCAGCGAAGGCACAGTTCTCCTCATCATAAGCCTTTGATGAGGATCCATCTCTAGTGCTCTGTCAAATTTCTTCTTGTGCCAAATCAGACCATAATCACTCCCAATCTAGAAGCTTCTCCCTCCCATTAACAGAGTCATGGGATATATGCCACCTCTTGGGAAGTCCTATAAGTGCTAGGCTCACCAAATCATCTGAGGCAACATAGATCCCAACACTTCCAAGCTCATCTTGACATTGAGTGAACTTGGTCAAGTATTTTTGGATCGTGTCGCCCTTCTCCATTTTGATCTTCCTGAGCTTGTCTTTCAGCACCAACTTCCTATGGTTGCTGCTATTCAGGTACAGATCTATCAAGGCCTTCCACATTGCAATGGATTCACCTTCTCATGGAGGCTTGAGACACTATGGCCTCGAATTCCCTCTAACAAGATCCTTCTCGCCTTTGCAACCAAGGTGTGTTAGGAAGTGCTAGGGTGTGTTAGGGAGTGTAAAAGCATGCCCAGGATTGTAGGGGATGTTAACACATGCCACATAGTGCTAAGGCATTTGAGAAATGCTAGGTGTTATGGAATGTCAATATGTAAATTATGTTGCTTAGTTGTTTTATGACCACAGTTGGATGTGATGAGCTTTGTCTTGGTAACTTTTTAAGTGGGATGCGTTGAGATTGGACACGAGTAACCTAAGATGAGTTACAAGTAGTTATTAGGTGAACAAGGCATATGTTGAATTTCCACGACACATGAGAATCTGGGTTTGGTCTTAGAATATTTGATGCAAACACACAAAAGTGCCACAACACATCTACTTTTCACAACGAAATCTACACACATCAAGGAATCATGAACTATTACACATGGAAAATTTTAACTTTTTCAAAACGTTCTTCGTTAAATTACAAACTATAATAGAATAGGCTAGAGCTCGCATACCTGGGATCATGGCCCTTTACAATCACACTGATATAACTAGGGCTTGGTGTTAGTCCTTTAACAACCAATCTAACTTGAACAAGACAACACCTGACCCACTTTTTTATGGTGGCCACACATATCCCTTTTAGTCCACATGTCCTGAACACATCTGACAGGTCCTCTTGCCTCTCGTTATGCGACTCCTCAATCTGCCTCTATCAATGAAATCAACTCCTTTAGTTTACTGAACTTGGATTAAAAAAAAATTCCCTCTATCTACCTCTTTTCTCCTTTAAGTTCTGCAACACTTAGGGTTTTCAATCAGTTGTTCACAACTATGTTTGTGAACAGCTCTTTGGTATGCTCACTTTTGCCATATTCCTACTCCAAGACGACAAGTCTAGGGCTATGGAGGTTTCCCTTCTTCTCGCTAACTCAATCCCCCACAATATAGCGAACTGGGGCTAGTTGGATAACCCGCTAATTGAATGATACTTTAGTCCTTCAAATTCTGCACATCCTTAGGCCCAAAAACCTACCCTTATACCAGTTATGTTTCCTTCACAAGTACAAGACTTAGGGCTCTTCTTTGAATATCACCTAACGACCATCCAAATATACTTGGACTGCCATCAATTTTCCCAACCACAATCAATTCTTTTACTAATCTAATGGACACAACGCTGGCCTCATCTAGGGCTCTTAAAATATGCCACCTAATAGCGATTTGAGTACCTCTCAAAATCACTATTCTTGTGTACCAATTCTTTTTTGTACAATCTATGAACAAATTTGAACTACTCCTCTTATCATCCTTCTAAAAATTTGTAGATGCTTGACCTAGGGTCACAAATCATCCACTAAAAATCCATTGTCTAACTGTATATAGGTTGCTTCAGAACTTTGTCCAAAATGACATGGATAGTCCACCAAAATCAACTCCTCTTCATGTCAATCCATTCCTCATATGGCACATTACTTCTACTTCGTCTTCTACTCAAGTTCCACCTTCTTTGGATTTGTTATCTCCATACATAGTTCTGCAAACCATCTTCCAAATCTATGGTATATATTGCAGAGACAAACCTCTCTCTAAGGGTCATGACTAGGTGGTATAACCATACCCACTTTGCAACTATGTGGTATAAGTTATGCAACACTATCAAAGAAGTCACAAGGGAATCCAAAAGGGAGTGGAGGTATGTTTTTGTGTTAAATTGTTGGTCCTAGTTTGGACAGTTGGAACATTTTAGTACAGCCTGTGGAAGCAAAGAAGGGAGGGCTAATGTGTTGGTTAGAAGCCCTAACCAGTGTAATGATTGGTGATAGGATCAAATTCATATGCAACCTATGGGAGCCATGTGTTGGGGTTCTCTTGGGTGTTAAGAAACCCCAACTAGGAGCAGATCTCGCAATGAATGGGTGTCCTAGGACAGGACTGTTAGAGAAGTCTCTTGGCAGCCACGAGCAGGATTTCCTAAGTTTTAGGATGCCCTAGCCAGAGGTAGATGCTACAACAAGTATTGGTCACTCGTGGTCTGCTGGAGGGCAACGTGAGAGTGGGCCAAGTGTGAACGTGGATTGTGCATTTATGGTATGTTGGAGGACAGTGTGATAGTACCCATGTTGGGGCCCGGTGTGCACCATCTTCATGGACCTCGGTGGTTGCCAGAGGTCAAGGGTCTGATCAACCAGGAGCAGTTTTGTGTAGCCCTAGACTTGTGTGTAGAGGACTTCTATAGCAGATGATGGGTAGTCCTCCTAGCCCGTGTTCATTGTGGGATATAGACATCTTGCAGCGATAGGTGGTAGCCCTTCATGCCCTATGTTGGCCTTCATTGGTGCAGCACAGGAAGACCATAGTGGTTTGAAGTCCCTAAGTAACTGAGGAGCAGCAATGAGAAGATTGAGAATTGTTCACAAATGGAGTTGTGAACAATTTGACAGGAGTCTTGATGTGTTGTTCCCTTGATGGACTAAGGCACAACTAGTGAGCAGATTGGCAGCCAAGATTTAGTGGCTAGATGAACTTGGAGCATTGATAGAGTCAAGAGTTGCAGATCGAGAGCCAAAGGACCGAGCTGGTACAGGGCATGACCGAGAAGAGCTGAGAGAGAATGCGACAGCGACATGGTCAAAGTATCTTGTTGAGGGTAGATTGGTTGTCGATGGACTGACACTAAACCTAGTTTTGTATCTTGTATCAATGGGTGTATGAAGGCCATTATCCTTGGTACGTGAGCCCTATACTGTTGTATCATATGTTGATTAATACAACGAAGTTGGGTTAAAAATTGTAAGATTTTTTCTATATTTTGTGCATTGGTAGATTTACTACTATTTATATTTTGTTGTGCAAAGTAGTATCATTGTGATTATTGGTTTCGTAGTGTGAAAAATTTTAAGACACTATCCTAGACCCAAGATCGTGGAAAAACAACATGGTATCAGAGATTATCTAAGCTACTTTAAGGGATAGTGAATCAGAGTGTGCTCAGCGAAGCAACTCAGAGGGAGTTGTGGGTGTCTAGATCAAGGAGCAAAAAGGTTCAGCTAAAGAAGAGTCTAGGTCGGCTTGATGTTAATAAGCCATGTGACAACTTGTCAAGCCAATGTGGACACCCAAGTGAAGCCCTTATATTGCGTATAAATAGAAGGTGAGGGAGGCTAAGTTAACATCAAAGCGAAATAATTTAGGAGTAAAACACCTTCTAATGTAAGCCACAGCTTGAAGAAGAGAAGACTGAAGCCTGAAATGACTGTTTTGAGGTCTGATTAGAAGCTATAATAGGGCCGAGGAGTAGCTGCGTAAATACGTTGATAATAGGGTTTTTTTGGTACCAAAAGGGGTGGCATATTTATTGTTTAAGAAAGTCTCGGGCACTGTAGTTATTACAGGGATAACGCATGTCTATATTAGGCTTGCTGGAGGGGCCGTAAGGACTAATTCCTACAACAAAAGTAAGGGACAATCAACGTATGGGAGCAGCTCTAAGGAGTGCCTGGTCTTGTTAAGCACAAAAAAAAAAAATATGATTGATTTTATAAAATCTTGTCAACCCTACTGCTGCCTTCTACATAATTCTATATACAAGTTTAAATCTATTGAAATTTTAACAATAAAAATCATAGATATTAGGAAAATACCTTTCAAACTTATCAACACACACTCTCCCTCTCTGAGTTCTCGAAGGTTGCAGTTTTATCTCCATATGCTGGCAACGGACCACATGTTTTCTGCTCTGAATTGCAGGGAAACCCCCAAATCAGGAGAAGAATATCTCAATTAAAGCTGGAAAAAGAGCTAAACCAGATCTGATATAATAAAATCGCGTTAAAAATATAGTCGAATCTAGAGTGTAGCGAAGAATAGAAGGGTATGGAATCTGCGCCGAAATCATAAATATTGTTAAAGACCACCGAGCTCTGTCCCGAACTTGGCCAAGGGAGAATAGCCGCCCGAAATTAAATTTTAAGAAGTGGCTCGAAATTAAATTTTAAGAGGTACCAAAATCTTATAAAGCAATTGCTATAGTCATTTTGATTTTCATAAAGTTCTAATTTTATTTAAGCAAAACTAGGAGGTCATCTAGTATTTTTATTTGAGCAAAGGAGGTCATTTCACATCTAGGAATAAATTTTAATAGGTCCATTTAGAGTTTAGACTAGTGGCCAAATTAGATTTTAATAGGTAGTAAAAAATTATAAAGCAATTGCTATGGTGGCTTTGGTTTTCATTAAGTTTTATTTTTATTTGAGTAAAAGGAGGTCATCTAGTATTTTTGGTTTTCATTAAGTTTTATTTTTATTTCAAGAATAGGATTTCATTTCAAATAGAAGTTATATTTAATATTTAATGATGTTGAAGACCCATAAAGTAATAATGTTAGTTTAATTAGAGAATCAATAAAAACTATATTAGGGAATATGGTTTTTACACTGGAGCTCATGCGTGCTGCTTGATCTAGGCTGGTGTTTGAAATTCTAACTCGGCCCTCCGCCACCATGGCCCCCCAGAATTCGATCCTGGTAGGGAACCACCCCCTACTTCTCCTCAAAATGATGCGCAACCTCCTCATGACGAATCTGCAATCGCTTTTGTCTCTTTGGTTTCCTCAATGGGACCTCCACAATCACGCCCAACTATGACAAAATTTGTGAAAAACCTCGATGGAATACCAAAAACCACTCTGCCTCCAACACTCCCACACAGAGAAGCCCTCTAATGGGAGCTTGCTCCTTTTAATTTACAACTCCTTATGGGAGAGAACACTACAAGCCCCATCTCAACATGATGAAGTGTAGATATTGTGAATAATTCAAAACGAGGCTTCGCAAATTATCCAATTGTCTACATTCAGTATACATGATAATAATGGAATTACCCACAAACACATATGCTCGTAACCAATACCTATTTCTCTAAGAATCAATTAATGTTTCTAATATGCTCAGTTAGAGATGAAGGATTCTCCTAGGAGGTCAATTTGCTGGTTTGGGGTGTTGTACTTTTAGTGGTTAAGGGGTTAGTAGTTAAGGTGTTTAGGGGTGAAGGGTTAGGGGTCAAGGGTCACAGATTAAGAGGATAAGGATTTATGGCTTAAGAGGTTCATGGATTAATATAGGTTAGGGGTTAATGACATAAGATTTAATGAATGAAGGGGTTTATGGGTTATGATTTATGAGTGCAGGGGTTAAGGGAATATGGAATGGGGGTTAAGGGGATAGGGAATTTAGTGGTTATGGGTTAAGGGCTTATGTGTTGTGATAATTGGACTCCTAATCCCCTTATCACCATTATTTTGGGTTCCCCTATCAATTTCTCTCGCTACCTTCCCTCTAGGTCCCCTAAGCCCTATGAAATTAGGTCCTAAGCCCCCTTCTCATTCTCTAATGCTAGGATTATAGATCTTAGTAAACCATGCTTGCACCTCTGAATTCTACACATACATGCTACCCTTGTGTCCCCTTGGACCGTTCAAGGCACCATAAGATACCCCCCCACCCCCCCCAAAGAAAATTTTTGGTTATGTCATTCCAATTTTCCTAATGTTATGACCCCCCAAATTTGGTCTCAATGCCCTTACAAGTACACCCTTGGGCCCCCTTGGCTAAGGGAGTATATGTATTAGGGGTTATGGGTTGTGATAAGGGAGCCCCTAATCCACTTATCACAACTAAAAATAGGCTTATGAACACCATCAATATCTATTTTAAGTGTTGTGATGAAAGCAATAATGAATACAAAATTTGTGGTCAATAGGACAGGGAAAAAGTATGCCAGAAACATAGTAGGAAATTTTGGAAAAAAGGTTTAAGTAACCAGGACTGCGCTTCCGCTCTTATCTCCTTAACCTTGCTCTTCTTTAAACTCTTTAAACCCTCCCTGTAATGGGAGCTTGATCCTTTTCATTTACAACTCCTTATGTGAGAGAACACTACAAGCTCCATCTCAACATGATGAAGTGTAGATATTGTGAGTAATTCAAATCAAGGCTTTGCAAATTATCCAATTTTCTACATTTGGTATACATGATAATAATGGCATTACCCACAAACACATATCCTCGTAACCAATACCTATTTCTCTAAGAATCAAGTAATGTTTCTAATATGCTCAATTAGAGATCAAGGATTCTCCTAGGAAGTCAATTTGCTGGTTTGGGGTGTTGTTTTCGGCCTTGGATACTTAGTGGTTAAGGGCTTCAAGGGTCAAGCGTTAAGAGCCAAAGGGATTTAGGGTAAGAGGAATTAGCGGTTAAGGACTCAATATTTAGGAGATTTAGGTGTTAGTGGTTAAGGGTTTAGTAGTTAAGGTTTTTAGGGGTTAAGGGTCACAGGTTAAGAGGATAAGGATTTATGGCTTAGGAGGTTCATGGATTAATATAGGTTAGGGGTTAATGTCATAAGATTTAATGAATGAAGGGGTTTATGGGTTATGATTTATGATTTATGAGTGTAGGGGTTAAGGGAATATGGATTGGGGGTTAAGGGGATAGGGAATTTAGTGGTTATGCGTTAAGGGCTTATGTTTTGTGATAATTGGACTCCTAATCCCCTTATCACCACTATTTTGGGTTCCCCTATCAATTGCTCTCGCTTCCTTCCCTCTAGTTCCCCTAGGCCCTATGAAATTAGGTCCTAAGCCCCCTTCTCATTCTCTAATGCTAGGATTATAGATCTTAGTAAACCATGCTTTCACCTCTGACTTCTACACATACATGTTACCCTTGTGTCCCCTTGGCCTGTTCAAGACACCATAAGATACCCCCTCCCCCCCAGAAACTTTTTGGTTATGTCATTCCACTTTTCATAATGTTATGACCCCCCAAATTTGGTCTCAATGCCCCTACAAGTACACCCTTGGGCCCCCTTGGCTAAGGGAGTAAACGTATTAGGGGTTATGGGTTGTGATAAGGGAGCCCCTAATCCACTTATCACAACTAGAAATAGGCTTATGAACACAATCAATATCTATTGTAGGTGTTGTGATGAAAGCAATAATGAATACAAAAGTTGTGGTCAATAGGACAGGGAAAAAGTATGCCAGAAACATAGTAGGAAATTTTGGAAAAATGGTTTTAAGTAATCAGGACTGCTCTCCCACTCTTATCTCCTTAACCCTACTACTTCTTTAAACTCTTTAAACCCTCCCTGTAATGGGAGCTTGCTCCTTTTCATTTACAACTCCTTACGTGAGAGAACACTACAAGCTCCATCTCAACGTGATGAAGTGCAAATATTGTGAGTAATTCAAATCAAGGCTTTGCAAATTATCCAATTGTCTACATTTGGTATACATGATAATAATGGCATTACCCACAAACACATATCCTTGTAACCAGTACCTAGTTCTCTAAGAATTAATTAATGTTTCTAATATTCTCAATTAGAGATGAATGATTCTCCTAGGAGGTCAATTTGCTAGTTTGGGGTGTTGTTTTCGGCCTTAGATACTTAGTGGTTAAGGGCTTAAAGGGTCAAGCGTTAAGGGCTAAAGGGCTTTAGGGTTAGAGGATTTAGCAGTTAAGGACTCAATATTTAGGAGATTTAGGTTTTAGTGGTTAAGGTGTTTAGGGGTTAAGGGTCACAGGTTAAGAGGATAAGGATTTATGGCTTAGGAGGTTCATGGATTAATATAGGTTAGGGGTTAATGTCATAAGATTTAATGAATGAAGGGGTTTATGGGTTATGATTTATGAGTGCAGGGGTTAAGGGAATATGGATTGGGGGTTAAGGGAATAGGGAATTTAGTGGTTATGGGTTACGGGCTTATGTTTTTGTGATAATTGGACTCCTAATCCCCTTATCACCACTATTTTGGGTTCCCCTATCAATTTCTCTCGCTGCCTTCCCTCTAGGTCCCCTAGGCCCTATGAAATTAGGTCCTAAGCCCCTTTCTCATTCTCTAATGCTAGGATTATAGATCTTAGTAAACCATGCTTGCACCTCTAACTTCTACACATACATGCTACCCTTGTGTCCCCTTGGCCCGTTCAATACACAATAAGATACCCCCCCCCCCCCCTAGAAACTTTTTGGTTATGTCATTCCACTTTTCCTAATGTTATGACCCCCCAAATTTGGTCTCAATGCCCCTACAAGTACACCCTTGGTCTCCCTTGGCTCATAGAGTAAACACATTAGGGGTAATGGGTTGTGATAAGGGATCCCCTAATCCACTTATCACAACTAGAAATAGGCTTATGAACACCATCAATATCTATTGTAGGTGTTGCGATGAAAGCAATAATGAATAAAAAATTTGTGGTCAATAGGACAAGAATCATCAAGATGTTGAACCATACAATGTAAAGATGGTTTTCAATGCTAGCTAGTGATCTAGTCACATAAAAGAGTCCCCATAAATTTGCGCTTTGGGACACCCCTAGGATTCAATAATTAATCTAAAGTGAGAGGATTCGTTGCTAAGGTGACAATGGAAACGACCTTGGGTTGACGCAAAATGACACTTGGTGATCCTTACAAAACTAGGGTGTCGGTTTCATCATCAACAAGAGGCACAATTGACAAGTGGAAACATCTCACATTTAAGGGACTTAGCAACAAATATTTATGGATGTTTTTCCACCGAGGGTACCTTAATTCACATTTCCTAAGGCACAAATCACATATTTGGATGAATTTTGGATAACACACGATCGCACAATCACATATAAGTAAGAGAAACAAGTTATCAATCGCACAACACAAGATGTAGCTGGGGAAGCAACTGCTCAAAAACATTTATCTCTATTTTGTATTAAGTCAAGGAATCATGAAACAATACAATGCTTAATCTCTCTGGATATTCTCCAGCACTCTGCCAATTGTCTCCTGCTGATCTAGAAAAATCGGTCTAATACTTAGCCAATTCTCAGCCTGCCTTGCTCACACAATTCCTATGGAATTATCTCCATATTAATTAGGAAAATCAACCTTCCTTCATTGCACAATCCTTCATGGCATCCCAATGTCTTTATAATTGCACATTGGAAATTTTCTATAAATACAACTGATAGTTATGTTCCTCTGAACTGTGTTACAATGAGGATGAAGGGTCTTTTTTATTATTTAAAAATAAGATAAAACCCTAAACAACCAAAACCCTAACCCGAGGAGATGTAACACCAAGAGTTTATGGGCCCCATTGGGGTTAGTTGGCCAGCCAAATTTCTAGGGTCATAACTTGGTCATATGATCTTCGTATGACGCACATGATACCTTGTTAGAAAGATCTCTCCGAGGACTACAACTACTAGTGCGATTTCTAAGAAATCGCTAAACCTTTGATGCCCAAAAAAGCGTCGTTTGGGGCCTCAAAACAGCTCCTGAAGTTCAGGACCCGAAAAACTGACAAAAATAGTAAATTGTGCTATAATTAAGGAAACTAAAAAATTGAAAGAGACAATGGTGAGGGCCCAAATGGAATAGGCGAGTGGCCACCAATATCCACCTCGATCACCTTAAATCAAATTTCTTGAGCTAACTCAATCATCATGACTTAGTTAACTGAAAAAAGTTTTTATGAGACGAAAGTACAATTTATTGTCCAATTTATTTAAGGGGAAAATAAATTAGACGCCTCACATTCCTCACTCCTGGTACATCAAAATTCCTCACCAATGTGGGTGCATTTTTTTTGTCCTTTCTAGTTTCCAATTTCACTGTTTCTTGTTGCAAATTTCAACACTCCCTCTCAATAAGAAAGGAATTCAATATATCTCCATCCGGTACCTTTGGAATGTTCTGCATGCTACACTTCTCTAGTGTTTTTTGCACTTGCAAATCCTGAAACTGAATAGCCTCCGAACAACTTACTCAGTATAATGCATCTGTCATCAAAGTCTTCTTACTGTTGCTAGCTACTGCACCTGTCTAGTACTGGATTCTCTACGTTGTTGTTGACATCTGCATCCGTGCCCTTTGAACTATTGCTAGCTCTGATTTGTGATCCAGTATTTGACATCTATCACTCTGATTTTTGTCTTGCTGACATCTGACTACATAAATCTAACTGATCCTTCCTACTACTATTGTACTATGGGCTCCTCGTAGCCAGGTTCGATCCATGAGACACACCATCTCAGTGGACCTTGCCCAAATTTCTTATCTTGGGATTATGTCTACACATCACCCCACCTTACACCTCGAGGTATGGCTACTCCCTCTTCCCATCTAGCTCAAAATTTCCCCCTCATGGAGGTCTCTGCTTGAGTGGACGCTTCCACTCAGTCTCCTTTCTGCTTCTCCAATTGTGGCAGCGACTCCACAACCTTCTAAGACTGCTTCTCATGAGGATGCATGTTGAGAGGTAATTTATGCTCCCTTTAAACCACTAAGTCTCTAACTTTTGCCTTTCTCCTCAAATATTTGCATGCATCTGGTACCTCAATTACATATAGGTTCTTGACTCGCGCATAGTGTAATTGTCCTGACGTTACAAAAAGTTTCTAAAAAAGAGTTGATTTTAAATCGATGATATCTCCCTTATCCGAGCTTCGATTTGACCGATGTGTTTTTTTTTTTTTTTGGGTATATTTTCGCAAGGAATCCAAATATTCTATTTGTTTTTGAAAATTTTACACCAAAATATTCAAATATTCTCTGCAAACTCACCACCCAAAAAATTCCTGCTCTGATACCATGTAGAAAATATAACCAACGAGATTCAATCTAATCTTGTAATCTACTAAAACAAGATATTGAATCCTTCCTACAATTTGCGGAAACAAAACACGATCGCGCAATCACATATAAGTAAGAGAAATAAATTATCAATCGCACAACAACAAGATGTATTTGGGGAAAGAAACTACTCAAAACCCCTCTATCTCTATTGTGTATTAAGTGAAGGAATCATGAAACAATACATTAATGCTTAATCTCTCATGAGATTCTCTAGCACTCTGTCAATTGTCTCCCGTTGATCTAGGCAAACTCGGTCTAGTACTTAGCCAATTCTCATCCTTACTTCAGCCTGCCTTGCTCATGCAATTCCTAGGGAATTAACTCCTTATTAATTAGGAAAATCAATCTTCCTTGATTGCGCAATCCATCATGGAATCCCATTTACTTTATAATTTCACATGGGAAATTTTCTCTGAATACAACTAAT
Source organism: Pinus albicaulis (assembly GCA_034641835.2). Classification (NCBI taxonomy): domain Eukaryota; kingdom Viridiplantae; phylum Streptophyta; class Pinopsida; order Pinales; family Pinaceae; genus Pinus; species Pinus albicaulis. The sequence continues at coordinate 1,208,004,276 of CM076584.1, forward strand.
AGTTATGTTCCCTTTAACCTCTGTCTCAACTGTGTATTCCTCGAAACTGACATGCATGCAACTATTAATAGCGAATTATTAGTTATATGATTTATCACTCATTGTGAATTAAATATAATTTAATTCACTGGACCTCTCACTAGCTCATCACTCAGTTAGAACCAGTTAAACTGATTTTAATGCATTTAATTGAGTTAATTACACGTGCACCCTACTAATGCATCAACTTCAATTGGACCCAAAAAATATTAGAATCCCTCTAGATGCCTCATCTCAGACCCTCAAGTACTTGAATTTCTTGAGCTAACTCGGTCATCATGACTTAATTAACTGACACAAGTTGTTATGAGATGAAATTACAATTTATTGTCCAATTTATTTAAGGGAAAAATAAATTATATGCCCCACATTCCTCACTCATGGTGCATTAAAATTCCTCACCAGTGTGGGTGCATTTTTTTTTGTCCTTTCTGGTTTCCAATTTCACTGTTTCTTGTTGCAAATTTCAACATTTCAGAATTTGATGCGGCCTTCACACAAATACACCATTGAAATCACATGCCCATATTCTCATGAGAAACCTCTCTTAAGCTCGATATGCTAGAAGAGAACCAACAATGTGCCATCCTACCTCCTAGCGCAAACCGACCCTTAAGGTATGCAACATTCTTTTGAACCCTCACATGATGATCTTGCTCTTGGAGGATGATCATGACCTCCCTTTAGCAACCCTTACTCTCCCTCATACTCAACCTACTTTAGGACTACATCTCTCTTCACCTCCTTGATGTGCCAGATAGTGGGAATACATGTCAAACATGCTAAGATGTGCCAAGTGATAAGGCATGCCAAGATGTGCAAGGGTGTGTCAATGCGTGTCAGGGACTGTCAAGACAAAAAAATGGAGAAAAAGGTTAAACTACAAGGAAATGAACACATAAGAGGGTTAATAAGTCATCAATTTACCTTTTCCAAGAGGGGCATGCCAGGCACACCAACACTATGCAGCAATAGGTGCCAAGTGCAAAGTCTTAGTGCATTCTAAGTGCCAAGTATTCCTTTGTTGTTTCTCATCTACTTTCCAACAATGGATAATCACAAATAAATTTAATATTAAACCATTTCAAATCATACCAAGGCATCTCAATGTATTCCATACATGCTAAGACTTTCCAAGCGCCAATATGTGTCAGGGACTAGTGTTATGCATGTTATGAAGTGGAAGGGAATGTTGATGAGTGCTAAGGTGTGCTAGAGAGTGATAATGCATGTTGATGAGTGTTAAGGATTACTAGGAAAAAACATTAAGGGAGCACTAGGTAAAAATTCATGGAAGTTAATGAATATGAGGAACATGTGCCAGAGACTAGTGTTAATGAGTGTAAATTGTCATGCCAAGGAGGGACTGACAAAGTATGCTAAGCATTGGTAAGGCATGCTAGGGAATATCAAGGCATGTCAAGAATTCCCAAAGTGTGCTTCGGAGTTCCAGGGTGTGCTAATTATATCATGTGCCAATTAATAGTGTCAAGATATGCCAATACATGCTAGGTGCTAAGGATGTGGTGCAGGGTGCCAGGGTATGTTAATATGTGTCAAGGCAACAAAAGGAAGAACCGATAAGAGGGTTAATAAGTCAGGACTTTATCTTTTTGAAAATGGGCATGCTAGGCACACTAGTAATAGGTCCCAATACATGCCAAGTGGCATTGTGTGCCAAGTGCTAATGTATGTCAATGTATTCAACCAAGGTGTTCCAGGGCATGCTAGGGACTATATGCAGCATGCCAACACATGCTAGGAGAGTTCGATGTTGTGCTAGTGCATGCTACCATGTGCTTGGGTGTCAGTGTCATCACAATATGTTCTAGGTACAAAGATGTTCCAATACATGTGGGGTGCTAAGAAATGTTAGTGTGTGCCAAAGCATTAATTTAAGGCGTGCCTAGATTGGTGAGGATTGTTAGGTCTTTCTCATTAATAGAATTTTCAAAGCTTGATTATGTATTAAATAATATATTTCCTACACACAATAATAGAACTTTATCTAAAGGGAATTTGCTAGATAATAAACTTAATATATATGAATCATGTGTTGACTCATAGGAAATCTATATTCGACTAGTCATTACTCGAGGGAAATGATACACACTAATTACTTCTAAAAAATTGATTGACCCTAACCACTATGGCCTTGGACATATTATAAAAAATACTCCACAATAATGGTATTAAATCTTTAACTTTTGACAAAAAATATATTAACAAGCACATAGCATCATCAAAAACTCATTGGAATGATCAATGATGACGGGCATTTTTTGACCGTCACCAAAAGTAACAAAAAGAGCATTGGTGAGGGTCATTAAAATTTCGTCACTAGAAGTGTTACCAAAGAGAGAATTAGTGATGGGCCTTTAATGACCCTCACCAAAAGTGTCATTGAAAAAATTCTTTGGTGACGGACCATAAAGGACCATCACTATATACACTTACAGTGATGGTTTTTTAATGATCAATGATGACGGACATTTTTTGACCGTCACCATTTAAAGTAACAAAAAGAGCATTGGTGAGGGTCATTAAAATTTCGTCACTAGAAGTGTCACCAAAGAGAGAATTAGTGATGGGCCTTTAACAACCCTCACCAAAAGTGTCATTGAAAATGTCTTTGGTGACGGACCATAAAGGACCATCACTATATACCTGCGATTGATGGTTTTTTAAGGGTAGTCACCATATGTGACATTGGTGGCGGACATAGTCCCGTCTAGCTTGACCCTCACCCGATGTGCTTTTTTCTTGTAATTGCTAAATCCCACGACCCTAAGGCTTTGGTGCTTATTGTAACCATGAAGCCCTCAACACTAAATCATAGATTGACCTCTAACCCCTAGACCTCAACTCCCTTAACCTAAACCCTAAGCCCTAATCCTTCACCCTTTACCCTTAACGGCGACTCTGAACCCCATAACTCCTAGAACCTAAGTTTGGATTTAATCCCTGCGCTGCTCTGCCGATTATATTCTTGGTCATATTAGGTTTGTCTACTAACCCCTCCAAATACAACATCTAAGCACTAGCCAGGGTCCAAGGAAAGAGCCACAGAATCCCCAAATTTGATCTAAATTTTATGGACAGCCATATTTCCCTCAAATATCCTCCACATATTTTCTTTGAGAAACAATATGGTCTTGTAATGTCCACAAATGCATCTAAGTTCATAGGAATAAAGTAAGATCCATATCCATGCACGACCCAAATGTAATTCATGTCCAATCAAAAGAAAAAAGAGGATATAAGGATGTCCCTTTATCTATCATCATCCTTTAACACTGGTCCATTCTCTTACCAAATATATGGTTAACAGTCCCACACAAGTCTACAATCTTTCTCAAATGTTCTACCCCCAACATGCTCAAAACAACATTCAAATTCCCTTAGCTTGCTTTAAGTCTATATGAAACTAACACAAACAATCCTCAACTACAGTATTGGTACAATCTTCAAGCTACCCATATCTAGGTTTGATCTAAATATGGAGAAATTTTTTAATGCTATGCAAGCTCCCTCATCAGTATTAAAAATGTGTTTAAGGGTCGTCTCATCATAACCTTAAGTGAAGGGGTTTATGTGTGTAGTTTCATGTGTCTTGATGATCAAATTATGAGTTAATTAAATCTTTAAAACTCATAAACAACAAATTAAATGCAGTAAATTAACTCACAGCAATCACATAACACAATGGATGATGATGAAGTTCACCCCTCCTGGGCTACATCTCCTTGGACGTGCTTTAACTAGCTAGGCCCTGTTAGGATTATGAGTAAAATGTCTGATTACAAGCACCAGTATTGCTCCAATGGGTTTTTATGACTGCACCACTGGCTTCAGAACAGTCAAATACCCCAAAAATGACTATTCAATCTCTGAATTTGGTTATCATCACCTCAAGGCTTGACCTCCAACCCCAATGGCCATGGGCTTGTTTAATCTCCAAAGTGACAAAAGCACCTTCAGATGTGCTCCAACACCTCTGAAAACTATATCACTATGTTCATAGCATCAAATACATCAAAAATTGACTATTAATTCACTCTATTTGGTCTTCATCTGATCTGGGCACGGCCTTCCCTCCTAGTGACCTTAGGCTTAAAAAAATTTCAAGTGACCAAAAACACCTATAGATTTGCTCCATTGCCTCTGCAATCTATTCCAATGGATTCAGAGCATACCAATCTGCTAGGAATGACTATTCTTGGGCCAAAATTGGTCGATAATAGACCAATATAGGCTTCATTAAGTTACCCTGATTACACTCTAATTACAGAAGAAAACTACCAAATAACAACAGAATTTAGGTAGCAGGATTTGGGCGGCACCAGACTGGAGGCATGCAGTGCCAACTTAATCTCATGGTTAATTAATGCTAACTACATATTAACTGGTTGCTAAGTGCGCACTAAGCTGCAATTAGTGAGAGCGCTTGTGTTGAGGTCTTATGGTAGGGTCACAAGAGGAGGAGGGTTGGCCTGCTCCGTTCCTCCGCCCTTAGATCCGCATAACCCTTCAAATATAAGTTACGCGCAATGGTTTTCAACAAATTAAGCAGTGACTTAACGGTAAATGGTGGAAATGGTGTGGGGAGGTCACGAGGTCGAACACTGACCTCCGCCTCTTAACACATGTTTCTGCACATTATATCAATCCTCTCCAAATACGATTTTGCGATTGATTTAATACATACAATAATATATATAGCCACCATGTCCAACTGAAATATTTGCAATTGATTTAATACATACCATAATATATATAGCCACCATGTCCAACCGAAATATTTTAATCTGCTTCAAGCTTTGTAAATGATTTAACAAACTCCATGAGACTATGGTTATAAATGTGCCTTGGACCCTGCGAACTTTAGGACTTAGGCTTAATATATGCCACCGTAATGTTTAATAAACTTGACATTAATATGCCATAGTTTAAATGCCACCATGTTTTAAGACCTTTGGAATCAAACTTTCCATATAAAATGAACTTTCGGTTAATATTAATATGTGTGGAATTTTATTTAATTAAAGTTTAAAATTAATATTAATATACATAAATCAATTAATATAATGTATGATATTTAAAATCTTATAAAATTATATATATATATATATATATATATTAACCCAATTTTAATACATTAAAAAAAAAAATCTCACCACATAAAAATTATGAACCCACATTTAACTTTGGAGGACATTGGGCAATTTTTACCTTCATAAACCAAATTGACGAATCTAATTGTGACACTTGTCATAGTCTCATTGGACTAAAAACTAAAGAAGATTCTCTACATGTTGACTTGACTGCCATGTCATCAGTTGTCCCTGTTCTGCAATATTTTTTTTTTAAAATTGTCTGTTCTCAACGACGATCAGCAGACCATAACTTCCCCATTTGAAATTGGTTTTCAACAAAACGAGTTGCGTTGGATTCCTTGCGACGGTTCAGTCGTTTTCATTCTAGTTTGGTGCAATTATGAGCACTTTCATTTTTCAGCTAAGTTTTTCCCTAATCCAGATTCTAATCAAGGTTCATCGTCTTTTGACCCCCTTTTTTGTTCCTTCAATATAATGCTGACCAAGGTCATCTTACAATTAGATCTCCCTTTTGCATTTGGTGAGAATATTGCCTCGTTCTTTAGGAATGGCTTGCTTCTAAATAGAATTACACTAATACATTCAATATATGTGGTTCTAGAACATACATTAAGAGGAGAAAACATAGGTCAAACTCAACCTTATTTTCAAACATAAGTTAAACATATATAAAATAAATAAATTGTCTACACATATTGTAATTCTTACATTGTTGGATGGTTTTGGATTAACTCCACCATTTTATTTCCCTACCTCCATGGTAGCCTTTCATTCCATTAATTCTTCAACAAGAGCTTTCAATTTTCCCAGTTCCTTGTCTTTTTCTCTCAATTTATCTTCTGTATCATGTAATTGAGGTTGATTGGGGAACCCTCAATAGTTTTGATAAGGGTATTAGGGGCTCCCTCATCACAACCCATAAACCTTAATGCATTTAAGCCCTTAGTCAAGGGGGCATGTGGCAGTGTATTCGACGCAAGGGTGTACGAAATACACTTCTTTAGCAAGTTGGATGCTACCTGCATAAGGTCACAGAGAAAAATGATTGTCTACTGTTAGTGGAACAACTTTGACATAATGTAAATTAAGTTTGAGAGAAAACTAAGCATACAACACTAAGAACAAAACAAAACAATATAGTTGGAGGGTTGTTAGGTGACTGTCAAAGAAGAGCCCAAAGTCTTGTACTTGTGAAGGAAAACAATATTGGTAGAAGGGTAGGTGTAGAGGGCCTAAGGATGTGCAGACTTTGAAGGACTAAAGTAAAAGTCAAATGGGCCAGCCAACTAGCCCTAGCTCAATTTATTGCAGAGGATTGATTCGGTGAGGAGAAGGGCAGCTCCCATAGCCCTATAATTCTCATCTTGAAGCTGTAGTATGGAAAAAGTGGGCATACAAAAGAGTTTTCCACAAATAGAGTTGTTAACAACTTGTTACCACTAGAGGTTCCTAAGAGGGCAACTTCTAGGTCAAGGGCAACAGTGGAGGCTTAGCCAATTGTCACCATAGCTAAGGCTCCCTGATCTTTATGGAGTTTCACCGATAGGAGGAGTCTCGATAGTTTAGGAAGTCACTTGTAGAGTATAGTTCAATGAATAGGTGGTGAGTGACCCTAGAAACCCTTTCCCTAAGATAGAATGAAGAGTGGGACTTGCTTTCCTTTTAAGCAACGGAATTGATCTTTTAGGGATAGAGGAGGTGGATTGAAAGAAGTTCTCAATCCCTAAAATCCTTTGGTAACTTAGATTCCCAAATGGCTGTTGATGAATGGCCTTTGATGCCAAATGGGACCACATAGGGCCAAGTGGACCCAACCCAGGTTTGAGGATGGAATTTAGCAACCAATGATGTTCTTATCCTAGACAAGTTGAGGGGAAAGGATCAGACAATATTTTTTACTTTGATAGGTCAAATTGATCCTACTAGGTTCTAGCCTTGGGAACACCTAGGCAAACTTTATCCTAGAGCTAGGGCTTGAGGTATCCAGAGATTCCACCATCGGAATTTGCCCAAATTCAGAGGAGAGTGAGGGGACCCACCAACATAGTTGCCTCTAGGAGATAAAAATTTTCTTATGGCTAGATTCCCAAGAAATTGACGCCCTAGATGACCTAATGGGGTTAGACCTAGGGAAAAAATGTAAAATGTGAAAAAAGTGGGGGAAAATGACCACCCTTTTGAGGAACTAGTGCCTAATTCACTTGGGGATATGGAGCCTTGGGTGATAATGAAGAAGAATTCGATTTCTTGATCAAGGACGCCCCTAAAGCCAACTTCGTCCAATGTTAGAGGAAAGAGAAGAAAAGTGACCTTAAAGCATTTATACTTCATACAAATGGTGCAATCTTATCGAGATAAAATGGTATATAGGACATTTCATTCATATAACAATGGCCCATACATTAAATAAGTTAAATAGACACATACTTGCACATTTCCATCATGCAACAAATAGCTCAAGTTATAGTGAAATTCAATAGTATGCAACAACACGAAGAATAGCGTTAAATTTGCACTTACAATGTTAGAGAGTATATCCAACTAGCATCACATTTGCAAAAATGAAGCTCCAAGATAAAAATAGCCTAAATCCATACATCAAAATTCATACATCATCCAAAATAGTCCTCTCAGGAAAAATGTGAAGTTCTCTAAAGATAGAGAGATCCCAAGTCAAGATATGATACAAATGAATCCAACTAAATCCTATTTATACATTTATTAGGAGTTTGAATTAGCCTATGGGCCTACATTAGCCCCTAAACATAAAATAATGTGCAGGTAACCCTAATTTTTGGTGACAATCCCACCAAACTAGCTCATACATGAAATAATAAGCCTCATAAGAGGTCAATTGATGTCGTATGGCATTCTAGGAGGCATATTTGGGTCCATGAGTGCCATAATAATGCATGGGACCCATCAAAAGTGTTGGACAAGGGGGTGGCCCCTTGTTATCCAAATAATAAACATGTGGTGCTCCCTGTGGATTTCGGGGCACACAAATTACCTCATGGGTCTCCAAATTAGTCGAAGATGCCTATAGATGCTCTGTGAAGGCTCAGATGTTGGAATAAATGTTGTCGTGTCCTCGTACAAGCCCTGGGGCACCCTCCAAGTGTGTGGTGCACTTGTGGGGTCAACTGGGCATGATGCATCTTTGTAACACCCTCTTCCCACATGTTGCCCAAGTAACTTGACCAACGGGGTAAACACAATGAGCGAGGAGATATAGCCATGAGATTTCAGCCTCTGAGTTTACAGGAAGTGGAACCAATGGAAATAAGACAAACACCAACACACAACATCAAAAACATCCTCATGAGAGTATCAACCTTCCGGGCCACGAACCCTAGGGAGGCGGAATTTTTTATCAATTTGAGCCTTAGCTACGGGCATGCCGAGCAAGGTAGCGGGGTTAAAATCTTATAGCCATGGGCATGCCAAGGTAAGGTAGCGACCGGGGCTCGATAGGTGATTTTGTGCCTGCAACTCCGGGATTTGTGCCACCTTTTCAGCCCCAGAGCTCAGGTCACTGCCCAAAACTTCATGAAACTTTAGAAGATGATAAATAACATTAAAGCAAAGGTACGAAAGCAATCACATCATCAAGAACTCATCCAGACCCCTTCTATCCATGATAGGAATTTTGTCAAACATGTCACAAACATTGCATCTGCATGTATAAACAATAGATTTAAACATGGGGTCTCTTACTTATATGAGAATATCTAAGAAGCATTGCTCCTCTACATCATAAACTACAATACAATCTATTTTACCATAGATACATTGTGTATTCATTTACAGGTAAAAATATAGATAGAGCCATACATCATAATTGATCAAATACATGCTTATATCCATCATAATAACAACATAAATACAATGGATACAACAAAAAATAAATCCATACATAAACCAATACATTTGCATACCAAATACCAAAGGAATGACCTCTTCATTACTGAATGTGAAAACAAACTGGAGATGAGACTTCCACATTTTACCCGACCATAGATTTTCTGAGCCAAGTCTCACTTTAGCCAATCACCCTCGTGCCATATTCCAAGCATGAATGTGGGATCTCACCAATCACAATCAATTCAAGGCTTCTAGAGGCCAAACCACCTCAACCCTCAACCAGTGACTCCACCTCACAGTTGGACATCACAACCATCATGGATTGGTCTCTATCCAAGTTGTTCTATGGCTCTAGAATGTTTGTTCCAACCAGAGATTCCAGGACTAGTAACTCAACCCCAACTGTTACAGGGCTTCCAGAGTGTTTGTCAAACCAAGGCTTCCAGGACTAGTAACTCAACCCACCTAGGGCTTCCAAAGTGTTTGCCCAACCAAGTCTTCCAGGAATAGTAACTCAACCCACATTTTTTGGTCGGTCTTCCAGATCTTTTGTCCAACCAAAGCTTCTAGGAACTAATAACTCAACCCACAACTAAATGTGTAGAAATTTATATAACTGATATGTTATACATCTGAGATTCTCCCGATCACACACTATTTGACTTCATGCACAATATAGAAGCTCTTCTACCATTGATCATTACTTGCGGAAATAAAATCAATTGCATGCACACATTAAAACCATAACAATTCACACATACGAACACGGTAATTTATGGGAAAGCTTAAATATTAAAACCCCCAAATATTTGTATATTATATGTCATAGAGATCATGTAACAATAATCATACAAAGCTCCTCACAAGCTCTCAGTATAATCTCCAATTGCTACACACCAATCAGGTATGATCTAGCAAATCTCATGCTCCAATCTCTGCCACCTGCTAGCCTGCCTCTACCGCGCAATCACTGCTAAAGAATGGCTCTGAATGAAATCGAATTGGTCCAACCTTGCTCACGCAATCCTCATTGGCATCTCCAACCACTGTGTGTTGCAAATCATGCAACACTATAGTCACAACTGATAGTCACACTGCTCTTTCACCTACCTCTTCACTGGTCTCCACTGAAACTGTCCATGCACTGTAGTTAACTGATGTATTCTTTAGTTGATTAATGAGTTAATAATTAGTGAATTAACTAATAATTAATTCACACCACTCTCACTAGTGTATCAATCAGTTAGACTAGATACAACTAGCTCAACTATGTTTAGATTAGTTAAACTGAACACAACTCCATTAACTTCCTCAATCAACTCCACCAAACTCTCTCACATGAGTTCTAACTGAAGTATCCATGCAATAGCTCCACTTAACCCTCGGGAATAGCGTAATTCCTTCTGTCAGCTCCTGTGCCACATCTGTGCACTTAACTCAAGTGCTCCAAGAGAATAAGATAATGTTTATAGTCCAAATATTATTAAGAGCTAATAATATTCGACATATCTATTTTTAGACTGGCAATCTAAAAATAGATTCCGCCCAATATGTCTAAAAATAGAAGTCCATCTATTTTTCCAACTTAACCAACCATCCACAAATAGCATCCTGCAACTCATAGAATATGATCGACATGTCTAAAAATAGACATATTCTAAAAATAGACTTGCGCCAAAAATAGCCTGCGGGCCCACTTAGTGAAGGCGACTTCTTTCCACTAAGCTCATCATCTTGTTGCAATCTCAACAAAATGAATCATGAGAACCAACCAGAAACAATCAATGGAAATAAACCCACAACACCATGGCTATCCAGGAAATGTAAAGGCTAGGAAAATCCACATGCATACACCATGTATGCAAAAACTAGTGAGGAAAAACATACATGCAATTTGGTACCTGCAGTCAAACCTTGTTGTAGTTGTTGATCCTGATGTCTGATTGTGCTTTCCTGCTCTTCCCTTGCCTTCTTGATCCAAATCACCAAGTATCCACACTCTCCAAGAGTGCTCCAAGAAAACTCTAAATATCTGAGATTATAAGAGAGAGAGACTAATGAGAGAGATCCAAAAATGCACTTACCAAAAGCTTACCAATTGATACTCAGAAACCTTTTTATTAATGAGGCCTCTATTTTCTTCATTTTCCTCCTCACATGAAACCTGTGACCTTTCGCCTTCCTTTTCTCCTAATTTTCATTGTTTTCATAAATAAATGTCAATAAATGCCACTTGCCTTTCTAAATCCTTTTCCATTGCATTTGCCAATGTCCTTTAGCCATAATAATCGAAGTGAACACCCGCTAGAATTTTTTTCCAAACATTCAGCTTGGAATACGTGTCCCATCAGCCGTGGTCTTATATTTTTTTTACATCGAGTTTTACAAGGGTTGTTACAATCTTCCTCGTCCAATTATGGATCTCTAGCGATCTCTGAACATATGAAGGGATCCATGGAGTGTTTTCTACTGTTGTGGAGGCCCGTGGAATTAAAAACACACCCTACATGTGCCATTGTAGACCTTTGGAGGGTTATGACCTCGTATAGGGAGACCAAACCCAAAATGGACACCACCCGCAAACCTGTTTAAGATCCAATGCACCCCCTAACCCTCGAGTACGACAAGTCATTAGAGTAATTGGGTAAAAGAGCTTACAAATCATAGACAACAAGTGGACACTTCATAATGGCCCACCCTTCCATAGTAGGCTTTGGGATGTGCTAATGTCTCTAGGCTCAAAATAGGGTTAGTTAAGCACCTTATTAGGTGGTTTCAAACTTTAGAGGGGATAGTACGTCCAAGATCCATCCCTCAGATGGTGGTATCATGTGATCAAGATGTGAAATGGAGTAGGGAATCCTGGGCCATATATTGGGGCATGGGGGTAGCCAAGAAAATGGAAGCCAAAACTTGGGCACATGATGTGTAGGAGGGAGAAATCATGTTACATGAGATGCCGCAGCCTTGATTTTTCCACCCTTCTTTATATGCCTTTTTCCTTTTATGATTTTTCTTTAGTAAACTACTCAAGGCTCAAGAGCATGATGTGTCAGATGTAGCAATAAATATCCCGACTTTGGTAGGGTGGTTCATTGCCCTCCAGGGGTTGGGACACTCATGGGTTCCTGAATGATAAAGGAGGCTCATCTAGGGCCTATGGAACCAGGGTGATGGCCATGGGAGAGGGGTAGAGCTCATGTATTTTCTTTTGACCATGTGCTAAATATTTTTGTCCCGGCCATATTTTGCATTTTGTGGTACATTTTCTTGTTGAAAGTGGCCATTTTTTATTTTTCTTTTATTTTTTAGTTGCTGGAAACTATAAGGCATCGTTCCAGGCATGACCAAGGGTGGGGATTATGGGAGAGGGGAGGCTAACCCCATGTAGACTTAGTGTGGGAATGTGTTCCCAGGTGGAAGATATGATGAATGGGGTTATGGTGAACATAAATAGGGGTAATATAGGTGGATATGGGAGTGGGATCATGCAACCAAATTCAGGGTTCCTCAAGGAGAAACACCCTAGAATAAAATGGTCAGTAAAGGAGATCCCACTAGACTAAAGCACAAAGGTAACATCCAAAAGAATTCAAGGGGACATAACCACAAACCAATTCCACTCTTTCCTTCAAATCCCCCATCAATCCATGCCCAAAAGTGTCCATGATAAGCAAACCCAATACTCAATTACCAAATGAAAATACATACCTTTAGGTTTGGGAGTTCCACCTTCAAACGTACGATCAGTATAGATGAGTGAGGGACTACATGGCTAGCTCATGTGGCGGAGAAATGGAATAATGGGCTAGTTGAGGGCTGTAAAGGGTTGTTAGTTGTTGGTTGAGGTCCATCATGGAGAAACTTTTCTCCTAGGGATATCGCCCACGAAGTGGTGGGTAACACAACTTATCAAAGACCCTAAGTGTTGTATATCTTGAAGGAAAAATGACGCAGCTATTGCGTGGATTTTGTTGAACTGAGTTCAATAAATTAAAGGAGTTGAGCTCATTGATAGAGGCAGATTGAGGAGTTGTAGAATGGGAGGCAAGAGGACCTACCAGATGTGTTCAGGACACATGGAACGAAAGGGTAGTGTGTAACCACCATCAACAAGTAGGTCAAGTGTTTTCTTGTTTAGTATTGATTGGTTATCAAAGGACTAACACCAAGCCATAGTTGTATTCCTTGTATCAATGTCCTATGAAACCATTCGAGCTTTGACCATTATATGGTTCCATGCTCTTTGATTCCTTCCATGGTTCTGCCTTAAATATAGGAACCAACAAATTTTAGTACTACTCATTCAATATTACCCTTGGAATGTCTTCTAAAAGTTATATTGTTGGGTATGAATTCGTAAAGCGCTATTTAGAGTAATTTCTTTTATATTTGAGGGAAGCTAGGTCGAGAATATTTTTTAAATCCTTTGGAGGGGCCTTAGGACCTAATGTTGTAGGGGCTAGGGGGCATAGAGGGAAGGCAGCAACAGAAATTGATAGGGTAACCACCAACAATGGTGATAAGAGGATTGGAGGCCCCATTATCACAAACCATAAGCCCTTAACACGTAACCACTAAATTCCCTATCCCCTCAATCCCCAAGCCATAATTTTTTGACCCCTACACTCATAACTCATAACCCATTAACCCTTGGCCCATTAAACCTTAATCCACTAACCCCTAACCTAGAATCCATTAACCCTCTAAGTCCTAACCCCTTATCCTCTTGACCCTTGACCCTTAAACCCTAACCCCCAATCTTAAACACCTTAACCCCTGACACCTAAATCCCCTAACTCGATAATTTGCAAAGCCTCAATCTGCATTGCTAACAATATTTACACTTCATGTTGAGATGGAGCTTGTAGTGCTCTCCCACATAAGGACTTGGTAATGAATATATCTCTCATAAATAAAATTCCTCTCTAGCCCTAATGCAGAAGGAGTGAACCCTTTATACAAATATTTTGTTTGCTAAAAAAACTTAGTTGTGTCAATGTAGAACATTGTACATAAGATAATCTAAAATTATATTATCCACATAAATTCTTTAAATTGCCTCACATTAGCCATGAGTGCTGAGCCTGGGAGTAAGTGAGAGGCATTATTAAAGTTACATCATGTTTAATTTCCTTTTAAATTGTGAGGTTGTTGTCGAGTAAGGTTTATGCATCATCACAAGGGAGCATGCCACATTTTTGTGGGGCAACGATTAAAATTGTAACACAATTCAAGTGATATACACCTCTAATGTAAATGACATTATTGTATGTTTCTATTAGGCTGTTAGAGAGCTTTTTTATAGAAAATATATTTAATGTACTTGGACTTCATTTTTTCATGGCCTCGACTCTAAGATGGATTTGTACTAGAAGCACTTCATGCAGATGAGAGGGGGTGTTATGGCTTAACCCACATACACACAAGATTGTTGGATGTTTCCCATAGATTCCCCTTGTTGCATTCGAAGTGGGTTTGCATTGGCATCGAGTTGAAACTAATCATCATGATCTTCCTCTACTTAATAACATATGCTAGCTTTGCCATATACACAAGATAGAGGGTCACCTCATCTGTAGAAGACCCATTTATTATGGGATTCAAGGGACATTATAATGTCTTTATCAAGATTTGGATGGGTCATCTACATTCTTTCAATACATTTCTAACGCTTATTATGAGGGAGGTCCTTGGATTTAGATCTTTATGTAAATCCTTATGTGCCCTTCCCCATTTGAAATCTTTTAAAGGGGTCACCTCCTTCCATTTTACCTTGCCTAATTAGGGCCAAAATTGACAAACCAAGATTCAAACTTCTTTAATTATCAAATTTGTGAGGCCTCATACCTCATCTTGGGTGCCCTCAATGAGACATATTTCTTCAAAGAGACTTTTGAGGAATTCCCTTTGTAAATTGCAAGTTAGATGTCATAAGACCTGTTATACCACTTTATATATGGGTTTTTAGAGGAAATTTATAAATTTTCGTTGTCATGTTTGCCTCTAGGATTATTGTCACATTGATCATTTTCCAACTAAGGTGTATGCATATATATGTAACTCATGGATGTATCATTGGTTTGATGACACTTTTCCTTGGCCATGTAGGACCCTAGGTGTAGGAATAGGCTACTTTAGCTACCACACTTAGCTTGATATGTATGATCCACATGTATATGATATCTTCAATGTGTATTGTTTTTATTTGATCACTTAAGCACTATATTCTAACTATTGATGCTTTGGTTATAATTTTTAAGCTAGATTTTTCCATGGTGTTTCATAAATTTACTCAAAGAAATGTCCCATCTTGATGGTTTGGGAATATACTTGGTGATTTAGTAGGTGCTATACATCAATATTATTGTATATGTTATTTCCCTTAGTCAAATTTTATCCCATGTCATTCCATATGATATTAATTCATTTTCAGAAGGTGACACCTTTATGATTAAGCATTCATAAATCTGCGACAAATTATTTCCCATTTTGTCATTTGTGATGAAATTAAAAAAAAAAAAATTGAAAGCCAAAATCATTAAGGATACATTAGAATGATGTATCTAAGTCTAAACTCTAAGGTTGAAGTGAAAATTCATGTAAATGTTATATCTATGAGTTGTTCCAAACTGATGAAAGCCCCATTCCCTAAGTCCTAGATATAAGAAAAAGGAGAAGAAAGGAAAATAAGGTATATTGAATGGTAACCCATGATAATGAAACCTAAGATCGCAAAATTACAACTGCAAATATTTCTAATTGTTTCCTTTGAACACTAAATGAGTGGTGTGATGAAGGAAGTATCCCAAGTAGAAATCAACTAGACTAAAATGAATTCCAAATTCTTGAAATATAATAGCGAGAACGGGTGGAATTTGGGTAATATCTTGGGTGATAAGCCACATTATCAATGATCCAGGTGGATATTGGTGGCCACCCACCTATTCCACCTAGACCTCCAGTCGGTTTCATCAGTTTCCTTGCTTATAGCAGCATTTAATATTTTTAGCAGTTTTTCGGGTCCTAAACTTACGGAGCAGTTTTGACCCCCTAAACGACGTTTTTTTTAGGTCTGCAATAGGCCCGTAGTCATTAGCACTGGCCTATGCAAAATCTTGTAGTACTCAAAGAGATATTTTCGACGATATATCGTATGATCCAAACTCAGATAATATGACCAAGTTACAACCCCAGGAAGTTGGTTGCCCAACTAACCCCAACGGGGCCCACAAACTCTTGGTGTTCCATCTCCTAGGGTTAGGGTTTTGGTTGCTTATTTTTTTCCCACGTTTTTCAATAATAAAAAGGCCCTTGAGCCTCATTGTAACACATTTCAAATGCATGTAGCCGCCACATATCTTCTTAGAGATAAGTTACCATTGCCCGAGCTAGTTTATTTCCATTTCATTTGTAAGCTTATTTCAATTATTTGATATTAAAAATGAAGTTTTATTTCTACCGCATTTATGTTTATTTTTGTATTTTATTGCATTCCTGCATAAGTCTGGATCACTCTAGTTCAACAGAACATCCTTGAATCCCATTTATTTCTATTGCCAATAACATCAATCTAACAGAACAAGGGTAAAAACATAACGTTGATGATATAAAATAAGTTTGGGTTGGATATCCATGTAGAATTTATGGAGGGTTGAAATGCCAAATGGAATGCAAGTAGGTAGATGTTGCATTTATCTTTAATGTTTATGTAATAAAATTTTGTTGAGAGTTATATAACACAAATTAAAGGAGTGGGGACTGGAGTGGGGTTGAATAACGAATGAAGCACATAGGAATTGAGAAGAACGCCTTGGAGTGAGGAACTTCCCCTACATTGACAATGATTATGTTTACAAAGCTCATAAAATGCATGGATGAGTGTCACATGCTAAGTGTTGTGGGGGAGGGAAAGTGATTAACACCCTTGGGTGGTTCTAATGTAGAGGGTTAAACATAATCCACATTATATGTGAGTGTGGATCCAACACAATATCACTAATTTACTATTCCATTGATTATTTCCCAAAGGTGGGCTAGGTGTCTGGCAGCCTTGGGGGTTAGTTTAAGTAGCCACAAGTAAGATTTGAGATCTCTCTCCCCATTTTTGTGAGGTCACGGGTTCAATTCTCTTGGTCCTCTAGAGGCAAGATGCTTGGAACTTGGGCACTGATAGTCTACGTAAGTTACCATCCATCTGACGTGGTGAAGTCTATGGAATTTTCCCATGCATATATGTATGCAAAAAAAGACCAAACATAAGGTGGGTGCTCTCCTTGCGCTTTCACCCCATCGACACAAGAATTTATGTCACACAAGGTTTGCCCTGCTTTGTTGGAAGACTAGCATTAAAGGATAAACATAGGAACTTGTGGAGAAGAAGCAAAGCTCCTTATCATTGGAGAGTCATATTTTGATCACATGAGGGACAATCAATGTTTGTGGGAGTATTTGGAATTAGGATGCAATGTTAGAGTGTTGATATTCTACAAGAAAATTTCAGCACCCACACCTAGTTGCATTAAGCACCCAGAATAGGGTGGGGTCGATAGTGCTATTTTTGAGTGCATGTATATTTTAGTTATCCCTTAATTAAGATGGGAAATAAACTGTAATCTATTCTCAAAGATGACTTGAAATAGTTAACTAAGAGTGATAAACACATTTATCTAGTGGATTTCTAGTCAGAGGTTGTTGGTGAGGCATGTAGAGTAATTCTAGTTGTAATAGATTTTGAAGTGTAGTGGTGCATTAGTTAATGCGGGTTGTAATCAGATTAACTCAGTTATGTGAGTTAAACTCAATTGTGCTAGTTGTAAATGAAGATGCATTGGTGAGAGATCAAGTGAATTAAATATTAATGAATTCATAATCAGTGATCTCACATGCAACTGAGGATTTACTATTATTAGTGGCATGCATGTCAGATCTAGTGGAAACCTAGTTGAGTTCTAGGTGAAAGGGAAGTTGAATGTTAGTTGTAGGATTATTGGCTTACACACATGCAACCAAACACCCATTGGAGTGCCCATGATGCTTGCGCAGTCAAGGAAGGAAAGAATTCATATCTTTTAGGGATTGCATCCATTAGGGATTGCGCAAGCAAGGCAGGTTGTCTAGAGGCTGAGAATTGGCATTGTGTTGGTCAATTTTGTTCATGATAGTGTGAGACATTTAGCTGAGTACTGGAGGGCTCTTGTGAGAATATTTTTGTATGTAATTGTTTCATGATCCATGCTTAATATACAATAGAATATAGTGGGGTTTTTAGCTGTAATCTTTCCCTGGGAAATTATTTGTGTTGTGGTTGATTTGATTCTTCTTTGCTTCATGTGATTAGCGATTGTGTTTTTAATTTCACAAAATATTTGTAGAAGCGATTCAGTATTTAACTTTAGTACATTGTTAGATTGGGTGAATCCAATATATAAATGCATGTTGTATAATTTCTACATGGTATCAGAGCACAGGAAATTGCAGAAGTGAAGCAGGAGTTGAGTTTGTGACTGGATATAATTCGAATTTGCAGAAATATTTTCTTGGTGCTATAGTTGATTCAAGATAGAAATGGCTTTCAATGGCTTGAGGATGGAGTATGCACTTGATGTAATATCTAACTACATTTCTTGTAAGGACATGATGGAGGCAGTACTCGAAGACAATGGCTTGAAGGAATTCTTTGACAATGATGTTCCTAAACCCGTTGTGGCAGACGCTGCAAATCTTGATGCATGGCAAAAGAAAGTGGCAAAGGTGAGGAGGATTCAGTTGGAGGGAGTACGAGACCACATTGTATCAAGCCTCCATGGGAAAGCCACACCATATGCAATGTGGAAGGCTTTGACAGATCTATTCCAAAGCAGCAGTGACCATAGGAAATTGGTGCTCAAAGATAAACTCAGGAAGATCAAGATGGAAAAGAGCGACACCATTCAAAAATATCTAAAAAAGTTTGTAAAATGTTGGGATGAACTGGGGAGCGTTGGAATAATAGTCGTTGATGATGATTTGGTGAGCTTAGCTCTCCCAAAACTTCCCAAGAGTTGGCACAGTTATCAAGACTCTGTCAATGGAAGGGAAAAATTGCTAGATTGGGAACGACTGTGGTTGGATTTGGTGCAGGAGGAGTTCAGACATAACACCAGAGATGGATATTCATCTAAGAATGAAGATGAATAGGATTGTGCTTTGACTGCCAAGGCAAGGAAGGGGAAGGGAATAAATTCCATTCTAAATATGAGTCCAAGAATGGCAAGAAGCAGGACATGTCCAAGGTGAAGTGTTTTCACTGTCACGAGCATGGGCATTTTGCTACTAACTTTCCACAAAAGAAGAAGAACAAGAAGGCTGGAGGATCCGCAACTTGTGAGACCCTTGCCTCTCAATTTTAGCTTGACTTCTCATCGATTGCATACATGGTATCCAGTGCATTGGGATCTGTGTGGTATTTGGATAGTGGCACTTCCTTTCACATGACGGGAGACAAGGAACTTTTCAGTGACTTGGAGGAGAAATATCTCCATATGCATATTGAAATGGGTGATGACGGGCTATACAGTGCTATCAGGATTGGTACCATTACCTTTTAGAGGCATTCAAGTAAACCTTTTCAATTAAAATATGTAATGCATGTACCAGGTCTGAAGAAAAATTTGATCTCAGTCACAATGTCGAAGGATAGAGGCTATGATGTTGCTTTTAGTGAAGGAAAAGATTTCTTGTGACATAAAGCAACAGGACAAGCCAAGAGGATAGGGATTCAAGTTAAGAATCTCTAAAATATAGAGGTAGATGGTTGCGCAGTAATGATGAGTAAGGCAGATCAGGTGGTGAGCCGGGATGAGGGTGAATTATGGCACACGAGATTGGGCCATATTCACCATGGACCCTTGAAATTCATGCAACATATTTCTAATGGTCTTCCTAGGGATACACTTGTGCAATTAGACACATGCAAGGGATGTACTATGGGAAAATATGGAAATTCCACCTTTCGTGAGAAGGAAAACCAAGCTTTGGGGATCCTTGAGAGAGTTCACATAGACGTGTGTGGTCCTTTCTCTGTTGCTTCGACAGCAAAACATAAGCACTATGTAATATTTGTTGATGAATTTTCTCGTAAATGTTGGATATTCTTCATGCAAAAAAAATATCAGGCATTCTCTAAGTTCTGTGAGTTTAAGGCACTGGTGGAGAAAGATTCGGGGAAGCAAGTGAAGGCACTTCGGAGCGATAATGGTGGAGAATACATCTCTAACGAATTCAAGAACTTCTGTAGCAAAGAAGGAATTCGAAGAGAACTCATAGCGCCTCATAACCCACAACAGAATGGGGTCGCAGAGAGGAATAACATAACTATTGTGCGTGCAGCACAAGCGATGTTGCATGATCAAGGCCTACCGATGCATCTGTGGGTGGAAGCATGCAACACAGTGGTACATGTGAAAAACCGTTGTCCTCATAGAATACTTGGTATGAGTACACCTGAAGAGGATTTCACTGGTTAAAACCTGATATTTCACACTTGAATATTTTTGGCTCATTTGTTTATGTGCATGTGACCAAGGATGCCAGGAAGAATATGGAACCAACAGTTGAGGTTGGAATTTTTGAGGGGTACCTTGAAACACCCCATAATTATCGTGTGTATTTTCCAAACAAAAGAATGATTGTTGTGCGACGGGACATAAAATTTGATGAGGAGAAAGCCATGAGGTTGTCCCTTGAGAGTGAGTTGGACTTGCATGCAGAGGAGGAACAATTGGTTCCCAAGGATGAATCTCAAGATGTGGATCAGCCACATGAAAAGTTTCATGGAGTTGAGGAAAACACTCATGCAGATCCATCCATCAAAAATGGCAGAAGGCGCACTACGAAAGCTGATAGATTGATACTTGATGATATAGAGAATGTAGGAGCCCCTACTTCACAGTGCAGACAGAGATAGTCTCCTAGCTGATTTACTGGATACATGGCTCTTATGAGCAAATGTATTGTGACTAAACCATATTCTGCTCAGGAAGCAGTGCAGCAACCAACTTGGGTTGATGCAATCGTGGAGGAGTATGACTCCATTGTCAAGAATAGTGCATGGGAGATAGTCCCAAGACCAGTCGACAAATCAGTGGTTGGATCGAAATGGATCTACAAGGTAAAGCAAGATGTTGATGGGAGTGTGGAGAAATACAAGGCCAGATTTGTGGCCTGGGTTTTCTCACAGATTGAGGGGATAGATTATGATGAGACTTTTGCACCTGTTGCAAGGTACTCTTCCATAAGATCCATCCTTGCACTCTCAGCGCAGATGGGATGGCGCATTCATCAGATTGATTTTAAAACTGTGTTTCTCAATGGGATCATTGAGGAAGAGGTGTACATAGAGAAACCTGATCGTTTTGAAATCTTCAACAGTGAGTCACATGTGTGCCGACTCAAAAGAGAATTGTATGGGCTGAAGCAAGCACCTCGTGCTTGGTACACTCAGATAGACAACTATTTCACCGGATTGGGCTTCACCAAAATTGAAGCAGATGCAAACCTGTACCAGATTGTGGTTGAGGGTAAGCTATTGATTATTGTTCTATATGTTGAAGATCTAATTTTGACTATTTATGAATAGTTGATACACTCGTGCAAGGAGGATCTTGCAAGGGAGTTCGAAATGAAGGACATGGGACTCCTTCATTATTTCCTTGGATTGGAAATATGGCAGTGGGATGGTGAAATTTTTGTGTCTCAAGGCAAGTATGAAAATGAGATACTGGGTAAGTTTAACATGCAGAGCTTCAAACCCATGGATACTCCTCTTCCAGGAAATTGTAGGAAAGAGGATGCTACTTCTAGAGAGGTAGTGGATGCTACTGTCTACAGGAAGTTAGTGGGTTCACTAATGTATTTGGTGAACACGAGACTAGACATTTTCTATGCAGTTAACCAACTGAGTCAAGCTATGGTTAAGCCTACCAAGTTCTTTTGGAAGGCAGGGAAGCATGTCCTGAGATACCTGAGGGGCACATCAGAGTATGTTCTATGGTACAGACGGACAGAGGGAGTGAATCTTCAAGGCTTCACGGATGCAGATTGGGCGGGAAATCCATCAGACAAAAAGAGCACATCAGGAGGGAACTTTAGCGTAGGATCGACAATAGTTTCCTAGTACAACAGGAAACAACGATCTGTGGCACTTAGTTCAGCGAAAGCGGGAGCGGAATACATGGAAGCAAGTCAAGCTGCATGTGAGGCTATTTGGATGAGAAAGATCTTGGTTGGTTTGTTTGGTTCTCATATGGATCTGATAGTGATTCATTGTGATAATTAGAGTTGCATTAAACTCTCGATTAATCCTGTGTTTCATGATAGGTCCAAGTATATAGATATATGGTACCATCATCTCAGATATTGTGTACAGAGAAGAATAATGTTGCTTCAATACATTCCCACATAAGATCAGGATGCAGATATTCTGACGAATGCGCTCACCAGGAGAAAATTCGAATATCATAGAGACAGGATCGGGGTGAGGGATAATCCCTTTCTTGTTGAGAGAGATTGTTGAGATTCAACAAGAAAATTTCAGCACCCATGCCTAGTTGCATTAAGCACCCAGACTAGGGTAGGGCCCACAATGCTATTTTTGGGTGCATTTCTATTTTAGTTATCCCTTAATTAAGATGGAAAATAAACTTTAATATATCCTCAATGATGACTTGAAATAGTTAACTGAGAGTGATAAACTCGGTTAGCTAGTGGATTTCGAGTTAGAGGGAGTTGGTGAGGCATGCAGAGTAATTCTAGCTATAACAGAGTTCGAAGTGCAGTGGTGCATTAGTTAATGCAAGTTGTAATCAGTTTAACTCAGTCAAGTGAGTTAAACTCAGTTGTGATAGTTGTAACTAAAGATACACTAGTGAGAGATCAAGTGAATTAAATATTAATTAATTCACAATCAGTGATCTCACATGCAACTGAGGATTTACTATTATTAGCTACATGCATGTCAGATCCAGTGGAGACCCAGTTGAGTTCTAGGTGAAAGGGAAGTTGAATATAAGTTGTAGGATTATTGGCTTGCACACATGCAACCAAGGACCCATTGGAGTGCCCATGATACTTGCGTAGTCAAGGAAGGCAAGAATTCTTATATTTTAGGGATTTCGCAAGCAAGGCAGGCTGTCTAGAGGCTGATAATTGGCTATGTGTTGGTCAGTTTTGTTCATGACAGTGTGAGACAATTAGCTGAGTACTAGAGGGCTCTTGTGAGAAGAGTTTTTTGTGCAATTTTTTCATGATCCATGCTTAATATACAATATAATATAGTGGGGTTTTTAGCTGTAATCTTTCCCCGAGAAATTATTTGTGGTGTGGTTGATTTGATTCTTCTTTGCTTCATGTGATTAGCGATTTTGTTTTTAATTCCAAAAAATATTTGTAGAAGCGATTCAATATTTAATTTTAGTACATTGATCAGGGGAATCCAAGATATACATGCATGTTGTATAATTTCTACAATGAGGTCTCATTTGTATGAGAACTCGATGGCTTCTTGTTGAGAGAAGGGATGTATGGAATAATGTAGGCATGACATAAACACGACTATATCACTTAATTGTGAAAACTCTAAGATGTTATGTAATACACACCCTTTATAAACAAAATAAATAAATAAATATTAACCTCAACATAAATATATTACTATTCTAATTGGATTTTAATTAAATCCTTAAATTTATCCAAGCATATTACTAGTTACACCAAACACATTTTAAAATGAGATAAATTATTACGTCGATAGACGTGGTCTTTATTGGAATTAGGTTTGGAGAATTTTTAATTTTTAATAGAGGAATGGACAAGATTGCATGTTAAGAGAATATTCTTTGTCTAATGCACCATGTAACAAATGGCATCAAAATTCTTTCAATTGTTTTTCAATTTCAAATTAAAGAATAACAAATTAAATTTAAATATTATTTGTTTGGCCACCTGTTAAACCTCTTGGACCGCATATTATTTTTTTGGCCACCTGTTAAACCTCTTGGACCGCTCTATTATCTTCCGCCACTTCCATTCTTTCGCAAGTTAGATCAACTCATCCATTGGAATCCTAACAATTTTGAATCCATTGCAATTCGATTATATCAACTCATACATTAGAAAACTAATAATTTTGAATCCATTGCAATTTCGAATCTTTGAAATAATTTATGGATTCGATCTTTGGGCTACTGCAACAAATGGCTCGGAATACAGTCTTAGATGTGTGCAGGAATGATGATCTATATAGAAATACCTTGAGAAAACTCAGTATTGTAAGATCAACATCTTTTTTAATTGGGAGATAGCCTTATAATCGATGTGATATTTAGTCTTTCTTGTAGGTGGACATGATTGTGAAGGAGCCTCTGAGACTATATCAGCCTTTAGTATCTCTTGTTAGATGGAAAAGAACTAAGTCAATCTTGGGAGTCTTAATCTTCCACAAGGAATGGAGTTATTGATACCAATCTTGGCCATTCACCATGATCATACTTTGTAGGGAGATAATAGGAATAAGATTGTAGGTTTTGGCTCAGTGAAGGACATGAAAACAAAATACGCTCATGATAACAATGATTAAAAGGCATGCCATTTCATTGCAACGAAGGGAAGGAATCTAAAAATTTTGATTTCCCAAATTTATATTACATTACCTCTTTATAACTTGGTTGTTCAATGTTATGGTACATGTATCAATTTAATTGAGATGGAGCAAAAATTATTACCTCTTTGCTATCATGATGCAAATTAATGATGGATGTCGATAAAGATATATTGATGCAACAATTTGTTTTGCTTGTGTTTCAAATTTGTATTAAAATCAATGTTTAATTTTATGTACAAAGTTTAGGTTTATGGTTTATTGCTTCTATGGTGGGTTGATTATATCTTGATAGGTTTATTTCACATAGGTTAAGCATTATGCAATTATTTGTCTTTAAAATGCAAATAATCCCTCGTACCAACTCGATTTTACAAAGCACAAGATAACAACAATTCGTGTTGTGTCATATAAGTCTATCAACATAGATAAACCACATTTATTAATGTGGTTCTGATAGTCATATATAACTAAGCATATAGAAATAATTTATCCTTCCCCCAAAAAATTTAAAAATTAGAAATCAAAATGATTTACCACTTGATCACTATAAAATCATCTAAGGGTGGGAAAATATTTGAAAACCCTAACCTGGCCACACATTACCTCTGTGCACAATTGTGTAAGTTTAAAACTTGATTTTTCTATCAGACCATTGATTTAGACTGGATAAAGAAGAAATACATAGAGGTTGCAGTCTACTCATTTAGTGGTGTGCAATTTGGCTTCTTGCATTTCCTATCTTGACTGTAAAAGACATTTTCAGTAGTTTAACAGAGTTTGGGTTTGGCCCATTACCCGCAACCAGCTTCTGAAATCAAACCCTGATACCATATTCCATATTTACTATTGCTTCACTCAATACATACCCATGCACAGGGCTTCTATGTATGTATGTATCTACTTGTTTGGACTTGAATTCACGAGAATGAGAGCGTGGTTTGGGGTTTAGGGTTTATTTTTTTATCGAACAAGATGAAATTACTGATATTTTGTGATCTGTAGGTGTTGGAAAATGGGGAACCACATAGAGAATCTGTGGGCAATGTTAATTATTTTCAAAAATTTAGAAGATAATTTAGGTTGTGGGAGCCCACTATTTCTCTTTGAAGGACATTTTCAGGCCCAATCACCAGCGTACCATCATGTACTTCAACGCTCTTATCAATTTATGCCGCTGCAAGTGAGTTATGACACCTGTAGATTTTTTTAGCCTTCATAGCTTGAGACTTCACGAGTGGGCTCACCCTAGACCAAAGAAATTGCCAGAATTGAGGCTGATATTCCTTCAAATTAGTTTTAAGAGGGGAATATAGAGCATGCAATAACATACAACATTACTGGAAGATACTCTAACTATTCTATTAGAGGTCAATCACAACCGATAAATTTGCAGAAGCATATGGAACTATAAAAATATGGGTAAATTGAAAATTGTTGCATATAATCCACAACAACCTCATTTATCGACATTCTCAGGCAACAAGAAGTCCAAAGAGCTAATTTCCAAAAATAATCTTAATTTAACAATTTTCAAAATTCTCTCCAACTCTGTTGTCTAGGAAGGGCCATGAAGAATTATATGAGAAATTTGAAATTCACGGCTGAAGTAAAAAAACTTTAGTTGTTCCTTGGCTATTAGCAGCTAACATTGTAGGTCTCTCACTCTTACAACAAACAATGCTTATGAAATGTGATGCATCATCGTCTTTGTCAGCCAATTCTGGACCACCGAATTGATGCCACGTAGAAGGCTTTGAAATAGCCTTATGATACACGAACACCCCATTTGTTTCATTGCTACAAGATATGTAGTCAGAGTTGTTTGTAAACCCCAAAAAATTCTTCTCATTAGTGTGCCCCTTAAATGTGCGTACAAGGAAATTATCCCTCACATCCCACAGGCATAGTGATGTAATGTATGTAGTTGTAGAAGCTAGTTCACTTGTTGAAATGAATTTAACATAGGAAATTTTTTTCCTATGACCATTAAATTCATATAATGGAACACTAGGATTCCTCAAGTCATAATAATGAATGTGATGATCTGCTGAAACAACCGCTACATAATAGCTTGATCCAGGATTGTACTTGTCGCCAACAAATACAATCTCGACACAACAAATATTTTCTTTCATGTCAATATTAAGAACACTTGTTTCTCACCTTGTGCACCACACCTTGGAAGGATTGGGGTTGATGCTTTAATTTTCATCCTTTTTAGAAGCATGATCCCCATTCGTTGTATTTTATGTTTCCTCGAAGGCATCTGTAGACTGTTTGTAACATTCGTTGGTGCTTTATCGACTTCGAGGACTGGTGGATTCAAAGACTCATCGTGCATGGTCAATGTGGCTTTTTGATAAGCTACGATTTTTCCTTGGTTATTTATCAAGGTGTTTTGACCAAGCGGTTGGTCAAGCATGGACTTTGATGATTATTGTCTAGTTTGTCGTAGGTTGGAGTCAATGAAGCATCCCTTTTTTTTTGCAGTGTTAGTTTGTCGGGCAGTGTTAGAAGTAACTTCATAAACAATGTTTTGCAGCAATTTCTTGATGCTTTATAGTGTTTGGTGATTTTCATCACCAAGTTTATCCTGCATTTGTGGGAATTTGGCCTTGTTTCTAGATTTCAAATCTATTTCTTCTTTGGAAACATAGGTGCAATGTGGTTTTTGATTGTGAGGTTATTTCTGCCTTCTTTTTGTTCTATTTTGAAGCATGAGGTACACAGTCATCTCTTTGTCAAGAGTGCTATTTTTATCATAGATACTCAATCTTTTGATGATTCAACGTACTCTGATTTCATTTATGCATTGGTTGAATTTAGGAAAACAACATTGATATGCCTATGAACACCACCCATGCAAACTCCTCTTCGCAATCACTAGTCATCATTTTGGACTAAAATGACCAATATGCAAATGGTTTTGTTTTTTGATGTTGGATGGAATTTACCTTGCCTAGTGATATATGTTTATTTTGTCAACTCTGTAAGAGACTCTAGTTTCTATACTCTAGTAATTTTACTCAGAAAGCACATATTTCTACAGTCTTCAGCCATCTGGTTTTGATGTAAAGTTGTTAATACTAGTTTCCACTATGTATATGGTAATCCTAGTGGATCCATAGTCCTACAGGTCAACCAAAGAAATGAAGTGTTCCAAGTGCAATATCTTATGTAATATTTTTGGTTAAAAAAAAAACCCATCTCATTCAACAATTTTTCATCAAATTAGGCATTAAAAAATACAAAACTCTCCTATGCTATCTCATTACAAAAAGCAGTGAAATAATTGGCCAATGATTGGATCCTTTTGTTACTCATTTTGATATGATAAAAATAAATCAGTAAAATTTGCAATTATCCTTCACCTTACTAATATTTAGGCCAATAGGCCTTTCTTTTGAATCTGTCCACTTGACCATTTAGTCAACCAATTTTATGTATATGTGACATTTGTCCAATAATTTTAACTCCACTCACGTGACATATGTATTTACCCTGTTGCCGATAGTTACTCATTAATAACAAAAATGCCACACTCTATTCACTTTACCATGTTGCCGATAATTACTCATTAATAACAGAAATGTTGCACTCTATTCACCCTTCAGTGAAAGTGATCTTGTTCCACCACTACTTCCATAGATTTAGCCCATCAATAAAATTCGTTATGACTGGTGGCTTGTTTGCGGTGCTGAAATTAATAAATACTAAATAGTTCTTGGTATTTTGTTGTTTTGAAGCTGATTATGGTTCAATGGAATGCAGCGAATAACAACAAAAAAATCCCTCAAGAATGAATGATATGGTTTAGGGAAGTTCCACTGCCAAAATAAAAGAGTTTATTCCAATGTTGTTTTGAAGTTGATTATGGTTCAACGAAGTGCAGTGAATAACAGTAGAAAAATCCAAGTTCCACTGCCAAAATTAAAAGAGTTTATTCCAACATATCTAGCTAGACATTATCATAATAGGTACGAGTCTTTCACTGTTAATGATTGTGTCATATCTTAGCATATTATGGAAATTTCTGTTGTATCAATATGCAGATCATAAACATACTCTGTAGCTACATGGATAATCATATATGTCTTTTGGTTTTGGTTTATGCTTGTGATCATTATTGAAAGCATATACATTACATTATTATTGAAACCATACTAAAACTTACAAAAAAATCAGTCAATAAAAAAAAAAAAAAATGAAGAACCAACAAGAAAGAGGCAAAATATAAATCGCAGGCACATCAGTATTGTTCCCCTACACCTTCATGCCTCCTCCCTTTCTCTCATCACTTACTTTTCAGAAATATCAAACAACTTCAGTTTTATAATAAATTTTATTGATATATAAATTGCAGGCACAACAGTATTATTCCCCTACACTTTCATGCCTCCTCCCTTGTTGTCATCACTTACATCAATTTTATAATTAATTTGCTTGATATGTGGTGAAGTTTATGGATGAAATTTATACAAAATTATTACTGACATCTAATAAATTTAAATTTATAAAAAAAAAAGGTTGTGATGGAGACACAAAAATATATTAACAGAATACCTTGGACGTCAATTATCTAGTCTTTTGAACCACATGGACACCTATTTCAACAAATTTAGAGGCAAGAGGGAGAGCCAAAAACCTGAAATCGTTTATGAAATTTGCTGAGTTATATGATTTTTCCCACTTATCCACCGAATCTATCTTTATTCTGGCATATTCATTATGGCATCAAAGATATTATGGTAGATTATGTTCACCAAGAAATGACCCCAAATCAGATCTTTATCTATAAAAATAAGTCTTAGGAACAAAGATTTTGTTACATGGGTGGGGGAGACCGGACACACCAACTTAAACTACAGAGCTTGATTTACCACCGCTAGATATAGAGCTGGAGATAGAACCCACTTTAGAAAAACCCACAGTCTGCCTTGACAAACCCACCCACTTTACCCCATATAGAATCCAAAAGAATAAGTACGAGCCTTAGGAAAAAGCACCAATCAATAACGTTTGTGAACGTTTGTGGAACCCCATATTTCTCAACAAAAATTTGTTTTACAGCATGGATGTAGTAGGCCACGATGATTAGGCCCAAAGTGACATTAAAGCCATTTATAAGGGCAACATAAATGTTTTTCCTTATAAGAAAGAAGTAAGGGAACATGGAACTAAGAAATAATGTAACTTCTAGTAGGACCAGTGTTTTAGGCCTACCCACATATTTCCTATCAACATATTCCAAGTTTAAGAAAGAGGCCCAGTATATATATATCTAGTGTGAAATAAACTGACAGCTAACGCTTTACTAATGCCTCACTATAAACAAAATCCGTGGGCAAGGCTCCTAAAGTAGAGTAATGCACAAAATCGTTAGATCGTGCACACACTTGGAAGGATTCGAGCGCTTTATTCTCTTTCTTCTATAGGACTCTTGGAAGCACATTGACTTGTCCAATTACGAGGTCATTTAAGTGGTAATCATTTATTATGTACGTAATAATACATCAGCTCAGAAAGTTATATTGTGCTTAGCAATAAACACCCTCTGTTATCACAAAATTGGACCTAATAGGTTGCTTGATCAGACAATCTTATGTAACTATTTTAAACCTAATCCTGTGACTAAGGCTTATAGCCTCCTCAGCCTAAGAGAGGGCTCTCTCAAGGGTTAATGATATGGATAAAGATATAGATGGCTAACTCTATTTAGGAAATAAATTGATAATGATAGATGTAGGTTGAAAATAACATCAACATGTATACATTGGGCTTATGGAGTCAAAACAATTCAGTAATTCAATGAGACTACTTAACATGGAAGTTGAGGCATATCATAGTTTTTAGTGATAAGGCACACACACATGAAACATGTCAAAACACAGTCAGTTCACTTATAAAGGAAGTCAGAGCATCTTATAGATGAATTTTGAGTAATATAGATGAACACCACTACAAATAAGATATATAAGAAATACAAATAGAATAGGAAAACACTAAAAACCCCTTCAGAATCTCAAGTTGGTCAAATAGAAGATCTTTGTATTAGCTGAAAATAGTCAATTCACAACAAGCTCAGTTTGTTGCCAAAAATTTCCAACCCTTGACAAATTCGACCCTCTAGCCTTTAATAGATCTCTTACATTATCATATCTACCTCTAGGCTAGATACATCGAATTTCTATCTATTGACACCTTGCATAACCATAAAACATGAAATTTATTACAAAAAGACACCTCCTACTTGACAGTCCTATTTCGAAAAGGACTCAAACTCCTTATTACTATCTATAACAACCTTATCTATTTGAAATTACATCATTGAAAAGTGTATCATCACATGGTCGAATTTGGATAATGGCATTTAGTTCTTCATGATTACTTAGCTGACCTCCACAAAAATAGGAAACAGTACCCTGTTTTTTAGGCATAGGATATTTTTCCTTCTTTGAACATTCTGACTATCATTTAATCTTCATTTCGTGGTCCTTGGCTATTGAAAGTTGGATTAACATGTCCCACAACTCTTTCCTAACCTCCAGCTGTCTAAAACCGCTTCAAAAACTGCTCAAACGGATGTAATGTATTACGCTACAAAAATACAGCAGTTTCGTAGCACTTTCTGTAGCGCTGCCATTACAAGCCTTTGTCCTCTAAAACCTTGACTCTTTCCTCTTGCGTCATTTTAATCACCCTTCAACACATCTTTCATAGCAATTTCAGCTCTTAAATCAGCCTTTAACAACTTAAATACTGATCAAAAGAAGCAAAAAAGGCAGCTACAACAATTTCGTAGCGCGTTTCTACTTTTTAAGCCTGGAGGTGCTACGAAACTACTGAGTATGCAGATTTTTCATAAAATTTGTCAAATGAAAATTGTGGTTGCCCAAAAACTCAAAATATAACCTGTCCTCATCATCGAAAAACCATACAAACCATAAACCAACTTTATTTTAGCTTCTTTGAGGCATTTCTTCTTCATTTACAATTGGTTGGCCTATTGGTTCTTCTATGACTATCATTTTAATGCCTTTGCTCTGTAGCTCATCATGAATTAACTGCACTTGCTCTTGTAAATCCTTCACCTGGTCTTTAAGTCTTTTGTTAGTAGCTCTCAGATGAGTTTTTATTATTTTGACAAACTTAGCTTTTTTTATTGTTAGAATTGTCCACTTGAAAAGTTGCTCTGTATTGTCTAAAGTTTCTGAAACAGAATCAACCTGTCCTTCCCACACTGCCTTCATATTTTTAAATTGTACTTTCTCAACACTGTGTTTTCTAGCTCTCTTTTTCATGACAGCAATTTCCTGATTTTCCAACTTCAACTTTTCCTCAAGGCACTGAAACTCTATTTTCTCTATCACTTTCTCTTTTCCCCTTTTTAATTTGTTGATTGTGTCATTCACTATGGGTGATGAGAGATCAATAATATCTTTAGGTGATTTAGCTGTCTCAGTGAGTTTTTGAACTTCTTTGCTGCCTTCCATTAATTTCCTAGCATGCCTTGTCATAGGCTTTCTTTCTTGAAAAATGAAACCTGCATCTTCCCCATCAAACTCTAATCTCTTTGTATACTTAGCCTTTTTCAACTTCTGCTCATCTTCCCCAATAAATTCAGCTTGGACAATAGGTGTTTCTTCTATGTCAACAGCATGAAGAATATCCTCTAGATTCCCATTTGTTACTGAACTGTCTTCTATAGCAACTGTCTTTCCTTTCAAAACCACTGCTTGGCTTCTAGTTATTCTTTTGGTCCCTTGTTTGTTGATAGCTTGTTCCTATTTTGCAGGTGGGAGAGTTGGTGTATCAAGCATTTGCATTTTCTCTGGCCTTTTCTTAGTTTTCTTTCTTGGCTTTACTCTTGCAGGTTCTTTTGGTTTTGCAACCATAGGTTGACTTGGTTCTGCTGCTGGTGATGATGGAACGCTTTTAGATTTAGGGTTTTTTGCAGGAGTTAGGGTTTCCAACTCAAAACCATTAACAAACAAGAATGAGGACCAATCTCTTCCTATCTTTTGTATTTCATCTAAAATTAATAATTTCATTAAGCCATGATGAAATAATGATGTCTCACTCCCCTCAGACTTTTCTTGCACCTTATTATCCATCTTTTGCAAGACTTATATGCAGATAAAAAGGTAAGTCAAATGAAATCTTACCAGTGAAGTGTAGAAGTAATTTGAAATGGTATGAATAAACCTTGTGATACATGCCTTCACAGGTAAAATATTTCTGAATGTTGAGCAGCAGTTTTGAATAATTATCTTTGATGCAGCTTCTTGGGATAGCATTGTTGAGATCCATCTCAATGTGCTCAGGCTTCATGAACTCTTTACACTACTCCATATTAAATTTAAACCTTTTGAACCAGGTTTCTTGACCTCTTGGAATCTTTGTAACGGAAGCAATGATCTCTGGTGTGATAGAAAAACTTAGCATCCCCACTTTAGTGGTTGTTCCATTGAAATTCATAGCAAATTCCTTGGATACCTGTGTGTGACAGCCCTGCAATTTCTCACAAAACTGTAGGCAACCTGCTCTTATGAATGCTTCCATCACTGATGGGTCTTCAGTTATTGCCTTCATTTCTTCAGGTTCATGCCTTAAGCACTGTCCTCCTCTGTGTATTTTTCTTTCCTCTACCATATTCTTCAAATAACCTTTCAACCTCGCTTGATATAAATCTTTCAGCCTCACTTGATATGGATGTATCAGCCTCACTTGAATAAATGTGTCAACCTCTCTTGATATGGATGTAATAAACCTTTGTAAGAACCAGCCACAAGTTTGGCTTGATACTCAGAGGTCAGACATTACGAATGAAGGGAAAAGGAATAAGAATGACTAATTAGGAAAGAATTTGAATTTCAAGTGTCCTTTCATACTGAAAATGATGGCCCACTCATAACCTATACTGGCCATGATGACTGCAAATGTGGGTGTGTACTTCAATTTCATCATTACATGACTCAACAAGCCTCTATCTTACCCTTTCCCAATGGTTTTTGACATTTGACAACTCAACTGACAAGACAGTTACAAAACTGTGCTTTCGTAGTGCTTGTAGTGTAATTTTTACCATTTGCGCTACGAAACTATCAACGCTTTCGTAGCGGCAAGTGAATTTTTTCAACATGATGCACTACGAAACTATGGTTTCTTGGCTAATTGGGAGGTTTTGATACAAAAACTTTGGGAAATGAAATGAATCCTAAAATGATGAAAGACTTGACATGAAAGACCTTAAAAATGAGTTTATTTAAACACTAGGGTAGGCTCAAACTATAAAAAATTTAATACTTCCCTTGGTCAAACTCAAGAAATGACTCTTAAGACCCTATTTTGACCCATGAACCTAAGTAATCTTGTCAGAATGATGTTTTGAATTTTTATTTTTTTTGAGTGATAACACCCCCAAACCTTCTTAGGAATGTCACTTACCTAAGTGGATGGGCATCGATCTCTCGTCTCATTTGTGGGTGGGCCAAGCAAAGGAAGGGCACTCTCTCTCCAACCTACCCTAGATATATCCCCCTCTCTGCACAGGAAGGAAATTGAATCTCTCGAAAGGAAGAAGCTAGGGAATTGAGAGAAATAATAACATATAATAATAATAAATAAATTTCACTTACCTTCGTGTAGCTCAGGATTTGAGGATAATAAATATAGGTGATTTTCCCAAACCCTATATATAAGGTAAGGTCTCTTTGAGCTTCTAAAAGAAAGGGTCATTGTTGCTCCAAACCTCAAAAAAAAGGAAAAAAGGAAGCAGCCTAGCAACCCTAAATTATTGTATTGGAATTTCACTAAAAGAAATAAACCCTTAGTTGAATAGAAGACCTAGTCTTTATACATTGAATTTCCTCCAAAACTTGAGTAAGGGGTGACTAGGCAGATTTTTTATGATGGCAGTTTTTTCTTCAGTGCTAATTTTGATGACTTCTTCTTTTTCTTCAAACAAGGGAAGGGGAAAAGACATCATGTTATTTTTATTTCATTCAAGGATTGCATCAACTAGCTCATCCTCTTCTTGAAAAGTATGTCATCCAACAAACCCTTCATCCAAGATTAAGTTTGAACTATGATAAGTGCCATTCTTGCAGCATGCTTTCAACGTTTTTGCCACAATATAGATGAGAAAAAGCATGCAAGAGACCTCTATAAATTCCACTTTTCTTTCTAAGTGAAGGATAATAAGTAAGGCATAACATATTGTTAGAGATGAATAAGTATTGCTAATGTCGGGACGAATGGGAGATATTATTTCCTTCATACATATAACTCAAAAATGGAATAGCCAAGTTTGTTGTCATCAGTCCCGGGTACCAACATGCAATGGTTCAAATCCCTTGACCCTGAATCCATTCGTGCCATTAGGACAGGAACCAATGCTCACTCTGGAATTTCCATCGGATCCATAGCGAAGCGAGCTGACGAATGAAGGGTTCTAGTATGAGGGGTGTTATGCAGGAAAATCCTCTCTGCGGATAGAGATGATCCCTCTAGCCCTAGAGTGGGTCTAGTAATAATAGGGACCAATTAGAAACCTACTTTCCTAGATTTTAAATGCGTTCAGATTGTGAATATATCACCTAACTTAGTCTGATGCTAATTCCTGTTTGAATCCCTTGGTCCTTCGCGTTCTGTGGTCAGATCTTCGCCGCTACCAGTGTTTGGGTACCTGCACAAAGGATCCAAATGATAGCAAACATGAAATCATAACATATATAATGCATATACAACCTACTTAGTTGATCAATGAAAACTAAGAATCCAATCACACATTAATACCAGAATGGAAAGCACGAACCAATCGTATTATATTAAAATAGAGAGGGGGAGTTACAACATGCACCTTGATGTCATAGCTCTCCTTCGACGGGTCCTGATCTAGGCACGTATCCAAAGCGCTCTTTCAACTTGATGTGAAGGAAAAAGGTCTCAACTCTCGCTCGGTGTCTATAGCGACAAAAAGATCTCTTTATTGTTCTTCAATCTCTTTTCTAACTAGCAGAGCTATGGGATATTTCCCATTATATAGAAAAGGAGGAGGGAGCATGGATCCACTTTAGGTGGGGAAATGGGTTATCCCTTTAGGTGGTTCCACTTTTGTAGGAAAAAAAGATTCTGAAGGGAGAAACTCGGCTTTATCCTCAGGAACAAACAACCAAGTCTCTGCCATGAAGCTTCCAGATCTCGAACATTCACTTTCATTTTTAAAAAACTTCCCAAAAGGGGATTCGTGTGAGTATGAGCTTCATTCCAGCATCAATCAACGCAACCCTAGATAAAAAAGAGGCCATCGGCGCGAACAAGACACGGAGAGGGCACGCCATTCCAAATAACTAGTTTTACAAGGAGTTGCTTCAGGAATGGCCAAGAGAGTTTTTCCATTGTGCTGAAGAGGACATGAAGGCATATTTTCATGATGGAAAATAGGCATAGGGGTCACTGTTAAGGGTCTCTAGGATCAGGAACAGGGATACAGGTACAATGACAAATTGTTGTGTAACAGATCCCCCCTAAAGCATGAAGGCCAAATGAGAGTGAGGGGTGAAATGTTTTACGAATAAGTGTTAGGACCAAGACATCGTCGTCGGAAAACCTGCGCAAACAAGCACACATAGACATAAACTAATATCTCTGAAATAATCACATGACATAAGGTATGGACACATCCATCCATAAAAGTAGTCATGAAACAAGATCCCAAGGTATGGACACAACCATCAGTAATAAAGAGGATCATGAATATAGACTCAAGGTATGGTCACAACCATTCGAATGAAAGATTCATGTGTACAATCTTGAATAATACATATCGCCTCGCAACCTAGGTTTTATCAGAAAAAACCTAGGGTCTTGCGCTCCATCATGACCCGATCAAATACAAATTCAAGCATGCAAACAAATGAGCTAAAATCGCTTGATTACTAGCCAATGATGTAAATGGCTCTCAAGGTACCAATAGTAAAATCCACAAGATGAAAATAAGAAGTTGTCGTTGAACATTCGCAGAATCACCTGATCGAAGGCCAATGATGTAAGCCTATCGTCAGGTGCAAACTACCTGCCTTTAAGGCATGCATGCTCTAAGGTACTGACAAGGGGATCTCTAGTTCAACTTCTCCTATAATGTGTTGAAGTTGACAAGAATCGATCCGTCGAAGGAGGGCCATAATGTATCCCACATCATCGACACAAAATGAAGGCAATAAGATGATAATGAGAGTGATCAGAGAACCAGACAATGGATGAGACACAAAAGGAACCTATCTTGAACATATCAGATACACGACTCTGGATTTGGCAGTATTTGACTCAAATGGGATCAGAGATCATACTAGACAAGAATAATGATCGCATAAGAGGAAAAAAAAATTCCCAAACACATGGAGGCAGAGTGACGAAGGAAAGATATCCCCAACCTGACACGAAACAAAGGGTGTTTCATGTTCAAGAGCAACATACTGCCAACACAACTGATTAATGCTTTCCATTTTCCCCCACCATTTCTGGCGAGTACCCCAATTATTTTTGTATACAAGCTTGAAGGAAATAGCATATGCTTGTGATATAAGTTTTTCCTTTGGAAAAATCCATCCTAGTACATTTTACAAGCTCTAGGAACAAGGAACTCGATGTCGTCATGATGACGGCTCCAATGTCGTTAAATTTTAACGAGCTCGACAAAGGTGAAACTTGGTGTCTATTCATATTTATAGAGTTTGAAAAGAGGTGAAAAGAAAACTCCAGATGGCTCTTTTCGTAAATAGTCCCTCATACCTAAAAAGGTAGAAAACAAAGTGCGAGAGAACCTCTTAGTCACGATTGACTAAGGTATTCCTTTTTCATAAATAATTTATCCCGGCCCGAAAAAGGGGTAAACGTATACTGGGTAAATGACGTTTCATGCACTTCAACAAGCTCAAAACGACAAGAACTCAACAATTATTTTCATGTTTAGAGAGTCAAAAAATAGCTGAAAGATGACTCCAAGGGGCTACTTTTTCATTTGCTTTTAATCGAATCTGAAAAAGTAGTAAACTGGAACTCATAAAAGTGTCATCCATGAAAAAATAGAACTGGCCACTACACAAGAACAAACCACAAACTGATTTCGAGGTAAGAGCATTTAAAATATTATTAAAATAATGAAAAAACTCTAAAATGTCTTTGTGAATTTATAAAATATGAAGAAAGTAAAAACAAATTACTTTTTACTTTCACTTAGTTGAGAAAGAGTTTTTTACCCTAGTTTACCTCGAATCTTCATGAGTGCATTGCGGGAGATCTGGGATTTCAATCAGCGAGTTGTCTGTGTGAGGTAAGAGGCGCTTTCCTTGCCTATATTTCAATATTTATTTGAGTGTATTTGAGGGCTACTTTGGATTTTGGGGGAAGGATCTTAATTTGGGTAACGTTGCGGATCAGCGCGGGTATCCACCATCAGGACCGCGTCGACCTACCCTTTTTACAATGGGTAGGTCAATGATCGGCGCTACTGTTTTTAAAACAGTTGCGCCAACAACGGGGCAGAAAAAAAAAAAAAAAGAATAAAAACCCCCAAAATCAAGCTTTTAATCCAATATTTTCAAGCCTAAACACCAACAATGATTTTTTTGAATGTCATTGCAAGGAAGAGAAAGAACGAGATCATGATGAATTTGATCAGGCAGCTATGAAAAACCAAGTTTGCATGGGTGCAATGAGGAATTGTGGGCTCCTCAAATTCTTTATGACCCCAGGGATAAGAACTCAACCAGATCTTCTGCAGTATCTGGTCAGTATCTGGGACACAGACCAAGAGAGATGCATCCTTGGTGACCAGGAACTAGAGATCAAAGTGGCAGACATCTACTTCATCATTAGACTCTCGCACAGAGGGGCACGAGCATAGTGGTCAGGAGCCTGAATCATGGGTGAGAGTATGGAAATGCTCATTGGGAGAGCATGTTCTGAAGAAAAATGATCCTCGAGTGGAAAAATAGCCATACGTACCATAAATGATCTAGAAGTCAAGGTAGTGCTCTACACTATTACACGTGTGGCTGGGGCACAAGCGCCACATGAGGCCACTAAGGCTCAACTATAAATGGCGGTGGACTGCATGGCACCCTCCATATTCAACTAGTGTGAGGCCGTAGTGGAAAACATGAAGAAACAACTCACAAAGTGTAAAAACAAAAAACTGAAGCAGTTTGGATACAGTTCTATCTTGACGACCTTCTTCTTAGAGTGAGAGCCTCTATTTCAGTACCATGGGATAGATATAGATGCACTGGTACCATGAGAGCCACGATTGGCAAGGTGGGCGGCATTGATGCCTCGCGGAAGAGGCGGGCAGAGTATGTTGTTCAGACCTAGCTTATTCACATGGCGTAGGCGTCAACTGATCATGGTGGAGGACTAGCCATACTTCAGGATAGATTTCCGGTGTGACCCTGATATGCCACTTCCAGTGGGTGAGCGTTGGGATGACAGAGGTAACAACATGTTTTTATATGATTTTATATATATATATATATATATATATATATATATATATATATATATATATATATATATGAACTGATGTGAAGTTTTATGTACCACAGATGTTGGCCACAGAGGCTGGAAGGGATGTCACCAATCGCCATGAGGGTGGAAAGAGACTTCGAGGGCACCCATTATACGGAGGGAGCGAACCCTGAAGAGGAGATTGCGAGGAACCTGGATGCCCTGACCATCAGGATTCCAGAATATGCACAGATGGGAGACATTCCCCGTCAGTACCAGTGACACACTGTCAGGGTATCGAATTGCATCCTTCGACTGTTGACTCTAGTGATTCGAGCAGTAGCCAGTTATCGTGATCACCACGCAGATTAAATTATATTTTTCTTTTTTGCAGTTTTGCCGAGGCCTGCGGGTCTTGCTATGTATCAGAACATATATTATTTTTTGATGGGGGTATGATGTACCTATAAACATTATTTGCAAAACAATCGATATATATATATATATATATGTGTGTATAGATGCCTTTTTCCTGTTCCATGTTATGTTATGATGATTATAAATTTTGCAAATGTCTATCTAGAACATGATTAGCCAATGCATCTGTTAATGTATTCATGTGTCGTGAAATATGATGATATGTGATGTAATCAAAATTTATTTCTAAAAAATGAACACGTAGATACATTCTCAAGATTTGAGGGTGTCTGAAATAATACTACCCATTGCTTTGTAGAACAAAAAGTTGTGAATCCAGGTTAACAACCAGTTCTCCAATGCCGAGAGAGTTTGCTTCGGACAAAAGCTCAAGAACTGCACTGTATTCAGTAATATTATTGGTTGTACCACCTAAACATATGCCTTGCAGATCTACTAACTCGCCATTAGGGCGTAGATAACCCAAGCCGTAGAAGATAGATTTCAGGTACTGCGGCAGGCACCATCAGCGAAACCGACATAAGGATCCAAAGACATCTGCAAATCGAGTAAAACAAGATGAGCAGGAAACCGCTTGCAAATGCACACCAAACCAAAAATGTACAAAAATGAAAAACACACTAATTTACAAGCGTAAATACAGGAGAAAATCATGCATAATACCTCTTTAGATAAAGCCAATTTTGGGGTTTATCCAAAGGGTACCCTTCATAATCGATCATCTCATAGGCCCCTTTCTGTAAAACATGTTTTACGATATATGGCCCATGCCACATGGGTTCGAATTTTCCTACCCCCAACTTATCGTGTGCTTGGTCATAGAGAAGGACCAAGTCTCCTTCAGAGAAGGCATGTGGAGAAACTATCTGATTGAAATGGGATTTTACCCATTTCTTCTGTGCTTCAGTAACCAAAGCGAAAAAGCGTCGAGTTTTATCAAGTCATTCCAAGTACAAAATATGTTCC
This sequence comes from Pinus albicaulis, assembly GCA_034641835.2. Taxonomy (NCBI): domain Eukaryota; kingdom Viridiplantae; phylum Streptophyta; class Pinopsida; order Pinales; family Pinaceae; genus Pinus; species Pinus albicaulis. The sequence continues at coordinate 1,208,044,845 of CM076584.1, forward strand.
TCTTCTAGCGAGGTGTTCAGAAGTAATTCGACAACTAACTTGAGCGAAGGAATTTCACATTCAATAGGTAAGGTTGCTTCGAGGCCATACACTAACTGAAATGGAGTGAATCCAATAGTGTTCTTGGTCGAGGTTCGGTATGCCCAGAGAGCTTAAAACAACATGAGATGCCAATTTGACTTGTGCATCCCAATGGTGTGCTGAAGCATAGTAACTAAAACCTTATTTACTGCTTCAACTTGGTCGTTGGCCTGAGGGTAGTATGGAGTTGAGTTGTCATGACGCAAGCCTAACTGAGAAGTCAGCTTAGCCATCATGTAGTGGCGAAAATGAGAGCCATGGTCGGTGACAATGGCCTGAGGAACACCAAATCACAAAATAACATGATTAAAGAGAAATTGAGATGATTTTTTACCATCGGTAGCATATGTAGGCATCGCCTCAGCTCATTTAGTGAAATAGTCCACAACGACAATGATATAAGCATGCCCCCCGACCGAGTGAGGGTTACATGTCATGAAGTCAATGCCCCATTTAGCAAATGGGATAATGGTAACAACTGGATGTAAGGGTGCGGGTGGGGCACGCATCTTGTGTTGATAAATATGGAAAGAATGGCATTTGCGAATGGAAAGGATGCATTATTTGAAAATAGAAGGCTAGAAATAACCAGCATGAAGGATTTTTTGAGTTGTTTCATAGCCAGACATATGACCACTGCATGCCTTGGAGTGGCAGTCATTGAGCACTCTCTCAGCTTCTTCGAAATTCAGACAGCGGCAAAGGATCGAATCGATGCTGACATGGTATAAAGTTTCCCTAATGATACGATATGGTTGTGAATGATGTTGAATCCGTCGACGATCAAACTTGTCCAACTCAGATAAAAAAATTTGGGTCTGGAGATACACGATGATATCACTGTACCAGGAATCGACAGTGCTGATTAGGAAGAGAGTCTTGTCCAGAATGTGCTCATCGCGATCAGATGGAGTGGAGGCATAAGGAAGGGAGCATATTAATTCATTGAAAACCAATGATTTCTTTGATTTGGCAGTAGTGAATTCCAAATCAAACTCATGTAAAATTACAATCCATTTTGAATATTTTCCCCCAACAACTAGTGGGTCAAGATATAATTCATAGGATTGCAGTCGGAGATAACGGTAGTTGTGCGTAAAATAATATAATGCCGAAAGCATTGAACATCATGTACCACAGCTAAACCCAATTTCTCGACATGGGCATATCAAGTTTATGTATCCATCAGGTTACGGTTGAGGTAATAAATTACATGTTCAGTACCATTGTCATCGTCCTGAATGAGTACCATAGCTATGGTCCCAGAAGAAGCTGCTAAGTATAAAAAATAGTCACGATGATAATTCGAGGGATGCAGTAAACGGGAATTGATGAGAACCTTCTTTAAAGCATCGAAGGAGCGTTGAGCAACTTCGTCCCATAGAAACAGGATCTCTTGTTTTAGTAATCGTGTAAAAACCTTAGCAAGTTCTGTGTAATTGGGAACGAAACGACGTAGGAAATTATTTTTCCCTTGTAGGCTCTGAAATTGTGATAAAGAGGAGGGAGGGGGTACATTGGTGATAGCCTGGACTTTCAAGGGATCGAGACGAATGCCTTCTTTAGAGGTGACAAAACCAAGGAGTCTGCCAGATTCCACGCAGAAAACACACTTATGCGGATTCAAACGAATATTATATTGATGGCAGTGTAGAAAAATCTCTCTAAGGTGCGTGGGATCGTCGCGATAGTTAACTGAATGAGCAGGGAGGTCATCCAGATAAGGCTGCACGATGTTTTAATGTCATGAAAAGCATAGGAAATCACACTCTATAAAGTAGCACTGGCGTTCTTGAGACCAAAAGGGAGATTTTAGTAAGCGAAGGTCCCCCATGGACAAATAAAGGTAGTCTTGCGTTGATCAGCGGGTAAGATGTTGATCTGGTTGTAGCTAGAAAGGCCATCCATAAAGGAGAATATCTCACTCCCAACGCATTCATCAATGATTTGGTCAATAAACGAGTGGGATAGTTATCCTTCGGGCAAGCCCGATTAATATCTCGGTAATCAACACAAACGCGAATGGTACCCTATTTTTTATTGACAGGGAAAATATTGGACACCCAATCTATCAATGGGATGGGAAAAATGAATCCAGCCTTAAGAATTTTTTCAACTTCTCCCTTAATGGCAGTGACCTTTCTAGGGTGCACAGGGTGAAGTCGTTGACGAACAGGCTTCACGTCAGGGTAAGTCGGTATCTCATGCACCACTATACTTGGGTTGATGTCAGGAATTTCCTCATAGGACCATGCGAAAACATCTCGAAATTCTCGAAAAATACTAATATAGACATTGACCTCATCTAGAAAGCAACTCACCCCAATATTAATATTCTCGATGATTCCTGGTTTCACATAAATGTCAATAGGAATAGTCTTAGTAATATTGCCCATGTTCCCTTTAGATAAGACCTCATGGGTCGACATCGAGGTCGCGAGCGGGTCATGCGGAACATGGGGATCAAGATCTTCATGACACGATTGAGCTACTCCATGAATCAAGAGAAACAATGAACGATAATGAATATCGTTCCAAGTGGTTTCCTCAAGGGACATAGTTTCCACGATAATCTCATCGGATGGAAACGTCTCATTTAGGGGATTAGATGAATCCAAGGAACCAAGCCAAGGAGATTGGTAGTAGGAATCAAAATGCATGCTAGAAGTAGCATGTTCAGAGTGATTAGCTGAAGCCGAGATGATTTCACAATAATTGACCTCTACCAGGCTTAACGACATCACATCACCAAACGAATCAACCTAATCAGGTGAAGGTATGATCCAGGGATCAAAAGAAGTGGAGATCATGTTAACCTGAGCGGTGTTTGGTGGAGGAAGATAAAATAGACCCATAAGGGTAGAATATTTGAAGATCCCTACCCCCACACTCTCATATGGCATGGTGGTATGGTCTACATATGGAACGTTGCCTTCAGAAGAAGAGGAAGCAAGAAAGGACAACTGATCAACAGTAATCATTTTTCCTTCATGTGGGAAACGAGAACACGAAAGAGAGTGGATGGCACATAAAGCATAACATGAGTCCAATTGCGACAAAGGAGAATATTATAATTGAGCTTGGCATCAACAACTTCAACCTCTACGTTCATCGTTTTTCCTTCCAACATGATAGGAAAACTTGGAAGGATACCAAAAGGACGAGAATCTCTCTCGTTGAAGGCCTCCAAAGTATCAGAGACTGATTGAGATTTAGAGAACCAATGGCTTTCCAACATGAAATAGAAATAATGCATGTAGATGCACCTTCGTCCACGACCACTCGATGGATATTCTTACCATTAATCCCAACTTGGATAATCAAGGCAAGCTAGTGAGGGAGATGTGGGAAGAAATTCTCTAGATCAAAAGTAATAAGGCTCGAACCAACAGGATCAACTCCTCGGATAGCAGATAAAAATGCCTTCCATTGTGACAGACAGCTCTGAAGCACCTCTAACGCTGACATAGCGGATGGCGCCTGAGCCAAATCCTCAACAATATTATAATGTTGGGCGACGCGAGAATTTGGGTTATAAGGAGGACTTACAAAGCACTCCTTTAGAAGGTGGCCATACAATGGGCTCAAAACTATGCCTTTCAATATGAAGAGGGCTAGACGCGAGCGAGGGAGAAGGAGTAGGAGCATCTGTGATTTCTTTCCTCACCGCTTGATGCAGTTCTGCATAATATTTCAATCTGGTAGCGATAGATATTAGTGCAGTACCATTCATCATGAAAACTTGAGAACTAAAGGGAGTGGAATATTGGGGTTGCTCCACCATTTGAGTCTGTTGTGATGGAAATGGTTCCTTAATAACAATCGAAGTTCCTTGGGTGCCTTTGAGCAATCGACTCACTTCGGCCTGTCAAGGATAGTCCTTGGTGTATTGCTCATCATCACATATAAGACAAGGATACTTCAGTTTATGTTTAGCTCCATCATCAATGTGAGGTTTGGAGGAATCCTATTTTGGGGCATCATATTTAGATTTACCTTTGCCCTTCTTCTTTCCTTTAGCAAATTTGTCAGCCACAAAACACTGAACAGTGTTTACCTCCAAAGTTTTTCCAGGATTCGGGGGATTCTAAGGAACAAAATCGGAGAAAGAAGATGATTTCTGCTTAGAAGCAGAATAAGACTTTCGTGAAATCTGGGAAATAGAACCTATGACATCGTCTACCTGTGGTGTCACCAGAGCTTTTGAGGTTGAAGATTGAGAATTCCAGCGCGGGGCATCAGATGAGATATCATATAACGTGCCAGAATGAGAGTAAACCAGATCGAGATACTGGGCATGAGCTATAGATTTCTCCTCTGTGACAACTACCCCCATGGCGATATCCTTAGCGATCTGATTGATGAATGATTTGGTAAACCATTCTATCAATGGTTGATCAGGAATGTCAAATTTGATCAAACAACGACACCTTCTCCATTCATGGATATGATCATATATGTGTGTAGAATTATTTTGCTTTAAGGATGTCAGGAGGTGTGTTCTTGTTTCATAGCGAACATGCAACTGAAAATGTGTGAGAAATTCCATGGCTAAGGAATTGAAATCCTGAAAAGTCCCCCTGCGGGAGTTCGATGTACCACTTTGCGGCGGCACCAGTAAACGTTCTTTGAAAGAGACGTAGACAGAAGTAATCATCAACCCAGGAGTTGGAGGAGCACCAAAGATGGTACGTCATGACATGCACTTGGGGGTCTTCCCCAAATTTTCCTTCAAACTTGGGGAAATCGCTCAGAATTTTAGTTGGAACGGGGAACCAATACAGATTGTGAAGAATTGGATTGTTGTTCAATATTGACACATCAGGAAGTTCCAACGTCGCAATAAATGGCAATTTCAAATTGAAAGGAATGGTGTTGGGTCTTTAATACATGCCCATTTGTGGATGCCAACTGGGTTGGGAGTAATTCTGCCCCCAGGGGTTTTTCCCATAAGGATTGTAACCTTGGTACTGTCCATAAGGGTTGAAACCTTGTGGATTCGGACCATATCCTAGTTGCTGACCCAAAAATGGATTCTGACCTACAGCAGACCACTGAGATCTAGGTTAACCAATGTTCCCAGCATACGGATTTTGCTGCTGTTGGAAGGTTTGATATGGATTTCCTAGAGGTTGTCCCTGGGGTTGCCCCTTGGGTTGTCCCTGGAGTTTTCCTTGGGGTTGTTGGCTTGTACCCTGAGGTTTCCAAGGTTGACCAAGTTGTGTTTGAGGACTAATTTGTTCATGGGGACCGGGTTGTACTTAAGGACCAAGTTGTGCCTGAGGGTCAGGTTGTACCTGAGAGCTAGGTTATACTTGATAGCCAGGTTGTACCTAAGGACCTGGCTGCACAAAGACCAGATTCGATTGAATGGAGGGTTGGCCTTGTTGGAAAAGAGGCTAACCCTGCTGAAATTGGGGTTGGCATGGTTTCCCAAAAGGTTGTCCCCAATGAAAATAGGAAAATTGGCTTTAATGGACAAAGGGTTGATTAGGTTGTAGGTAAGGCGCTTCTTGTTGTATGAAAGGTTGCCCTTGACGTTCATAAGGTCGATTTTGACCATATTTAAAACCCTTCTGATAGACATAACCCCCTGGCTGGGTGTCAGGTTTCCCTTGAAACCCTTGAGGATTTACTGGGGGAGTTTGAAACTGTTGGGAACCATACGGGAGATAATGCTGATGGTTAAGACTATGCAAAAACTGTTGATATTGATTGTATTCTGGCCCTATCATGCTGGACGATCCAACAGGCTTAGGAATGTTGCCAGCGGCTTGAGAGGTATTTAGAAAATAAGCCGAAGATCCACTCACGGATGGTCCAACGGTAGGTTGGGAAAATTTTGATAGGGTAGGACCTCCTCCAGAAACCAAAGTCGAAGGAATCGATACGGGAGTACTAACAAGAGGTATTGAAACACCTACGCAAATAGATGGCCTTGCGAAAGTAGGCGTGATTATGGTTCGAGCAAGCATAAAAATGGTTACGTTGGAAACACTTGGACCAATGGCAGATACTCCAGTATTTTGCCAGATAGTATTGTAGTACAGAGGTGTACCACTTGACATATTTGAGATCAGGTGTCCCAAAGAGGTGTAATTCGATGGAATGTAAGGCTGGGAGGAAGGTTAAATCATTACATAAGGAAAAAAATCGAGATGGAATTGAGGCCCCTCATATACAGTCTCATCTACTCCACTGATGGTGCCTGAAACCTCCAAGGGGGGTGAAACTTCTCCCTCAAAAGCCATCGGGAATAACTGATGGGCATCACTTCGATATGGATGCGGTGAGTTCACAAATGGCACACCAGGTGTATCGTATGGACTATAGGTTTGTTGAGGGGAGATTTCAATGCGATCAAATAATGGATTTGGAGGGTAGGCAACGTAGCCTACTGGCACATCAGGCGAAGATCGATAGGTGATAGGTTGAATACTCATAATGAGAGAAAACTCATCAGTTTGAGTCCCAGTTGAAGGTGGAGAATCAGAAGAGACAGGTGATAATGTCCCTTCAGAAGGAGTGGACAGAGAGGAAACTGAACTTGGTGGTTCATCCACGATGATCTTATCTCAAAAAGAAAGAGAGGAGAAAGATGATTAATTCAAGGCTTTAAACAATATCTTTATAAGGAGTTACTCATGATGAGGCCTATAAATATTCTAACAGGTAAGCCATGTGATCATGGGCGATTAATTTTAGAAATAACGAAATAAATAAAAAATGGGTAAGCTAGGAAAAAGGATTACCAGGTAGTAGTGAACTACAATATACACCTTGGTGATCAAATGAAAGAGAAATGACCAAGGACTTAACGTACAACAACCAATCTCCCGAATGTTGTGTTCGGTGTATCACGTCTATAAGGTGGTCGACTCAATTACCTATGGCAGGTTTGTAGCCTAGTGGTGTCTCCCAAAATATACTTGACGATACATGGGAGTCCAAATCCGTAGTAGTGTTGTCTGATGTGTAACCATTCGATGAGAGCATCCCAAAATATACTTTTCACACATCAATATACTTCCATACGCGAGACGGGATATCACCCCCGGGTTGTAATGCAAACCATTAGCGACAACTCCTATGCTTAACGGCATCAGAACATGTCTCTACCCTAGACCTATAAATGCGATTCATTAGGTTCCAAATTCTCCTTAGATTGATTGAATAAATTTTATGGTTGATCTTGAATTATGTCTTGGTTTCAAAGCCCTACCGATGTCATCTGAATCCTTAAAATGCAGCTAAATGAGAAAATAACTATTCATTTCGATGAATCCTACACTAATGAGGGAGAGAGAAACTCACACAATCAATGTAGAAACAAAATAAATGGATGAAACGACACTTATTTTTCTCTTCAGGTGTAAAATTTTAAAGAGAAACAAAAATTTTACAATTTTCTTCCTTTCACTACATGCACTAAGAAGCGAATCAAAATGAAATTTTCATTTTCTAAAGTGAAACGAAACAAAAATCTTTTTTGTATTTTCCTTATAAGAACAATGCGAAATGTAGAATGTGGATTGATTAACAACGCTTTGAGTACTAACGAGATCTCTCAAACAGGCATACAAGACGCAAAATATTTTGAAAATCAAAGAGAGATGTGAAACATTTTCTTCAAAACAAAGCACTCTTCATTCACACATTGACCAATCACTCAAAGAAAACAAACTTCAACCGAAACACAAGAAATTGTAATCTATGCTTGATGGTGAATAGAAACTCAAATGCATTCAAAATTGGCACTTGAAAAAATACTGCCCAAGAGAACCGACCGAGAGAGAAAAACAATCAAACACTAAGCCTGAAGGGTATGACAATACTTGATTCAACGGAGAGTCTGGAGGTTAGCCAAGCAAGCAACCGCTCGGATGACCCAAGGACACCTAGAAACCCTAGGAAGACAAGGATGCAATCAACTTTGCAAGAGAAACAACCAAAGGCATAAAAATCGAACCAGAAATGTCACTGAACAGAGAGGGAATAGAGCTAATCAAACAAGCAAAAAAATTCAGAAGGATAAGACTCACTAACTGATTAAAAAAATGAAAACCCAAAAATTCATACACAGGAATCGGTGCGACTGTCTTGGTCGCAAACCACGCTGGAAAGGCAAAAGTGTGACTGTGTAAAATGCAAAACACGCTGATCAGCGCGACTGTCAGAGTCAAAACAACGCCGATCAAGGAAAAGGTTAAAAAATAAAAAGGTTTTCCAAATTGACACTAGAATTATCACTTCAGCAGAGAGATAAAGGTCTGTGAGCAATTACAGGGGCTACAGAGACAAGGAGGTAGACCTTCGATGAAAATTGAAGACAAGACAAGAAATCAAAAAATTGAAAAACAGAGACTGAAAGGCTAGCACTCCCCAGTGGAGTCGCCAATTTTTTATGCAGGAAAATCCTCTCTGTGGACAAAGACAATCCCTCTAGCCCTAGAGTGGGTTTAGTAACAATAGGGAACAATTAGAAACCTACTTTCCTAGATTGTAAATGCATTCAGATTGCAAATAGATCACCTACCTCAGTCTTATGATAATTCCCATTTGAATCCCTTGGTCCTTCACGTTCCGTGGTTAGATCTTCGCCACTACTGGCATTTGGGTACTTGCACAAAGAATCAAAATGAGTGAAAACATGAAAGCATAACATATATAATGAATATACAACCTACTTAGTTGATCAAGGAAAACTAAGAATCCAATCACACATTAAGACAAGAATGGAAAGCGCGAACCAATCATATTATATTAAAATAGATAGGGGGAGTTACAACATGCGCCTTGATGTCGCAACTCTCCTTCGATGGGTCATGATCTAGACACGTCTCCAAAGTGCAACTTGATGTGAGGTAAAAAGGTCTCAACTCTCGCTCGGTGTCTATAACGACAAAAAGGTCTCTTTGATGTTCTTCTATCTCTATTCTAACTAGCAGAGCTATGGGAGATTGCCCATTATATAGCAAAGGAGGAGGGAGCATGGATCCACTTTAGGTGGGGAAATGGGTTATCACTTTAGGTGGTTCCACTTTTAACAAAGAGGCCAAAGGGAGAAGCTCGGCTTTATCCTCAGGAACAAACAACTAGGTCTCTGCCATGAAGCTTCCAGATCTCAAAGCTTCACTTCCATTTTTAAAAAACTTGCCAGAAGGGGATTGGTGCAAGTATGAGCTTCATTCTAGCACCGATCGGAGAAACCTTAGACCAAAAAGAGGCCATCGGCACGAGCAAGACACGGAGAGGGTGCGCCACTCTAGATAGCTAGTTTTACAAGGAGCTGCTTCAGGAATGACCAACAAAGAGTTTGTCCATTGTGTTGAAGACGACATGAAGGCATATTTTCATGATGGAAAACAGGCACAGGGGTCACTGTTAAGGGTCTCCAGGATCAAGAACAGAGATACAAGTACAATGAAAATTTTTTGTGTAACAAGGGGCACTGTGAGATAGCAGCTCACAGGGTAAAATTCTTTCCATAGACTCTAGTTCTATGACGTGTAGCTTTGAAGAAGTAATGTAGACTAGTATAATGTGACTAGATAAAGAAGGAACACAACTCCTTATAAAATACTCCACCAGGGTAAAATTCTTTCCACAAACTCTGGTTATACAACATGTAGCTTTGAAGAAGTAATGTAGACTAGTATAATGTGACTAGATAAAGAAGGAACACAACTTCTTATAATATACTCCACGCGGCTAATTTGAAACCTTAGTTGACAAAGTGGTAGGAGCAAGGAGTACCAGGAGCCTACTTGGGTGGTTATAGTATGTGAGGCTACCGTGGTAATAGTTTGGGAGCAAGCTTACCTTTCCCATCTCCTATCTCACCTTACATTAAAAACCATATACAGATGGAATATACCATAACGCTTAGGCTAAAAACTAGGGCTTACCTTGTAAGACAATTGAACACATTTACATTTTATTTCCTATACCCCCTATTGAAAGATTATATATATACTCTACAAAATAAATCCTATATATGGATGGATTCAAAGATTCTATCGATTACCTACATGTAATTTGATATCTATGTTTTCCAATCATATATATTGCATAAAATTAACTAAAAAAATATGATATTTAAAATTTATTTGAAATTAATATATATTTTATAACTAGTTTATTCTATTGTTGATTCTTTTGATTCTGCCATTGATTAAGCATCTGGCACCAAACATGGTAAGCGAGTTGTCGATGCCATGGATATGACCAGACACTACAGAGCCATACCCTACATGATAATACCCTACAGAACCAGGACCAGTTATTGATCATAAAGAAGCAACACTCGATTCTATTGATGCAATGGATTCAGTCGATCCAGCAAATTGTCTTCTGTTGAACAAGCAGCACCAATTTTTTCACAGTATATGAAGCAGTTTATTCCTAATAGTAAGTTGATCCATTTGATGACCCAGCAACACTAGTAGCGGATCAATCTGTATTTGGAGTTATTGTGGTAATATCAGTTTCTGACCTAGGAGCTAATGCAGTTTCTGGATATGAAAAGTAGGATGCTCTATAGAAATTATATAACATATGCATGTATATATCCAGATTCTCCTGATCTAACAATATTTATCTTATTGCTAAATACATAATCCTTCCACTGTTAATATTTTGCGGAAATTTAAAATTCAATTGTAAACACATGAAGCAATAAAAACAATCGCACATAACACAGTTGTTTAACGAGAAAGCTTGAAGCTAAAAATCCCAACTATCATATATTATGTATCATGGAGATCATGTAACAATCTCATACAAAGATTAGTACATCAAGCTCTCAGTACAATACAATCGTCACACACTAACATGAAGAAATCTGCAAGTCCATGCAATGATTTCTTGCCACCTGATAGCCTGCCTCCACTGCGCAATCCCTGCTGAAGAAGACCCCTCAATGAATTCGAATCTACCTTGCCTTGACTGCGCAATCCTCATTGGAAACTCCAATGTGTGTGTGATGCAATCAATGCATCACTATAGTCACAACAAATAGTCCATCTTACCCTTTCACCTATCTCTCCACTAGGTCTCCACTGGAACAAACATGCACTGTAGTTAACTGTTGTTTATGTTCAGTTATTAGTGAGTTAAAAGTTGTGAATTAATTAAATAATTAATTCATGTAACTCTCACTAGTGTATCTTTCAGTTAGACTATATACAACTAGCTCAACTGAGTTTAACTCACTTAACTGAGTTAAACTGAATAACAACTCCATAAACTACTCTTCCAACTCTATCATAACTTTGCCACTTCAGTTCTAACTGAGTCCTCCATGCATGAGCCACCATAAACATTAGGAATTGTGTAATTCCTTTAGCCCACTGATTTTCCAAATCTGTATAATGAAATAAAGTGCTCCAAGAGAATAAGTTGATATTTAAACTCTGATTATTTTTAAGGGCTAATAATAATCGACACATCTATTTTTAGATCAACGATCTATAAATAGACTTCGCCCAATCTTCTAAAAATAGAATTTCATCTATTTTTCCAACTTGACCAACCATCCGCAAATAGAATCCTGCAACTTCTGAAATATGATCACCATGTCTAAAAATAGGCTTGCACCTAAAAATAGCCTGCGGGCCCACTTAGTGAAGGTGACTGATTTTTACTAAGCTTCATCATCTTGTTGAATCTCAACACTCCCTCTCTTTCAAAATGAATCTCCTTCACCCAAATCCTCCTATGTATTCCAGTTTGCTCTGCTGGTGTGCCCTTCGTCAAAATGTCTGCCTCTGATCTTAGTGAGAATGCCTTTGCATGACACATGATACTAACTGCCTTTTAATACGTGCAGTATTTTGATATCAATATGTGAATCTGTCATGAACAAGTGTCTGAGTTTAATGCAACTCATTATCACAATGTATCACTGGCAGATTCTAGTATGAACGAAAAAACCGGCTTGGATCTTCCCTCATCCTTATAGCCTCAAGCAACTTGAATTGTTTGCCGCCATTCTGGCCCATTTGAACTGAGTGCCACAGATCTTTGTTTCCTGTTGTACCAAGAAACTGTTGTAGATATGATACTGAAAACCCCTCCTGATGTTCTCTTTTCGTCCATTGGGTTGCCTACCCAATCTGCATCCGTGAATCCATGAAACTTCACTTCATCTGTTTGTCTGTACCATAGGCCATACTCATATGTGCCCCTGAGATACCTCGGGACATGCTCTGCCTTCAAAGAGCTTGGTAGGCTTAACCATCGCTTGTGAAGGTGGTTCTTGCTGCTTATATGTCTGGTCTTGTATTAACTAAATACATGAGCGAACCCACCAACTGTCGATAAACAATGGCATCCACTACCTCTGTCGATGTAGCATCCTCTTTCCTCCAATTTCCTGGAAGAGGAGTATCAATAGGCTTGCAGCCTTGCATGTGAAACTTCTCAAGTATCTCCTGAGCATACTTGCCTTGAGACACAAACAATTCACCTTCCCGTTGCCATATTTCCAATCCAAGGAAATAATGAAGGAGGCCCAAATCCTTCATCTCGAACTCCTTTGCAAGATCTGCCTTGCATGAGTGTATCAACTACTCATCACACGTTAGTATTAAATCATCAACATAAAGAAAAATGATTAAAATCTTACCCTCCACCACAATTTGGTACAAGTTTGCATCCGCCTCACTCTTGGTGAAGCCAAGTCCAGTTAAATAGTTGTCGATCCATCTGTACCAAGCACATGGTGCTTACTTCAGCCCATACAACGCTCTTTTGAGCCTGCACACATGCAACTCGCTGTTGAAGATTTCAAATCCTTCAGACTGCTCAATGTACACCTCTTCCTCAATGATCTCATTAAGGAACACAGTATTCACATCCATCTGATGAATGTGCCAACCCATCTGCGCTGAGAGAGCAAGGATGGTCCTTATGGAAGAATATCGTGTGACAAGTGCAAAGGTTTCTTCATAATCAATCCCCTCGATCTGTGAGAAGCCCCGGGCAACAAATCTTGCCTTATACTTCTCGACGCTCCCATCAGCAGCTTGCTTTACCTTGTAGATCCATCTTGATCCTACAACTGATTTACCCACCGGCCTTGGAACAATCTCCCAAGCACTGTTTCTGACAATATAGTCATACTCCTCCACCATGGCATCTACCCATGTGGGCTCTTACGCTGCTTCTTCAAAAGAAGACGGCTCTGTCACGATACACTTGCTCATGAGAGCCATGTATCCAGTAAATCGGTCAGGTGACTGTCTTTGTCTACGTTGTGATGTAAGGACTCCTACATTCTGTGCCGCATCAAGCTTCAGTCTCTTAGCTTCTGTGGTATGCTTTTTGCTAGTTCTGATGTTTGGCTCTGCATGAGTGGACTCCTCCACTCCATGAACTTCCTCCTGTGGTCGATCCACATCTGGAGGCTCATCTTTCGGAATAGGCAGTTCCTCCTCTGCATGCAAGTCTAGCTCCCTCTCAAGCATAGCTCATGCAGCACCCACGATCATTATGTTCTTCCTCTCCGTGACCCCATTCTGCTGTGGGTTATGAGGTGCTATGAGTTCTCTTCGAATTCCTTCTTTGCTACAGAAGTCTTTGAATTCGTTCAAGATATATTCACCACCATTATCGCTCCATAGAGCCTTCACTTGCTTCCCCGACTCCTTCTCCACCAATGCTTTAAACTCACAGAACTTTGAGAATGTTTCGCTCTTCTTCTACATGAAGAAGATCTAGCATCTACAATAATAGTCATCAAAAAACATAACATATTACATGTGTTTCGCTGTTGAAGCAACCGAGAAAGGTCCACACACATCTGTGTGAATTCTCTCCAGGATCACTGAAGCACGGTTATCCTTCTCATGAAAGGTGGTCTTCACAAACTTACCCATAGTACATCCCTTTCACTGATATGAATGCACAAGAGTACCCTTGGGAAGTCTAGTAGAAATCTGCTGCAAAATCTTCAAGGCACCATGGTGAAGATGGCCCAATCTCCTGTGCCATAATTCGCCCTCATCCCGGCTCACTACTTCTTCTGCTTTCCCGTCATTGCAGCACAGCCATCTACCTCCAGCTTTTAGAGATTCTTAACTCAAATCCCTATCCTCTTGGTTTGATCCATTGTTTTATGTCACAAGAAATCTTTTCCATCGCTAAAAACAACGTCATAACCTTTGTCTTCCAACATTACGACCGAGACCAAGTTCTTCTTCAGACCTGGAACATGCATAACACCTTTCAGCAGAAATGGATTACCTGACTCCCTCTCAAAGGTAATGGTCCCAATTTCGATCGCACTGTATCGACCATCGTCGCCCATCTCTATATGCATTTGGAGATCCTTCTCCTCCATGTCACTAAACAACTCCTTGTCTCCCGTCATATGGAAAGACGCACCATTATCAAGATACCACACTGATCCCATTGAGCTTGAAACCAAGCATGCGATCAAAGAGAAATCAAGTTCAAATTGCGAGGCTAAGGCCTCACTCACTGCAGCTCCAACAACCTTCTTGTTCTTCTTCTTCTATGGGCAGTTAGTGGCGAAATGCCCATGTTCGTGACAGTGAAAACACTTCACCTTGGACAAATCCTGCTTCTTGCATTTAGCCTCAGATTTTGAAGGGAATTTCTTTCCCTTCCATTTCCTTGCTTTGGTAGCCAAAGCGCAATTCTCTTCATCTTCATTCTTCAATGAAGAGCCATCCCTGGTACTTTGCCTTATCTCCTCCTGCACAAGATCCGACCAAAATTGCTCCCAACCTGGTAGTTTCTCCCATCCATTAACAGAGTCTTCATAGTTATGCCAACTCTTCGGAATCCCAAGGAGATCCAAGCTCACCAAGTCATCATCATCAACAGTAATCCCCACACTTCCCAGTTCATCCCTACAGTGAACAAACTTCGTGAGATATTTTGGAATACTGTCGCCCTTCTCCATTTTTATTTTTCTGAGCTTATCTTTCAATGCCAAATTCCTCTGGTCATTGTTTCTTTGGAACAAATCTGTCAAAGCCTTCCACATTGCAAATGGAGTGGCTTTCCCGTGAAGGCTGGGCACAATATGGTCCTTCACACCTTCCAACAGAATTCTTCTTGTCTTTGCTACCTTCTTTTTCCATGCGTCAAGTGATGCAGCATCGCTATAACCAGGCTTAGGAACATCGCTATCAATGAACTCCTTCAGTCCATTATCTTCCAGCACCGCCTCCATCCTATCCTTCAAGGCTATGTAATTCGAGCTGCCCTCAAGGGTATACTCCAATCACAACCCATTGAAAGACGTTTCAATGTATACTCAACTGTCGCACCAAGAAATTTCTGCAACAAATTCGAATTGTCCACCAGCACAAACTCAGCAATTCTTCACAATTGCAATCTTCAAGAATTAACACTGCTCCAATACCATGTAGAAATTATATAACATATGCATGTATATATATATATTCTCTTGATCTAACAATATTTATCTTCTTGCTAAATATAGAATCCTTCCACTGTTAATCTTTTGCGGAAATTTAAAACTCAATTGCAAACACATGAAGCAATAAAAACAATCGCACATAACACAGTTGTTTAACGAGAAAGCCTGAATCTAAAAACCCCAACTATCATATATTATGTATCATGGAGATCATGTAACAATCTCATACAAAGCTTAGTACATCAAGCTCTCAGTACAATACAATCGTCACACACTAACATGAAGAAATCTGCAAATCCCTGCACTGATTTCTTGCCACCTGATAGCCTGCCTCCACTGCACAATCCCTGTTGAAGAAGAGTCTTGAATGAATTCGAATCTACCTTGCCTTGATTGTGTAATCCTCATTGGAAACTCCAATGTGTGTGTGATGCAATCAATGCATCACTATAGTCACAACAGATAGTCCATCTTACCCTTTCACCTATCTCTCCACTGGGTCTCCATTGGAAATGACATGCACTATAGTTAACTGTTGTTTATGTTCAGTTGTTAGTGAGTTAATAGTTGTGAATTAATTAACTAATTAATTCACTTAACTCTCACTAGTGTATCTTTCAGTTAGACTAGATACAACTAGCTCAACTGAGTTTAACTCACTTAACTGAGTTAAACTGAATAACAACTCCATAAACTACTCTTCCAACTCTGTCATAAATTTGCCACTTCAGTTCTAACTGAGTCCTCCATGCATGAGCCACCATAAACCCTAGGAATTGTGTAATTCCTTCAGCCCACTAATTTTCCAAATCTGTATACTGAAATAAAGTGCTCCAAGAGAATAAGTTGATATTTAGAGTCTGATTATTATTAAGGGCTAATAATAATCGACATATCTATTTTTAGATCGACGATCTATAAATAGACTTCGCCTAATCTTCTAAAAATAGAATTTCATCTATTTTTCCAACTTGACCAACCATCCACAAATAGCATCCTGCAACTTCTGAAATATGATCACCATGTCTAAAAATAGACTTGCACCTAAAAATAGCCTGTGGGCCCACTTAGTGAAGGTGACTGATTTTCACTAAGCTTCATCATCTTGTTGAATCTCAACATGCTCATGGTGGTAATTAAGATGCTCGTGAGTGTGATCAGTATTCAAAGCCGTATGTTCCAGGAGCAGGACCAGATCTAGTAGTTTAAAAGGTTGCTAAGTGCCTAGTGGAGTTTGTAGATGTAGATAAAGCCCCGGGTGCATGCGCATTCCTGTCCGAATCGTTTGTTAGAAAACCACTACCCTACCTCTAATCTTTGACTATTTGGAGTGCCATAGCCCGTAACACTTCAGTATGAGTGTAGTGAGTGATATAAGTGTTCCCCCTATACGTTTTGGACTACGGTGTGTTTTTGGGTATATAGGTGTTTTACCGGAAGCATCGCAATGTGTGGGACGTATTCAACTAATTATATCAGGAGTTCTTGCTGTGAGTGGTGGATTTAATGGTATACAACACTCCCATCTCTGTAAATCTCTCATCCTAGGAACCAGGAAATGGGATACAAAGTTTATGGCAACTTGAAACTCCAGAATGACCTCCCTACATTATTGTAAGTTGTAGGCGGTGTCCAAAAACACTCTGCGTAGGTGCCATTCTATTGATGATGGATTTCTTCCCTCATCACTCCCAGCTCAGCTATTGTGTTGCTAATTTTCATGGCTAGCTGAGCTAGCTCCTCCTGTCTGATCCGGTTATGTAAGGTACGTAGGCCACATGATTCAACTAGCAGGTGCCCTATTTTTTCTTCTAAAGGTCGAATGTAAGTGCTTCTGCCTTTGCTTTATGAAGTGATTATTCAAGATCATAGTAAACAATCGAAATAAAGAGAAGAATCAATGGAATCAACTGCTACTGGTGATCCACGTGGATATTGGTGGCCACCCACCTATTCCATTTGTACCCCCACCATCCGTTCTTTCAGTTTTTTAGTTGCAGCATAACTTACTAGTTTTAGTAGTTTTTCGGGTCCTGAACTTCCGGAGCCGTTTTAAGGCCCTAAACAACGTTTTTTGGGAAAACCAGGAGCAACATGGGTCCATGGACCGATGTTGCTCACACCAAAATTTTTACTCGGATAGATGTTTCTAACAAGGTATGATGTGCATCAAACAGAGATCGTATGCCAAAGTTACGTCCCCAGGAAGTTGAAACACCAATTTACCCAAATGAGGCCCATAGTTTTGGCGCTTCAGCTCCTACGATTACATTTTTAGATGTTTAGGGTTTTGTATTATTTCTCAACAATATATAGGCCTTCGAGCCTCATTGTAACACAGTTCAGAGGCATGTCGCTGACACATCTCTTCTCAGAGACAAGCTACCATCGCCCTAGCTAGTTTATTTCCATTCTGTCTATAAACATATTTCAGTTATTTGATATTAATGAAATGAAGTATTATTTCCACTGCATATCTGTGTTTATGTCTATTTCTATATTTTATTGTGTTCCTACATAAATTTGGATCAGTGGTATCAGAGCAGTCTGCTCTTTCTCTATTTTTCTTTGCATGTCCCCAACGCGGTCAAGGTATAAGGAGTTAGGGCTTGATCTGGTTGAACCCTTGCAAGATCAACCTCACAAACCCTGGCGACCTCCCATGGTGGAAGAAAAGAAAGATGAGGGAGCAGGAGATCCTATTAAAATATTGCTCGAGGAGGCCCTCGAGAAACAAAGGAATGCAATGATGGATAACATTGCTCAGATCCTTCAACGACTGCCCACCTATGGCGCATCTTCATCTAACATCCACTCTGGAGGCGCCACTCCCTTCAAGGAACAGGTAAACTTTGACATTCCTGTATTTGAAGGCCAGATAGATGCAGACGTCGTCGATAGATGGTTGAATTTTCTATAATGGTATTTCTCATTCCATGATTGCTCCGACCGAGAAAAGATTATTTTTGCTTCCCTCAAAACTGCCCCCCATGTCAAAGATTGGTGGGAAACCTACTATGAGAAAAATGACGAGGGGAACCCTATTTGTTCTCGGGCGCACCCACTTGGAATTCGTTCTGAGATGGCATCAAGGAACAATATTAACCTGTGGGGAGCTATGAGGAAAAGTACATCCAATGGACCACGTTGCAGCAGCAAAGGGATCAAGATGTGCACGAACTGACAAATTTGTTCCATACCCTGCGCACAAGGTTGGGTATTAAAGATTTGAAGAGACATTTGGTGCTCAAGTACCGCAGTTGTCTGCACAGACACATTCAGGAGGAAATGGAGTTCCTTGACATTACCTCGCTTGGAACAAATTATCGCTATGCCGCCAGGATTGAGCAAAAATTTAAGCAGAAGAAGCAAGACTTTGGATCTGCGAATATGAAGCCAGGGAAAGGTGCCCTCGAACCAAAGAACAAAGGGCAGAGCCAAAGCAGGGCGACTCAGAACACCACCACAAATCCAAAGAAGGACACGGGGAAGTGGTGTGAATTTCATAACAGCCCCACTCACAACACAAATGAGTGTCGGGCCAAACAGTCACTGGTGGCCGAACTGAAGGCACCCGAATTAGATGCATGTTTTGATCCTGAGCTAGAATGAGATAAGGGAAATGAAAAAGGGAAGCAGATCATTGATACGGACCCCAGTGCCATTGTTGCCACCACCAAGATCCAGAGGGATGATCCCAAGAATCTAGAGGAGGGGGAGCGCCTCTTCCATTTGCAGATGTGGGTGAAGGGTTCTCCACTGCAATTTCTTGTCGATAGCGAAAGCCAAAAGAACCTCATTTCAGTAGAGGTCGTGAAGAAACTCGACTTATCGACAATAGCACACCCACATCTGTATACCATCGGGTGGCTTCACCCAGGGAGAGATCTCTGCGTCTGCCAACAGTGTCGCCTTTCGTACAACATCAAGCCATTCACGCATGAGGTATTTTGTGATGTTGCTCCTCTTTATGTAGTTGATGTATTATTGGGCCAAACATACTTGTAGATGCGACATGTTGTGTATGAATCTAGGCCTCGTGCTGTCATTATTACTTTGGGAAATAACTTGTACAAGATACCGGAGGTAGTACCGCCTCCTGCAATCTCTTTGACTACTACACAACAACGCAGTAAGATTGTTTCCCAAACAAGGAAATGTATTTGCATTACCATTCACCCACAAGGAAAGAAGAAGATTGTGGCCACAGCCTCAAAACAGGGCTCCCCTGCATAGCAGCAACATATGGCTAAAGGTGTAGAGGAATACGAAGACATTTTCTCACCCAAAGAGGTTCCTCTACACTGTCCAGACAAGCACTCCATTGATCTGAGCCCCGACACACCAAGGTATGATATTGCCATAACTCATGCGATTACACAGACAGAATCCACACATGTACTATCCGAGGAAACCAAATTTATTGAATGCATCTAGCAGATTTGCCAGCACGTCTGGCAGCAGGTCCACAACATCCTGGACAAATTCAATACCAAGTTCAACATAATTTGCCTCTCATGGAGGAACTTAACGCAATGGGGACCATTTCTTCCTAATGAGGGAGGAATTATCCACGTGGATATTGGTGGCCACCCACCTATTCCATTTGTGCCTCGACCATCAATTCTTTCAGTTTTTTAGTGGTAGCACAACTTACTATTTTTAGTAGTTTTTCTGGTCTTGAACTTCCAAAGCCATTTTGAGGCCCTAAACGACATTTTTGGGGAAAAAAGAGAGAAACATGGGTTTCTGGACCAATGTTTCTCACACCAAAAGTTGTACTCCTCGGATAGATCTTTCTAACGAGGTATGATGCGCATCAAACGAAGATCATATGCCAAAGTTACGTCCCTGGGAAGTTGAAACACCAATTTACCCAAATGGGGCCCATAGTTTTGGCGCTTCATCTCCTACGGTTAGGTTTTTGGATGTTTAGGGTTTTGCATTGTTTCTCAACAATAAATAGGCCTTCGAGCCTCATTGTAACATAGTTCAGAGGCATGCAGCTGACACATCTCTTCTCAGAGATAAGCTACCATTGCCCTATCTATTTTATTTCCATTCTGTCTATAAACATATTTCAGTTATTTGATATTAATGAAATGAAGTATTATTTCTGTTGCATCTCTGTGTTTATGTCTATTTGTGTATTTTATTGCATTCCTGCATAAATATGGATCAACTGGTGCTTCTATAGGTTCTTATGCATCTGTCTTTTGAAAATATGAATATGGATCTGCTGCATCTTGGTCACGATCGCTTTCAACCGTAATAAAAGGGCTCCTCTACTGGTCACATAATCTGGCCCATTCAAGTTTACCAAGTATTTGAGTTCTGCAACATTATCTATAATGTGCCTCTCTTACCCGCCCAACGCAAAGCGTGGTTGAATAAATTACCCATTCAAACTCTATGTTTCCTTGCACCTAGCAGTATTGACCATAATTACATATATAATATATGCATTGTTGAAGATCAGGTTATCACTTACAAAATATTTTCTTAATTAAAGGAACGAAGTCGCTCATCCATCATATGGGTGAGGGTGTTAACGCTCACCCCAATCCCTTGGGTGAGGAAGAGGATGCCAGAGCATGAATCGACCAACGGGAGAGGAAAAACCTTTCCCAAGTGTAACGAAGGGAATGGGGGGTGTGCAACAACCTAAAACTCCCCACACAAGGACTGCCTGCCATATCGCTTCTTCGAATTGAGCCGATATATCTGATCCTGGGAGGAGCCGTATGCGGCGAAAGCTTCACGTATGGTTATGAAGCCAAGCCTTTCCAATCAGCAATGGGGCTTAGGGACCAATACGATGATCAATTTAGGTAGGGCGACGTACTACAACCTGTAGGGATACCCGTAGTGAAACCGTGATCCACAAACGAACCATGGGACCCACCCTTACTTGAGAACGGAGAAGGTAAACATAAAATGTCGCAAGAGCGAGGCGAGGGGGGGATGGCCCCACCTGCCCCTCGACCCAATGGTAGGAGCCTACCCCAGGACGCCTCGCGAGCCTCCTGATGCTTTTAGATATGAGGCCTTTCGGTTGGCAAAGCCAAGTCAATTTCAGGTGACCAAACCCTTGAACCGAAAAAGCGAACATACGTTGTAACACTCCCTGCCTTCCAAAGGTGCCTAGATAGAGGACAGGCCAGACGCAAAAGAGTGACCGAGAGAGGATTACCCACCTAGGGAGGAAAATAGATGGCCATCTCGAAGCACATTGTGACCTACAGGCAGCACCGACGAGACCCAACACAAGGGAAGGCAACCCGATTGGGAGTCATAAGATCCATAACACCTACCTACCTCGATTTGGAAAGGACCTTGTATTTCTTCATCTATTCTTGGCAACCGTGCAGATTTGACAACCTAACAATACATCCAATACCAATTAGTTAGGGAATATGGCTCCAAGACATATTGGAGATGTTGTTAGATCACTGGATCTCCAAAACCATAACCAAGATAAGACTAAGCAAGAAGGAAAGGGAGGGAAGGAGGTCAAGTTATCGCAGAGCTATTTGAGGGGAATAAATATGAGTAAGTGGCACAAATTATGTCCAAACATTTTGGTATGTATGTATCCCTTTTGTTGGAATTATAGATAGATCCGAAGACCCACAAAAAACTCCATTCTGCACTGCTGAGTCATTGGACTTATCCACCAAGGATGGGATGGAATTTGAGTTTGTGGATTATGTCAGAGAAAATCTACCTACTAAAGATAGGTAGATATATAGACCCATTTCCCGCTGCTATGAGAGAGCAAGGAAAAAATGATTGTTTGTTCGCACTAGCACCCACCCTCACTCCTTTCGGGTATGCGGGTACTAAGAGTCCTCCCACTACCAACCATCAGACAATATATCATCTGGCTGGGTCTTGTCGATATCAACAATAACAATTTAAATCGTAACCTATGGAAACGGGAACATCAACTCACTATGGCTCTTGGCTGGCCCAGAAAATGTCCCGTGGGTGAGTAAATGCAACAAGATAGGCTAAACGACTTCCTGGGTTGCAGTAGATAGAGAGGTCATTCTGTCTCTTGTCCCCAATAGGAAATAATATGGGTAATATGTTTCCATACAATGTTGCTCTGATCTGACACAGCTGGCGAGCAATCCCAATCCATGGCAGAGGAGACAATGAGCGTACCTTTGTTTGCTTCTTCTCCACCAAGCACGAGAGTTTGGGTGGGGATAATTGTAGGTCGGTGGCTACCTGAGAAAACTCTGATTTGATCCGCTAGCTGGGAGGCACCTACGTCATCTCGATCACAAGGAGAGGTTCACCATGATGGGCTAGGTACTTCTCTTTGTGTCACGGAAAGGAAGGATGCACCGAACATCATACTTTTACGGCATGCTCTTCATATTTATGGATTCAAATGCATATATGCAGACTCACTCCCTCCTTCCCAACGTCTTTCCTTATCCATTTGATTGAGGTAGATAAACATATATATATTATGACTGACTTCCAGTTATTGATTGATCCCGGAAAAGTGAATGGTTCCATATTGGGATCGAATGAAATGAGAGTGATACTAAGGTTTTGTGAATGGGCCCCTAGCTAGCAACCCACCCACATCTGTGTAGAGTAGTTCGTTCATCACCTGTGACACAAACCAATTTTTGACCCATCGGCCCTAGTATCATAGGTGACTGAATGGCCGCCCCCCTAATTACTGGACCAACTTGCTATTATAATTCCATAAATACCTAGCGAAGATATGGCAGACAGATGAAGTATACCTATGTCCGAATTTGGCGATATCATACCATGATCAAAAGGTACAACGGCCCGAGCAACCAAACTTAGCATAGATGTAACAACTAGATTCGTTTTAAAAAGAGATAAATTAGCACTACTTGGTGAAATAGGTTCTTTCATATCTAATTTCAAACCATATACTAAAGTTTGTAACAATCCGAACGATCCAACTACATTAGGACCCTTTCAATGTTGCACGAGAGCCATTACTTTACGTTCGACTAACACTAAGAAGGCTACTCCTAGTAGAAATGGTATGATTATTCCAGGTATTTCAGCTAGAATAGCAATGTGCATTTCCAATTTCCTATTAACTCATGATTGAGGTCGCCCCTATCATGTCATGATATTTCTCTCATGATTGGGCCAATCATGATAAGGATGGGACCTATTCTCGAGGAGAAGCTCCAAAGGGAGAGGAACTATTCACTATTCAAGGTCATCTCCTATATTTCTTTGTTCCTCTAAAAGTCTACATATAGCTCAGGTAAGGTCATCCCCTTCCCCTAAAAGAGCTAGAAGGTGGTAAGTTATAATCCTTACTTAGCAGAGCTAGCAAAAAATAAGGTCAATGACCCTAGATTTCTTCCCCTAAAAGCCTGAGCAGAGTGAAAAAGAAGGTCAAAAAGGACCTTACTCTCTCTCCCAATTGCTAGGTAATAGTGGTCGATGCTAAAGGGCAAGTGACATTTGAAACTCACTCTATGTTCCCGGCCTGGGTGATATTCCATCTTTCTTTCCAAGAGTACTACCCTGTACGTAGTCCATGTCTGGGGAGGTGCGGTAGATAGGTCTCCCACTTAGATTCCCGTTAGCATATTCGAGATAGATAAGGGATTGCTCTGTTAGGTAGGTTTTTACGGTCCAGAGCCAGCCGTTAATGGACCTCACGGACAACCAAGCTAACCTTTGTTCCACTGCCAGCTACCGAGATGATTTTTGTATGCCCATCGAAGAAACTCGAGATGATACTCCACGAGAAATGATACGAGGAATGCGAAATAACTCATATACGGAGTGAGAGCGACTAGTGAAAATACATCAGTTTCTTACTTGTGAAAAGGAACTATTTCTCGGTGACTTAGGCAACTTATAAAGATGTTTGTCTCGCATATCACTGGGAGGATTGGGATCCCTACAAAAGGCTTCATGTGGCTCCTGTCTCAATTCATATTTAGCCGCAAGCAATCTACGTCTGTGATCTCATATATTTCGCTTCTCCAACATCTTCCTAATAATCCCCCTCATCCCTCTGCGAAAAGCCGCTCCACGATGGTAGAGTCTCATCTTGCGTGTTGGCCGAAGTTGCAATAGTAACATTGAAACCTCAGATATGCTCGAAAATCTCGAAATGATCTTCTAGTTTCAAGAATAATTCGCAAAACTTCGTCTCCATCGGGAATTGAATGGATTTTTTCCGTATCTCGACCAGAGAATTGTAAAGAGACATTACTGCAGAAATATTTTCCAAGGAATTATACATCATATGCCCTTGGAGAGTGCTTTGTCGTGCTAGGTTACTGACATATCCCGTGTCTTTCTCGGACCCCTGATTGGGAAAAAATTGATTGGATCGAAACGAATTTCCCGTCGAACCTCTTTGTGCCTGTATGAATCTCTGACCGCGCAGAATCTCCATATCCAATTCTCTATCTGTCGTTATGAAATTTGGGAGTGACTTTGGAACTACTATTATTTCACACGATCTAGGAACTTCCGTGATGTTGGCGTGATTCAATTTTAGCAACGAATCTTGAAGTAATACATTTTCGTGATGAAAATGGAGTCCATTTGGTGTGATATACATAAGTTGGCTTCCCCGGTTGAGATATAATGAGCACTGCGAACTACCTCAAAGAAAGATAGTGGACCAGAACGATCCGATTTGGGGCTTGCTTTTCCTATGAAATGAAACTCACTCTTTCCAACCAAATAACCATTCCCGACCTCCACAAACGAAAGATTTCCTTAAGTGAAGATGGATTACAAAATATTGCTTGAATGAAGCAAGCATGATTGGGCTTCATTGTTGGTTTGACCAAAATACTTGCTTGGGGTCTGGGTTGTTTAGCTCCCCCCTTGTTTTTTCGGGTTTCCCCGCCTCACTGACGAGTCTTTTCCTATGTATGATCATAAGGCCCACCATTACCATACCGAGAGAATGTCGAAGTAAGGTTGAGACCCTCATTCAATATATGGAATAGCATTGGCTACTAAATTCGCTCCCTCCTTACTTAGCTGAGTAGGGAGGGGCTAGCACGCGATTCTAGACCAAAGACAATAGCTTACTCCGATCAATTCACTTCATTCGATTCAAAGAGCCTTTATATATATCTGGGGCAAAGCTTGAGTGAATCATCGAAGCGATAAACTAAGCACTCTGAGACGCTTACTTTCGTAGAGGGCCGGATCCCCATTATTTCCCAATTTTGTTCTGCCAAAATGAATTACATTACTTACTTTGATTGCTCGATTTGGGACCACTAGCTTTTGGCGATTCTTTGTACCGTTCGAATACACCAAATTCATATGCATGCAATAAGGGGTAGTTCTCTCTTTCATACCAGTGAACGGAGACAACCGATACAAGTGAATAGATACAACCGATACACCTCTACCTACCTACAGGGAGGATTTGGCGCAAACCATTCCCATTCTATGCCCTGGCTTCCGAAAAAAAGAGGTGGCTCCAAAACACTCAGGTAAGAGTGTCTCACTGTTGCTCACTGTCGTTCCTAGACCTAATGGCTTAAGCTGCTATTACCATTTACTCGCTGACCCATTATGTAGAAGGTACACCGTTAGGGTGAGTTCAACGCAACCCTGAGCTCTGCTCAGGTATTTGAAACAAATAGAGGGACATAGTCACTCACTTATTCATATGGGTGAGGGTCTTTCCGGTTAGATTAGACCTTGAGAATCTTACCCACAACTTCGCTCCTTTCCCCCGACCCCCCCAAATAAAAATAAGTAACTCAAGCAATAAATTCCTCTCCCATTGGTCGAGCCTGCTTGCGCACCTCTCCTTAAATTGAGAGCCCTACCTTCCTTGATTGCTTATTGGGTGGGGCGTTGGTCGAGCTATGCTTCACATCCTCTCCCTTATGGTTCTCCCTTGATTGATGAATAATATATTTTCAATTATATTAAATTGTTAATTAGAGATTATATAAAGTATAATAATAAAGATAAATATGTGATGAACAAAAATACGATCTCATAGAAAACATTATAAAACATTATATAAATCAAGGAAAAAATATTTAAATTCATCTACTCATTTTCATAGTAGGTTATACCATTGTGGGAGAAATTGGCATGCCCTTTGGCACGGTGTTGATTCCTGAGGTATACATGGACATCGTTCTGATTAAACTCCTCAATCCTAGATACTATCAACACTAGAAGTTGGAAAAACTGTCTCACAGTGTTCAATAGTTCATAATGTTGATGAGCAAGATTACAAGATCAGATTTGTAAGTGGAGGAAGTCAATCACTTTGGGGTTTTTCTACCAAGACTTTTGTACACTGATATTGTGAAGAATATTTGGCCTTGCTTAAAGCAATGTCATATTTCTCCCCTCAAATATGCATGTACAAAACACATCTTTATTGCTCAAAATTCTAAATTTGTTTGGAAAAAAAATTGTATATTTTACTTGTTCTCAAAATTCTAAATTTGTTTGGAAAAAAAATGTATATTTTACTTGTCAAGCTTGCAAAAAGTTGAATTTTGAAATATTTTTGGGACTTGAAGTTTTCACAACTATTATGTAAATGGAAAGCTTGAGTGTATTTTCTTGTGTATTTATGATATAATAAATAAACATTAGGTTAGTTTATGTTTAATATAAAGGGACCTCATATTTATCTTAATTTTATTACACTGAATAAGCAACACCTTTATACCTTGATCATCCATTTACCCCTCAACTTAACATTAGCCCTTTACTAAAGATAAAATTCTAAAATTTGACAAAGATGATAATTGAGCTAATGTGTGTAGTTTCTTTATTACCTAATATTGAAGTTGTATTTTGGCTTTAGTGTATAAGCCTGTCAAATATTGTCTAACCCATAATTATTATCAGAGATTATCTTGTTTTTTCACTTTTACACATGAATTATCTTGCTTTTACACTTTTACACAATACCTTGTATTATTGTTACTTTTTAGTCCGATTGACCTATTTTTGTTGTCATTGGACAACAATAAATTTTCTTCCATAGAAAACCTTGTGGGGAAGCTAGACACTTCCGAGTGTAACATTGTTAATGTTGATTACCGACATAATAAAGCACACAACAAAGGTCGCCAACTAATTCAAGAGAAAGACGAAAGCTCTCAACCACTAAACAATCTAAATTTAATATAACAATTATAATTTCAAAATAAAGTACAATTCTTTCAATTTAGCACTCCTATATACCTTTCTTTACACCTTCTAGAGAAATTGCTATTTCTAGTAACTAGAAAAGGAAGAAAATTGAATTTCAAACTACATTGGAAAAAGCGCCCCAAACCAACTGCTTAACCACACCGTTAGAATCAAGCACTGCTTAAGTCGACCCTCACAACATGGAGGCAACCGTAGGGTAGCCCTCATATCGCTCGAAAATTTGGCCTCCCTATGTTCTGAAGTGACAAGCAACACGACGCGCTAAGTGAAACCTCGAAGATAAATAAGGATGCTCGTTACAATTTCATTACAATCGCATCAGATCAGGGAGGGTGGCATTCCCGCTGTTCCATAGGGAAGACATAACGACAACGCATGAAGGCGGAGGTGAAAAACATGAAATTTGTAGTGTAGAATACAGAGGTGATGCATGCGAAACCATCCTAGGATAAGGGGAAAGTAGTTGCTCAAATAGACAACCATGAAGAGACATCAAGAGAAGAAAGGAAAGGAGATTCCGCAAAACTCTCCAAAACCTGGGCTCAAGTTATTAGCAATTCTGCTAAGAGGGAAGGAGAAACAACATTCATATTGACAACATGCAAGATAGAGAAAACAAGAAAAGGCAAGATAGAGAAACAAACATAATTATTAAAGGGGTGAAAGATTATGGGAAAAATGAATGTATTATTGACCTTGCAAGAGACTTATTGAAAGATAAGCTGAAATGACAAGGACAAATAGGCCAAGCATGGAAAGTATGTAAGCTTAACGGTGAGAGAGCCAGACCCATAAAAGTCATCATGCCTAGCTTGTGTGATAAAGAGATCATTCTAAGCAAGAAGCAACTCTTGAGGGGTTCTCAATTTTTTCTAGAAGAAGATTTAACTGTAAGACAACAAGAGGAAATGAGGGATGAAATGACAAAAGTTAGGGCAGCAAGAGATGAGGGAAAAAGAGCATGGATTTATAAAGGTAAAGCTGTGATAGCACAATTTGGACCCCCTTCCAAAACAAGGCAGCAAAACAATAACAAAGAAGAGGTAGCAAACTCTTCAACAAGAAATGAGGAAGCAAGGTCAGTATGGGAAAGCAGGGAAAAAGACTCAACTATAAGTCTTGCATGTCAAAAAAAATAGCAATCAAGCCATACCCAGGTTTCCTTAAGATTAGTTTGTTGGAACTGTCGGGGTTACCCATGTAGACGAGGACTTGGGTTAGGGCCTATTGCAGAAGGTAGAGACATAATTTGCCTTGTAGAAACACATGAGCATGAAGGGTACAAGACACCTTTGTTTGAAGGGTACTGGAAGATAACAGTGTGGAACAAGGCAGCGGGGAATGGAAAAGGGCACGAGGGTATCATGGTATTAGTGAGAGAAAAAGAAGGTCGTTTCATTCAGCTAGAAAAAGAAGACCCAAATAAGCAATTTGTTTGGCTTAAAATATCATAAAATGGAAACCACATCAAAATTGCAACATGCTACTTCGCGCCACAAGTTTCAAAAATCTACAAAAGTAGAGGGCTTGACCACAAAGATCCCTTTGCAGCCCTAAAAGCAGATATTGCAATATATTTGCAGCTAGGTGAAGTCCTTATAGTGAGGGATTTCAATGCTAGAATTGCTGGTGAGTAAACTAGCATTCTTTGTTGTAAAGAAGACTATGACCCTATTTGGTTTATAGAAGAGATTAATCATCAATGGGAAAGAATTTCAGAGGATAAAAGCTATAATCTCTTTGGATAACAATTGCTTACGCTATGTGGGGCTTTCGATTTAGTCATTTGTAATGGTTTGACTAGATGGGAAAAGTCTAGTGATCTCACTTGATAACACTTACAATGGAGCAAGTGTAGTAGATTATGTAATTTGCTCGCATAGTTTGTGTGAAAAAATGGAGGAAGTGTTGATTGGAGATCAAATTTGAGACTTAAAATTAGATCACAAGCCAATCTATTTAAGTTTCTCTTGGACCAGAAAGAAGCAATTAGCGTCAAAAAATCGGTGTGTTCAACAAAATCCCCCACAGGGAAGAATTCTTTTGACTCCAGGGAATTGTAATACCTTCAACATAACGCTAGAGAGGCTCTCCGAGAAGGAGGAAATCTCATTTCATGGCCTTCACAGTCACGAATTAACACATTTAATTCAAAGCGCTCTTGCTGAGTGTAAAAGAGCAAAAATTAAGAAGTCTGAAACAAATTGCTTTCCGGGTAATGCTTGGTTTGACGAGGAATGAAAAAAGGCAAGGAGAATGTGGAAGGAATCAGACAAAGATAACATAAAGCTCAAAGCTTACAAGCAGATATTAAGAAAGAAAAAGGGTGATTTCATGGTTTTGAGGAGAGAAGAACTAATCTTCCTTGGGAAAAATAACCCCAAATTATTCTGGAAGGAGCTCCAACTGAAAAAGGTGCAAACTGAAAACAACATTACAACTTCTAAATGGTTCAACTATGCAAGACAACTTTATGAGCAGGATCCCAAGGTTGACCCTTTGACCTTGGTCAACACAGACACAAAACTCTTCACGGTGCAAGAGGTAGAGATGGGTATCAAGAAGTTGGGTGCTGGAAAAGCAAAAGACTTAGTTGAACTCCAAGCAAAGTATCTAAAGTGGGGCTTAAAAATGATTTCACCTCACATCACAAAAATTTTCAACAACATCATACAGCAGGGGTTCCCCAAAGATTGGACAACTAGTATGGCAATACCTCTTTTCAAGAGTGGCAACATCAATAATCCCTCCAATTACATAACCATAATGATAAACCCCTTGTTTGCAAAGTTATTTGGAAGCATGATAGAAAAGAAAATCAACGAGTGGGCAGAAGAAAGAGATAAACGTGCTAAAGGGAAAGCTGGTTTTAGACCTAAACATTCCACAATTGATCATTGTATAACTTTAAGGCACATCATTGAAAAAGTTTGGGAAAAAAGGGAAGAAGTTTTTTGTTGCTTTGTTGATTTCAAAATACCTTTGACACGGTTCCTAGGGATAATCTTTGGCGCAGAATGGAGGAACTCGAGGTTCCCAGGGATTTGAGAGCAGCTGTGCATAGGCTATATGAAGAGGTGAAAGTCAAAATTAGAACTTCAGCAAGCATTTCTGAAAGTTTTAGAAGCAATATCGAGGTCAAGCAAGGTTGCCTATTGTCTCTTACACTTTTTGGTTTATATATTGACAAGCTTGAAGAGTGGCTAAATTCGAAAGGGGATGACGGTATCCATTTGGGCAAGTTCGTTATAAGGCTTCTTTTGTACACAGATGACCTTATACTGATTGCTTAATCAACTCTTGTTTTTCAAGAGCACTTACGTTTCCTTGAGCATTTTTGTAGAAGGGTGGGGATGCAAGTCAATATTAGCAAAATGAAAGTAGTGGTTTTCTCTAACAAAAGAAAGCATAACCAGCATAAGTTCTACTTTGAAGGCAACATTTGGAAAGAAGTTGCAGACTACAAATAACTCAAAATTGACTTCAACAGAAATTTAAGTTGGGAGGGTTGTAGAAAGAAGAGAACTATGGGGGGTTGGAAAACATTTTATGCTCTTCAAAACAAGTGTAGAGAGACAGAGCTATGGGACTGGAAAACCACTCTAACTCTTTTTGGGTTGCTAGTGATTTTGGTGGTTCTCTACGTTTGTGAACTATGGGCCAGCAACACAACCGAGATGTAATGGAAACAAATTGAGAAAATTTAGAAGCGTTTGATTACAAACAAATTCAAAATTAAAAGTGCAGTCCCTTATGATATCTTGTTAAGTGAAACAGGGGCTGCTCCTATTGAAGCAATTGCTATGGTGCGAGTCATAAGGTATTTGAAAAAGACTGAGCAAATGGAAGAGGGTAGATGGCCTAAGGTTGTGTTTAATGACAGATTGTGCAAAAGAAAGAAGACTTGGATGCAGAAAAATAACAAATGGTTTAGTAAATGGGGTATTTGCTTGAGCATGTGTCCTACAAACAGTAAAGAGATACAAACTTTTGTTATGGATAAGTTCCACAAAAGCACTTGGGAGAAAGAGCTAGGGAAGAAAGAAGAAGTACTACATCGAAGAGTTTAACCCCACTCATAATCATCAACAAAAAACATACGTAGGAGCCAATATTTCCTGGAGATCTAAGATTCTTATTGCTCAATTAAGGACTAATTCCCATCAACTCCGTTGTGAAACTGGGCACTGGAAAAGGCCAAAAGAAATGTGGGAGGAAAGAGTATGTATTTTTTGCTCTTCCGGAAAAGTGGAAACAAAAAAACATTTCATTTTAGAATGCGAGGCCTTCAAAGACATCAGGAAAAATTATGCAGGTATTCTAGCAGCTAGCTCTTGGGATAATCTATTCTACGAAGGGTTTGTCGAGAAGTTGGGAGTGCGTATTGTAAAACTCTACAGGAAAATGACCGAATCCAAGAACCAAATAGAAAAGCAATCTATCCCATAGACTATTGTTAGCCTCGTGAACGATCTTTCTTTCTTTGATGGGGTTTTCTACATCACTATGTGCATTTTATAAACAATTGAAGGGCTTTTTTTATATAATTTTTTATACTCATAATACAAACTGGTCACGAGTTCGATTTCAGAAGCGTTGATTTTGAATCTTACTTTGTATCCGATAGTGTCATTCTGATACCGTGATCCAGAGTACCACCACAATTAATATCTTTGAAGCCCTCTCGCGAACCCTATTTATGGCCAATTCTGTTAAATTTATCTAAGTTTCAGGATCTTTGCTGATTAATTTCTTTGTTAACTTTACTCCGTTACGGATCACAGAAACAGAACTGCAGGGGTTTTTGGCACATATTGGTTTTTGCAACTGGGTCATGGTAATTACTATGTAAATTTGTGGATCTGAGTAGAGGGATATATTTCCAGTTTTCAGCCAAGAAAGGATATGCATACGCAATCATTATTAGAGTTTCTGCTCTACATTAATCTCGTTTTTGCTTGACCTTCCGAGTCGCATTTTGGTGGAAAAATATTCAAAAAGCAATTGCGCTTGGGCATCTTTCTGGCTTGTATTTCGAATTGCAAGACCGCCATTGGTTTTCCGAAGCAGAAAGGCCAGAATTGGTAAAGAAATACTCAGAAATGTCTATGAGATCTGCTAAGTTGCCCTCTTATTGGGATAGGACAGTAGAATTCCAGACAATTGTAGAGATTACGGAAGTCTTGCTCTTCTTCAGAATTTTCGCAATCCAATGGATCTGTTGGTAACACAAAATATGCAGGATCAAGATCTGTTGGTTCTGTGCAGTCCGAGTTCAATAAAAGAACATCCAGAATTGGATTCGGCCTACATCAGACATCTCAAAAACTTACTATACTCGCAAAATGTGAGTCATTGTACAGAAGCTCCTTAAAAAGATTTGAGTGTTATCGGCAGGGTGATTCATGTTGTAAATCTTATCTATTTTCTTCTGTTTCCAATTGTCATGTGAAGCTGTTGTTGTATGTGTTACAATTTAAAAGAACCAAAATTCCTACAAATAATAATATGGTGAAGTAGGTTTTTGGTGGTTGCTTTAAAAATGATGATGTTCAATTCTATTTTTAAACATCGCGAGTGTCTGCCTGTTTCATCAGGTGCAAATATATTCCTGCGAATTAAGAACGGGCTTGATCTTTTCGTCTAACATCAACATCACAAATAGTTAGAAATATAGAAGGACGGATTTGTTTAGTTTTGTTTGGAATTCCACTATGCAGGCTATAATTAGCATTTCCATGTCTGAAATATCGACTGCTTGGAGCTTGGAAATTTGAAGACTTGTGCTTGGAAATATCGACTGCTTTCTTTGTTTTCCCCACTGCAACATATTCCGTGAAAATTCTCACCTTTCTTAAACCTGCTTTCAGATCAGATACTTCATCTTTATCGGATGAAAAATGGCCTCCAATGAAATAATATGAAGGAACTATAACGATGTGAACAACATCTATTGCTTCCTGAGAGGTCTGAAGCTCCAAAAAGTTGACAGTAATCTGCATTAATCAAAACAGTCGTACTCAAGTTGAACATCTAAATAATTTGGCAAAATGAAATCGACATGAAAAGGACTCCCTATTAAGAATGCAACCAAAAATAAAAATCTCCCACTTATTCTGTATACATGACTCAGTATCATCAAGAATCAGTAACCCAAATTATCTCCAAATTAATGCAACATAAACAAATTTAACAAAGTTCTTAGTCAAAATGCAAGAAAGTGAAAGAAACAAATGACCTTAATTGCTTTCATTAATTCAAGCTTTGATCTTAGAGACTAGTTCATCTGCGTTGTAACCAGAGATCTTTATATATGCAATAGTGACCTTAGGTAAATAGTAAGTAGTTAGATCGAAACACAATAGAGTGACCAAAGGAGCTTACAGAAAATACTGCTTCAGATGTCACTCCTCCAATGCAACAAGAAACAGGGATCTTTGTGCTGTGCTTTGCATCTTTGTCACATGACACAAACTCTCCAAGGTTCACGAATGATGTTCCTATGATAGAAGGCTTAGTCTTTGGTTCCTGTATCAAATTCTGTGAGTTCTACGTGACTACAACATCAGAAAAACCCATCTTTTTAAGGGGAAAACATTATTCACAATAATCACTGTCTTAACAATCTGTCCCTTTATCTCTCCCCACATATCTAAATTAACAGAAATAAATGTACAACAAAAATAACTGTGAGTTTAGAAGGTTTAAAAAGCACAAACTTTCATTCAGTTCTCTCATTGATAAGGTTAACTCTCAAATACAAGCCATGGCCAGAGAGTGTCGGTATCACACCATAGACATCATTGTCTTAAAAATTCCCTACACAAGGTGTTGGATAACTCAGTAGGTTATGCAATGGCCACTTCCAATATTTTCACTAGGAAATTGTGGTTACTCACAGCTGCTAAATTCATGCATATTTTACTCGTAAAAATAGAGTCCAAGTTGTAAGGGGTGTGCAATGGGCATCAAAGTTCAGGCTGATATTTTTGAGAATATTTTTCCAATATGCATAACAGAATTCAATTAATCCATCATATTTTAGAACATGTTTAATTCAGTTACTTATTGTTAACACCCTTATGTTTTAACTTGAGAGCACACAACTGCAACGAAGCACAGAAACAGTGCATAGCCTTACAGAACACTCAGGAGTGGAAATCCACGAGTCAGCAAAGGTGTGAGATGGCCTGCAGCAAGTACTTTTTGCTCCATGTTATCATCAGAACCAACCAGGTTCAGCTTGCAACTACAGTAACTTAAGAGACTGTACCACTATTTTATTCTTGCATTCTACTATCTATTCAAGTTAAGGTCATTACGCTTAGATTCATTTCTCTTACAACAGGGGTCTTCAACTTACAAATGTCACAGTGTCTTCTGAGCACCTAGCAAGTCTACCCACCTTGGCTAAAAATCAAACCAAGCTTGAGTGGTAAATATTCTAGTGTATGGATTTTTCACTTCATACTCATGCCCCTTCATATGTGGATGAAGATAAGATAAGATACACTTCTTCTTTTGATATTTTTCTTTTCTGTTCCTTAGACCCAGAAGGTCACTTTTTCATTTGCTTGTCGATGCTTTTGTGCTTATTTTTTAGCACATGTAGATTTTGAGTTTTGGTTCTAATTGTAACAATTTCTTTGCTGGTATGGCATAGGAATTATTTCTCTTATGTGGGAAAATGAACCATTGTATTTTTAGCATTCTCATATTAAAATTGTCATATTAGGAAGATCAATCAAGTTTGATTAAGAAATTAATCATAGAACCTTCTCCGTGGAGAAAGTAAGTCAGAGTACAAACATAAGAGCATCATAAAGGTGACTTCAAAACCCAGAATCTAAAGCAAAAATATCATAAGAGCACTTAGCAAACTATGAAGAAGCTGCAGGTTCCATGCCAGTCTTGTTCTTCATTTTATAGGGTGAATTTTCCCTGATCATGTTATGAATTAAATATTAATTGATAGTGTAAAGCTATGGTAATTAGGTTTCTGATTTTTTTTGAAACTAACTTGGTGTCATGAAACTACAAGGGGTTTATACCTTA
The DNA here is from genome assembly GCA_034641835.2 of Pinus albicaulis. Taxonomy (NCBI): domain Eukaryota; kingdom Viridiplantae; phylum Streptophyta; class Pinopsida; order Pinales; family Pinaceae; genus Pinus; species Pinus albicaulis. The sequence continues at coordinate 1,208,080,585 of CM076584.1, forward strand.
ACATTTTCAATTGGTTACACCTTGACAGGCACATATGTTTAAACTTTTTACTTTGATTCTAAATTAGAGAGGGAACCTTTGGTATGCTATATGACTGTCACGGACTTGAATTCATGTCAGAGTCAGACCTTCAATTTTGATAGTATCATTTTGAAAGCTTGAGTACTCTGGAAATTGAGAATTGCCATACCTTCATTCTTGGTTGCGTTCACAACACTGCCACCTAAACAAGCCTAAATTATTGTGAAGTCATCTAGAACTCTAGTCACTTAACTCTCTCCACAAGCTCAAATATTGGTTTCTAAGTTCCCTTCTAGTTTCAGTATAGCTTCTTGTAGGATGAAGTTCAGGTGAAATAAAAATATATTGTACTCTGCCCATAAGTATGATAGAAGTACTTTGTGCAATCACACAAAGTGATTTGCATTTGTGGCCCCTTTTCAGTATTTACTGTTGAGTAGCTGCTAATGATGCTTGACCATGCTAAGAGATATTTTTTTTGAGCTGCAGTCAAGTCAAGGTTACATTATATTCTAGTTTTGTTTGATTTGGTATAGCTGTGATATCTGTGATAGAGAAGTGTTATGAATTACCAGTCATGATACGTTGCGGGCTATGCAATTGATTGCATGCATAATATTTTTTTGAAAGGGGCACCTTGGCTCACCTTTCTCACAGGGTCGTTGGGTTTTGGATGTCTTACCAGAGATTTTGGTGTTGAATGAGGGTGAAAACTTTTGGTAAGGCTTTGAGAGGCCCTCATATCAAGATGAATATTTTGAGAAATAAGGCCTTGAAATTTCCTATTGGGCAGGGTGTTAGCGGTGTTACAGTAAGGATTTGAAAGGTAATAGAAGTTTGTGCAATCATATGAAGTCCTTTGTATTCATGATCCCCTTATTCTACTGAGTAGATTCTATTGATGCTTGACCATGCTAAATGTTGTTTTTGTTTTGAGTTGCAGTCATGTTGAGGTTGCATTTTATTCTAGTTTTGTTTGATTTTGTATGGATGTGTTCTTTGTAATAGTGTTTCGTGAATTACTGGTCATGATATGTTGTGGGCCATGTGATTCATTACATTTGTGATCTTTATTTGAGAGGGACACAAAGACCCACATTTCTCACAGGGCTGCTGGCTTTTGGCATCTTACTGGAGGTTTTGGTGCTGAGTGCAGGCTTTAGTAAGGCATTTAAAGGCCCTCACATCAGTGGTGAATGCTTCAAAAAATAAGCCCTTGAAAGGGCCTATCAGGCAGAGCACTGGAGATGTTATGGGATTACTTTGCAAGGCCTTCAAGGGGTAAATACTTTAAGAAACAAGGCCTGGCCACAAAGCCCTAGAGTAATAAAATATTTATCTGAGTACTTGATTCCTCTTATTTCAGTAAGGGTTGGTAAGGAGGTGGAGGGTTGGCTTTTGTCATTTTGATATTTAAAGACCATTTTATTTTTAAGCATTAAAATAATATTTTTCCGTGCTGGCTGTGGTTCCTTCTTTGGATGAATATTTATTAGCTTGTTGTAGTTTGTGTATGATAGCCATCTTTTCAGGATTATTTTGCAAATAAGTGCAATTTTATTTTATTTTATTTTATAGTGTTGTGTTTGAAAGAATTGCATCATTTTGGTTAAAGTGTTATATCATGATTCATAACTGAAAGGAAGAAAACAGTATTACGTTATCCATGTTCCTACTACTGATACTGGTTTTCTATCTGTAGATTTTTTCACGGCTTTGAAATCTTGTTGGAGTAGTGAATTTAGTTGGTGTTGAAGGTCTTTCTTGAACAATGCTAAGGTCAAGGGAAGAAGACAGTAAAAGTTGCGATTCATTAAATGTTGAAGTTATGGTAGAACATCACAGCAAGCTATCTGTTGCGCTCAGCGTTATGCACGGATGCTTTGTACCTATCATTGATTATAGAACCAAAAAGGATCTTGTTGCAGAAGTGATTTTTAATAGAGGGCTAGTAAAAAGTACCTTAATGTCAAAGAAGGCAGACTGTATTGATTAGTTGCATTTCTCTGTTTCTTGATCTATTTCTTTAATGGGAGTTGTCCCTTGCTGCATTCACATAGAGTTAAAGCTAGGGCCAGTAAATAAAATGGAGGCCCACATTATTGTTTCCTTATTTAACTACGGTTTGATCTGTCAGATAACAACACATTTTCTTGATGCCTCTCATGTTGCACAATTCCCTATTTTGACTTAGTCTCAATTTCATGTCCCGTGTTAGCCAGAAGTTGTTATGCCCGAGTTCTATTGTCCTGGATCTGGATAAGTACTGAAATATGGGATGTTGCAGTGTATAGGATGTGAGGAATCACATACAAAATGGTTAAATACATTAATAGATGCTTTTTCATATGATGATTAGGAACCTGTAATACCCTAAGATGTTTACCAAGATGTGCTTATATCCCATGTTACCAGAAATGAGAAACAGGACATGGAACAAGAAATGGGGTCTTGAGGTTTACCGTTTCGCATACAAGAAATAAGGAGAGAAAAATAACAGCACTAAAGGTGAAGAAGAGCAGTGAGATCACACAGCCCCAATACTTTTTTGGCTGGTGTACCTTTCTTTATTTGTTTGAAAAAATTGAAAGAAAGCATCCATCATAAACATTCATTGTTAACATAGGTGAAAATGTAAGAATAACTGCAATGAAAATTCACAATCGAGTTCAAAATATGTGAATGCTATTGAAATTGTCACAAGATCTTTACTAGTAATTATAGGTCAGTCAAAACTGTGAGGATGATATTGAAATTTTCATGATCTTTAATAATAAATATAATTCATTAATGATTAAACATCTATAAATAAAGTACATTTTTAAACTTCTAGAGCACCACTTGATATGTTAGAGCACTCCTGGATAACTTCTTGATGAAGTTCCAATTCCAAATGTTAGAGCTTGAATTGGAATATAGCTTGAGTTGCTTGAATAAGCAAGATAATAGTTGTTTCTAAAGAAAATTTTGTTTTGGATTCAGGTTTACTGTGAGGCTATCGTGGATAACAATGTATCAACCTCTCAGCAGAATTGGAATTTTTAAGGCTGCATATGACAAACTTGTCATTGCACCGGGGGCTGATGCACTCACTTTTGGAATTCATGGGGTTAAGGAGCTTGCATATTTCTTCGGGAAGTTCACCATGCACAAGCGATTCGTATGAAGCTTTTTACTCAACTTAATGTTTTCTGAAGTACCTGGTGAGTTTTCTATGATCAACTATTTTTATATGTTTAAATAGAAACTTGGTGCTACACTTGTACATTAGCCCTGAGACAACCTAAATAAAAACAGTCCACCATTGGAATTAAATGCCGGATTGTTGGATCTCAGAGAGGGAAAACACACTATAAATTCCAGTCCTTTTACACATTTATTTGTTGTTTGAATATTCTCTTATTTGGACTGTTGTGTTTTCTGTTTTAACAAGAACAACCATAGTTTATATTAGAAAGTTGCTGCGGTTGCACTGGTCAGCATAATAATACAAAAATAAAGTAACTATCCAAAAAGACATCTTGAAAATTGTCCAAATTTGGAGTTTACTTGCTTAAGAAAAAAAACAATCCTTTGCAAAGGTTTGGATAGTTACTACTATAAAGTTATAAACTCAAAGGTATGGCGGTTATAGGTAGGATTTTTGACTAGACTCTCAACCATTTTTTGGAGAGCAACACACTCAATTTGTCTCTTTTGATTGAGTGTAAGGTTCTCAAAATGAAGGCATACTCAGTGTTTCTAGCTTCTTCCGGAAATGATAATTCCTGGGAATGCATCCTATCAATATTAGAGAAAATTTAATTCCTATTATTAGGGATGAAATCTTCTTGCCTCCTTAGAGCTTTGTGAATGTTAATGGTCTCACGTAATGGGAATTTTCTAATATGATTGTGGTCCATTATAAAGCCATAGATAACACTTGTAAAACCCCTTATCACTCCTCAATGAGAACAATCTATCATAACCACTAACTTCACCCCTTTCCAAAATTCCCTTAGGTATCTGATCTACAACCGACATTTCCACATCTTGCTGCTGATGTTGAACAGTCTCATCTTCCTTGACCTCCTCCACAATAGGAGGTCAAAATGAAGGCATACTCAGTGTTTCTAGCTTCTTCTGGAAACGATAATTCCTGGGAATGCATCCTATTAGTATTAGAAAAAATTTAATTCCTATTATTAGGGATGAAATCTTCTTGCCTCCTTAGAGCTCTGTGAATGTTAATGGTCTCACATAATGGGAATTTCCTAGGATGATCGTGGTCCATTATAAAGCCACTAGATAACACCTATAAAACCCCTTATCACTGCTCAACTAAGAAACCGAATTCGTAGGGTGGGGCCCACGAGTCCCGAATCCGTCGTATCATATACGATACATACAGATTCATACCCATTTCACTAGATTCGATCGTGTCTGTACAGGACACATCGAATCTCGATCGTGTCCTGTATGGACACAATCGAATCCCTACATCCGGATTTGACCAACGAAAAAGTGCGAGGTTTAAGTTATAAAAGTGGGGTTTCGACCATTCTTTCTCATAGTTGTTTGTTTGTGAAGTGAGTAAGGAGCAAGGGTTAACAAGTAGAAAGGGAGTTTTTTCAAAGAGATTCGAGCATCCAGTAAGTGCACTGTCCCTCTATGTTTTTGCATTTAGTTTGATGCTAAGTAACCAGATTCGTCCAAAAGGGGCAACGAATCGCGAATCCCCGTATCGGGTACGAATTTGTACCGGATTCAGCCCCAATTCACCGGGTACGGCGTATCCGAACAGGGTACGGCGTATCTCGACCGTACCCCATTCGAATACGCCGTACCCGGTGAATCGGATACAGCCGGACCCGCGGGTTAGTAAAAAGGCGCTGTTTTTTCTATAAAGTGAGGTTTTTCCTCATTCTTTCTCACCCATTTCATTTTGTGAAGTGAGAAGGAGAGCTAGTGTGAGCAAGGAGAAAGGGAGTTCTTTCGAAGAGATTCGAGCATCCGGTAAGTGCATTGTCCCTCTATATTTTGCATTTAGTTTGCTGTTAGTGTTTGCATGTGCATATGTTTTATATATTTGGTTATTTTTTACAGTATTCATGGCTCAATCAAAGGCAGCAAGACAGGGGCAAAGAAAGGGGAAGAATGTCCCCATTGGAGATGCCCCTCCTGTCCCTCTTTCATCAGGGTTTGCAAGTATTCCATCCATTGGAAGTGGGGCTGCAACAACAGCTTCAAATGTGCAGGGAAAACAAATTGTTGACCCCAAATACCCATTGTGGAAATATGTGACAAGAGAGGGAGGGGCAGGAAAAAAGGGAGGAGGAAATTGTTCATGGAAATGCAATTTTTGCAACGGCCATTTCACTTGCACATATTTCCGTGTGAAAGCTCATTTGTTGGGTATTCCAGGTTGTGGCATTAAATGTTGTACAACAATTGAATCGCCAAAGAGGAAGGAATTGGAGAAAGAGCAGGGTATTGGTGAGGCAAATGTGGTAGCAAAATAAAAAAAGAACAAGAATGATGACCCCCTTCCATTCTTAAGGAAAAGCAGCAACAAGTTCCCTTTTGAGACTTTTAGTAGGGGAGAATCAGCAAAGAGAAAGGCAACTGCAGTTGGTCCAATGGACAAGATTTTCCAAAAAGAGAAGAGGGAAGAGCTTGATCTCACCATTGCATTTTTTTCTATCAGAACTTCATATCCTTTAATGTTGCACGGTCACCTCTATTTATTGAGATGTGTCGAGCTCTTAGTCATGGGGCTCCATCAGAGTATGTGCCTCCTGGGTCAGAGAAGCTCAGAACCACATTGTTGACAAAGGCAAAGAAAGAGGTGGACAAAATGCTTGAGCCTATTAAATCAGCATGGCCAACATCTGGGGTTAGCATTGTTTTTGATGGATGGACAGATCCAACATGCCACCCACTCATTAACTTCATGGTGTCATCCTTGAATGGTCCAGTTTTCTTGAAATCAGTGGATGCACTTGGATAGTACAAAGATGCACAATATATGGGTGAGTTATTTCTCAAAGTTATTGAAATTGTAGGTGTGGATTGTTGTGTGCAAATCATTACAGATAATGCACCTGTTTGCAAGGCCGCTGGCATGATTGTGGAAGCAAAATATCCACAAGTATTTTGGACACCTTGCATTGTCCATTCATTGAACTTGGCACTGAAATCTATTGCTTCTAATGTGCTTTGGATTGGAGCCATTATTGAGGATGCACGACATATCCGCAACTTTGTACAAAACCATACAAATGCCCTCACTATCTACAAGGAGTACAACAATCTATCATTGTTGAAGATTGTAGATACACGGTTTGCCTCTTCATTCATCATGTTGAAGAGGTTGAGGGAGGTCAAGACCGCTCTTGGGTCCATGGTTATTTCAGAGTTTTGGTCTTTTTTGAGAAAGACGGATCAAGCAGCCTCAAAGAAGGTGAAGGACACAGTGTTGGATGATATATGGTGGGAGAAGGTAGATCTAATTATTCAGATCATGGAGCCTATCATTTCCTTGCTCCGATTTGCAGATACAGACCAACCCATCCTAGGAGAGGTTTATGAGGGATGGGATTCCATGATTGAGTCAGTGAGGACCATTATTTTACAGAGTCAGTGCCCAGAGTATGAGACATCACCTGAGGCCTTCTTCACCATCATACAAGATATTCTTGTCAGCAGATGGGACAAGAATTGCACACCTTTACATTGTTTGGCTCACTCGAACCCAAAATACTACAGCCATGAGTGGCTGAATGGTGGACCTTCTCGTAGATTCCCTCCTCACATGGATGCTGAAATCTCACAGGGGAGGAAAGATGCATTGAGGAGGATTTTTCAGGATAGGGCATCCCTTGATGAGGTGGAGGATGCCTTTGCAGATTTTTCCACTGGCAGGGGGTGATTTGGAGGCTATGATTTGATTCGAGACAGGGGGGCTAAGAAGCCCTATTCTTGGTGGGAAACTCATGGGGCAACAAGCCCTCCTCTACAGCAGTTAGCCATGAGGCTCCTCTCTTAGGTGACTTCATCCTCTTGTTGCGAGAGGAATTGGAGCACATATGGGAATTTGTATAGTGTGAAGAAGAGCAAGCTTGAGCAGTCCAGGGCAGAGACAATGGTGTATGTGCACACCAACCTTCGTCTCATCTACAGGCAGAGGGAGGATTGGTTGAAGGGAAAGACAAAGATGTGGGATGTCTTTCCTAATGATATGGGTCTGGACAATAGTGTTGAGTTGGCATTGGCCAACTTGGATCTCAATGCGCCAGTGCTAGAGCCTGTCACATTTGATGATGGAGTAGAGGCGTCATCCTCCACACCAGCAGATGCAGAGATGACAGAGGAGGAGGATGCATCAGAGCCAGAGGAGAGCAGTGGTGAGCATGATGATCGGGATGAGGACAGTGATGCTGATTATGATGATGAGGATTGATGACTCATTGAGGCTTCAGGCTTGTAGTCTTGTAGACTGTAGTTTTTTTGTATTTTCTATTTCTATTTGCCATTGGCAGTGTACTTATGTAACACATTTTGATTCTGATGACTTAATGAGAAAACTACAGTATCTTATTGTCTTCAATCTTGTCTTTCTGAGTAAATTTGACAATTGTATCATGTATGGTGTATCAATGTATCAATGATCAATGATCATTGAGTATCTATGTTTGAATCAATGAATTTTGTATGAATTTGTGCAAAAATATCTAATTTTTAATATATATATATATATATATATATTTTTTTTTAATATATATATATATATATATATTTTTTTTTAATAAAATAATATATAACGTATCGTATCCCAGAAGTATCCTGTTCCGAGGGTCACTGTACCCGAATCCGATTCATCGAATCCCCGTATCCCCGTATCCCGTATCCCTGTATCAGGTGACTTAGGTTTGCTATTAGTGTTTGCATGTGCATATGTTTTATATATTTGGTCATTTTTGTTTATTTTTTATAACATTCATGGCTCAATCAAGGGCAACAAGACAGGGGCAAAGAAAGGGGAAGAATGTCTCCATTGGAGATGCCCCTTCTGTCCCTATTTCATCAGGGTCTGCAAGTATTCCATCTATTGGAAGTGGGGCTGCAATAGTAGCTTTAAATGTTTAGGGAAAACAAACTCATGACCCCAAATAACCATTGTGGAAATATGTGACAAGAGAGGCAAGGCCAGCAAGCAAAGGGAGGAGGCAATGTTTCATGGAAATTCAATTTTTGCAACTCCCATTTCACTAGCACATATTTTCGTGTGAAAGCTCATTTGTTGGCTTTGCCAGGTTGTGGCATTTCAGCTTGTGGAGTAGTTGAATTGCCACAGAGGTAGGAATTGGAGAAAGAGGCATTTTTTGGTGTGGCAACTGTGGCATCAAAATCAAAACAAAACAAGAATGATGACCCCCTTCCATTTTTAAGGAAAAATAGCAACAAGTTCCTTTTTGAGAGTTTTAGTAGGGGACAATTAGCAAAGAGAAAGGCAACTGCAGTTGGTCCAATGGACAAGATTTTTCAAAAAGAGAAGAGGGAAGAGCTTGATCTCACCATTGCATTTTTTTGCTATCAGAACTTCATATCCTTTAATGTTGCACGGTCACCTATATTTATTGAGATGTGTCAAGCTCTTAGTCATGGGGCTCCATCAGGGTATGTGCCTCCTGGGTCAGAGAAGCTCAGAACCACATTGTTGACAAAGACAAAGAAAGAGGTGGACAAAATGCTTGAGCCTATTAAATCAGCATGGCCAACATCTGGGGTTAGCATTGTTTCTGATGGATCGATAGATCCAACACGCCACCCACTCATCAAATTCATGGTGCCATCCTTGAATGGTCCAGTTTTCTTGAAATTAATGGATGCACTTGGACAGTACAAGGATGCACAATATATGGGTGAGTTATTTATTAAAATTATTGAAGATGTAGGTGTCAATTCTTGTGTGCAAATCATTACAGATAATGCACCTGTTTGCAAGGCTGCTGGCATGATTGTGGAAGCAAAATATTCACAAATATTTTGGACACCTTGCATTGTCCATTCATTGAACTTGGCACTGAAATCGATTGCCTCTGATGTGCTTTGGATTGGAGCCATTATTGAGGATGCACGACATATCCACAACTTTGTACAAAACCATACAAATGGCCTCACTATCTACAAGGAGTACACCAATCTATCATTGTTGAAGATTGCGGATACACAGTTTGCCTCTTCATTCATCATGTTGAAGAGGTTGAGGGAGGTCAAGACCGCGCTTGGGGCCATGGTTATTTCAGAGTTTTCGTCTTTTTGGAGAAAGATGGATCAAGCAGCCTCAAAGAAAGTGAAGGACACAGTGTTGGATGATATCTGGTGGGAGAAGGTAGATCTAGTTATTCAGATCATGGAGCCTATCATTTCCTTGCTTTGATTTGCAGATACAGATCAACCCATCCTAGGAGAGGTTTATGAGGGATGGGATTCCATGATTGTGTCTGTGAGGACCATTGTTTTACAGAGTCAGTGCCCAGAGTATGAGACATCACCAGAGGCCTTCTTCACCAGCATACAGGATATTCTTGTCAACAGATGGGACAAGAATTGCACACCTTTACATTGTTTGGCTCACTCCTTGAACCCAAAATACTACATCCATGAGTGGCCGAATGGTGGACCTTCCTGCAGATTCCCTCCTCACATGGATGGTGAAATCTCACAAGGGAGGAAAGATGCACTCAGGAGGATTTTTTAGGAGAGGGTATCCCTTGATGAGGTGGAGGAAGCCTTTGCAGAGTTTTCCACTGGCACTAGGCGATTTGCAGGCTATGATGTGATTCGAGATAGGGGGGTTAAGAAGCCCTATTCTTGGTGGGCAACTCATGGGGCAACAAGCCCTCCTCTACAGCAGTTAGCCATGAGGCTCCTCTCTCAGGTGACTTCATCCTCTTGTTGCGAGAGGAACTAGAGCACATATGGGAATTTGTATAGTGTGAAGAAGAGTAGGCTTGAGCAGTCCAGGGCAGAGACAATGGTGTATGTGCACACCAACCTTCGTCTCATCTACAAGCAGAGGGAGGATTGGTTGAAGGGAAAGACAAAGATGTGGGATGTCTTTCTTGATGATATGGGTCTGGACAACAATGTTGAGTTGGCATTGGCCAACTTGGATCTCAATGCGCCAGTGCTAGAGCCTGTCACATTTGATGATGGCAATACAGTAGAGGCGTCATCCTCCACACCAGCAGATGCAGAGATGACAAAGGAGGAGGATGCAGCAGAGGAGAGCAGTGGTGAGCATGATGATCAGGATGAGGACAGTGATGCTGATTATGATGATGAAGATTGATGAATCTGACTCATTGAGGCTTCAGGCTTGTAGTCTTGTAGACTTGTAGACTGTAGTTGTTTTGTATTTTCTATTTCTATTTGCCATTGGCAGTGTACTTATGTAACACATTTTGATTTTGATGACTTAATGAGAAAACTACAGTATCTTACTATCTTGTCTTTTTGAGTAAATTTGTAAATTGTAATATGTATGATTGACAATTGTATGATGTATCTACTATCAATGTATCAATGTATCATGTATGAGTATCTAAGATCTTAAATCTATGTTTGAATCAATGAATTTGTGTAAAAAATATCTAACAGGACACGTCCGGATACGTTATATATTATTATATTAAAATATATATATATATTTTAATATAATAATATATAACGTATCCGGACGTGTCCTGTTCCGGGGGTCACCGTGTCTCGAATCTGCGTGTCCATTGAATCCCGAATCCTCGTGTCAGGTGACTTAATTGCTCAATGATAACAATCTATCATAACCACTAACTTCAACCCTTTCCAAAATTTCCTTAGGTATCTGATCTACAACCGACATTTCCACATCCTGCTACTGATGAGGAACAGTCTCATCTTCCTTGACCTCCTCCACAATAGACACAATTGAAAGCCTAGTATTTGAGATCAGTGAAATAGGGTTTATGACCAACACCTAAGTTCAATATCTCATTAAAATATTTGGATTACCAACAACCATATTAAACCAAAAAGTAAAATCACTGGTTCCTATAATTGTTTGAGACATCAAATCTCTAACTAGTAAATTCGTAGCTCACTACATTCAAGGCTCACTACATTGGAAATAACAGTGCTCTCCCCATGGTAATTAAAATGGTGTGACGATCTACAACGTTAAATCTTTTGTAGATAATACTGTCTCCATGACCAGCTGAAATTCTTCCTTGATGCAAAATTAAGGTCAAAAATTTATTGCTTGCATGGGTGGAAGTCCTCTATCTCACATTTTAGGTTCTTTGGATCAATTGCATGGACCCACTTGTATCATGAAAGACATGATATATCACCTGTTCGTTAGACTCCTCAGAGGACTTTGGTTGGCTACTATGAAACTTTTCAGGGGTTTCATCTCTATGACCCTTCCTCTCACCAAGTGACTAAGAATCATGATGCTATCTTTGATGAGCCTTTTCATTGTGACTGCTAGGTTCTCTTATATAGCTCCTTTCCGGTAATGACTCTCAGCATGTATCCATGGAACATACCTCTTCTTCTCTTGTTGGGTTGCTTGTTGATGACTCGCAGTTGGTTGTAGTGAACCTTTCCACATCTCCATCTTGTATTGGTCCACCTTTACAAACTCCTCTGAGTTCATCCTTTGTAGTTATTGAATAGTATATGGGGAGTCGGGACTAAAGGGATTACTTCATCATCTAGTACATCCTATCCTTTGGATGTTTCTTCCATCCTTCCCTTACTAGAGGAGGTCATCATTGTTGGTACTTCATCTTGAGGTGTAAAACCTAGCAATGCTTCTCCTTCCACAATATAGTGATGCCCAACTTTGAGATGATACTGTTGATGTGGATGTACAACAGTTTGATGATGATGGTAACAAACCCTCTACTACATTGTTTCCATGTTTTCATTGATAGTTTGTTTCTTGGTGATCTCATGCTTCTTGTTCCGGGTTGATCTTGGTGATGCATGGACCTTTCATGTTGATGTAGATAGTTTGTCTTGATGCATATTTTCTGTCCACTCATGGTTTTCTGGATAATAGTATCATTTTCCTGGATACATGAATCAGTATGTGTCATGTTATGAGGATGATGTGCTCTCAAAGTCTGTCTATGTTTTGAAACTTGTCCATAGCCCCAAAGGAAAGATGACTTAGCACTTGCACACATGCTGAGATTATTGGCAGCAGTAATGGGACCACAAACGGACATAGTCTGGAAGCTCCAAGCTCATTATTGTGACTGGAAAAGATAGAATAGGCTAAAATATGACCAAGCTACTCATCACTGAGATAGCACTGAGATATTATCCTTGGGATAGCACTGAGATAGCACTGAGATCTTATCCTTGGGATAGCACTGAGATTGCAGAAACACCATGACTTGGATAAAACTGAGATCTATGAGCATCATGGTACCAAGACTGTAGAATCATCATGACTGAGATAGTCACCAAACTGTGATATCATTGAATTGTGGTGGCACCAAATTACACGGAGATCCTTACTGTGATATAGTACCAGGACAGTGAGGGAATGTCACTGTGGCATCACCGAAACTTTTGCTAAGTTCTCTGCTCCAGTATGCACTGTAATCTCTGCAATTACACCGAGATTATGTGTACCCTTATCTGAGCCTCTTCCTGAAATGATATCTGCACTGTTGACTGTAACTGTCCATCCGAATTTTAGAGTGTGATCCTATCCTTGGGATAACACTGGGATATTCCTTGACCTCCTCCACAATAGACTCAATTGACAGCTTGTATTTGAGATCAGTGAAATAGGATTTTTGACCAACACCTAAGTTCAATATCTCATTAAAATATTTGGATTACCAACAGCCATATTAAACCAAAAAGTAAAATCACTGGTTCCTATAATTGTTTGAGACATCAAATCTCTAACTGATAAATTCGTAGCTCACTACATTCAAGGTTCACTACATTGGAAATAACAGTGCTCTCCCCATGGTAATTAAAATGGTGTGATGATCTACAACATTAAATCTTTTGTATGTAATACTGTCTCCATGACCAGCCCAAATTCTTCCTTTGATGCAAAATTAAGGTCAAAAACTTATTGGTTGCATGGGTTGATTTCCTCTATCTCACATTTTAGGTTCTTTGGATCAAGTGCATGGACCCACTTGTATCATGAAAGATATGATATATCACCTATCCGTTAGACTCCTCATAGGTCTTTGGTTTGCTACTATGAAACTTTTTAGGGGTATCATCTCTATGACCCTCCCACTCACCAAGTGACTAAGCATCATGATGCTATCTTTGATGAGCCTTTTCATGGTGACTGCTAGGATCTCTTCTATAGCTCCTTTCCGGTGATGACTCTCAGCATGTATCCATGGAACATACCTCTTCTTCTCTTGTTGGGTTGCTTGTTGATGACTTGCAGCTGGTTGTAGTGAACCTTTCCACATCTCCATCTTGTGTTGGTCCACCTATACAGACTCCTCTGAGTTCATCCTTTGTAGTTATTGAATAGTCTATGGGGAGTTGGGACTAAAGGGATTACTTCATCATCTAGTACATCCTATCCTTTGGATGTTTCTTCCATCCTTCCCTTACCAGATGAGGTCATTGATGTTGATACTTCATCTTGAGGTGTACAACCTAGCAATGCTTCTCCTTCCAGAATGTAGCGATGCACAACTTTGAGATGATATTGTTCATGTGGATGTACAGCAGTTTGATGATGGTGGTAACAAACCCTCTACTACACCGTTTCCATATTTTCATTGATGGTTTGTTCCTTGGTTATCTCATGCTTCTTGTTCTGGGTTTATCTTGGTGATGCATGGACCTTGCATGTTGATGTAGATAGTTTGTCTTGATGCATATTTCTTTCTACTCATGGTTTTATGGATAGTAGTAACATTTTCCTGGATACATGAATCAGTATGTGTCATGTTATGAGGATGATGTGCTCTCAAAGTCTGTCTATGTTTTGAAACTTGTCCATAGTCCCATGCACTAAGGAAAGATGACTTAGCACTTGCACACATGCTGAGATTATTGGCAGCAGTAATGGGACCACAAACGGACATAATCTGGAAGCTCCGAGCTCATCATTGTGACTGGAAAAGATAGAAAAGGCTAAAATATAACCAAGCTACTCATCCTTGGAAAGCACTGAGATAGAACTGAGATCTTATCTTTGGGATAGCACTGAGATAGCACTGAGATCTTATCCTTGGGATAGCACTGAGATTGCAGAAACACCATGACTTGGATAGCACCGAGATCTATGAGCATCATGGTACCAAGAATGTAGAATCATCATGACTGAGATAGTCACCAAACTGTGATATCAACGAACTGTGGTGGCACCGAATTACACTGAGATCCTTAGTGTGATATAGTACCAAGACAGTGAGGGAATGTCACTGTGGCATCACCGAAATGTTTCCTAAGTTCTCTGCTCCAGTATGCACTGTAATCTCTACAATTACACCGATATTCTGTGTACCCTTATCCAAGACTCTTCCTGAAATGATATCTGAACTGTTGACTGTAACTGTCCATCCGAATTTCAGAGTGTGACCTTATCCTTGGAATAACACTAAGATATTCCTTGACCTCCTCCACAGTAGGCGCAATTGACAACCTAGTATTTGAGATCAGTGAAATAGGATTTTTGACCAACACCTAAGTTCAATATCTCATTAAAATATTTGGATTACCAACAGCCATATTAAACAAAAAAGTAAAATCACCAGTTCCTATAATTGTTTGAGACATCAAATCTATAACTGGTAAATTCGTAGCTCACTACATTCGAGGCTCATTATATCGGAAATAACAATGCTCTCCCCATGGTAATTAAAATGGTGTGATGATCTACAACGTTAAATCTTTTGTAGATAATATGTCTCCATGACCAGCCAAATTTTTTTCTTGATGCAAAATTAAGGTCAAAAACTTATTGGTTGCATGGGTGGAAGTCCTCTATCTCACATTTTAGGTTCTTTGGATCAAGTGCATGGACCCACTTGTGTCATGAAAGACATGATATATCACCTGTCCGTTAGACTCCTCATAAGACTTTGGTTGGCTACTATGAAACTTTTCAGGGGTATCATCTCTATGACCCTCCCTCTCACCAAGTGACTAAGCATCATGATGCTATCTTTGATGAGCCTTTTCATGGTGACTGCTAGGATCTCTTCTATTGCTCTTTTCCGGGGATGATTCTCGGCATGTATCCATGGAACATACCTCTTCTTATCTTGTTGGGTTGCTTGTTGATGACTCACAGCTGGTTGTAGTGAGCCTTTACACATCTCCATCTTGTGTTGGTCCACCTATACAAACTCCTCTGAGTTCATCCTTTGTAGTTATTGAATAGTCTATGGGGAGTCGAGACTAAAGGGATTACTTCATCACCTAGTACATCCTATCCTTTGGATGTGTTTTCCATCCTTCCCTTACTAGATGAGGTTTGTTGGTACTTCATCTTGAGGTGTAAAACCCAGCAATGCTTCTCCTTCCAGAATGTAGTGATGCCCAGCTTTGAGATGATACTGTTCATGTGGATGTACAACAGTTTGTTGATGATGGTAACAAACCCTCTACTATACCGTTTCCATATTTTCATTGATGGTTTGTTTCTTGGTGATCTCATGCTTCTTGTTCTGGGTTGATCTTGGTGATGCATGGACCTTTCATGTTGATGTAGATAGTTTGTCTTGATGCATATTTTATTTCCACTCGTGGTTTTCTGGATAATAGTAACATTTTCCTGGATACATGAATCAGTATGTGTCATGTTATGAGGAGGATGTGCTCTCAAAGTCTGTCTATGTTTTGAAACTTGTCCATAGTCCCAAAGGAAAGATGACTTAGCACTTGCACACATGCTGCGATTATTGGCAGCAGTAATGGGACCACAAATGGACATAGTTTGGAAGGTACGAGCTCATCATTGTGACTAGAAAAGATAGAAAAGGCTAAAATATGACCAAGCTACTCATGCGCTGGCTTTTAAATCAAACTGGAATTTCTGATAATAAAGATGTTGTTAGGCTAAGTGGTGTGTTCTTTGTTAGCAATTTGTTATACATTGGCTAGTGCTGTTCCATTTGATATATGGGAGAGAACTTCATTTCCAGCAACAAATAAGAATATACTTTATGACAGTGAATTTGAAAGGACATTAGTATGAATTTCACAAGGATCTATTCACTTAGCAGCCTATATCCAAATAATTACACCAGCATTCATTCTCAGGTATGATATTATTGCACGTCCAACAGATTTGTCGAAGAACTAAATAGTTACATAGCTTGTCATGGAGGTTTGACATCCAAGAATATTTACACTCCATTTGTAAATCATTATGCAATCGTAGTGTTCATCATACAATGTTACACTGTAGCTACACAGTTTTGTATTGATTGGGTCATAGGATTGAACTCTGTCGCAATTGTTTTGACAATTAATATTTACTGTGATTTCTCATATTGCTTTGATCCCTGCATTCTTGTAGCTCATTCTCTTGTATCCAAATAAATGTACATACAAGACTATCTCTCTCTTAATCTGCATTGTCTCTTTTTGTTTTCTCGTATGTTTTGGGTTTCTTGTATTGTATCACACTATAACTCTTAGGTAGCAAAACTCTGTAGTGTCCCTTAACACACTTTTCCACACCAATGCACTTTTTTAATCCTAATTTCTTCTTCTAGGGCGAGTTTTTATTTTCAGGAGCTCACCACCCATTGTGATTGTGTAAATTTCTGAAGATGTTCTATGCTAGATGCAAATTTACTTTAAACTTCTAGGGCCCAAATAACAATCACATGAAAGTAAAATGCTGATAGAACATACCAATAGATAGATGGAAGACAAGCCAATAAAACTAATCGATTTGACAAGTAGAGATGTAGAATGGTGGTGTTACAGCGATCAACAGGATGCTTCAACCAGCAAAATCTCCATTAGCAAAATCTCCATTAGGTCAGCCAAACGAATGTGTCACACAACCCAAAGACAGTTCATCAAAACGTTGCATGCAAAACGCTGCATCAAGAGAAGCCCTAATCGTAGCACCATGAGAAGCCCTAATCACAACACCATCCATGAGAGAAGAGAATGCCTCCAAAATGTGAGTAATGAAATGACCTCCAAGACTCCAATATATATATCCAGCTGTAGGGGTGTGTCACATCTCTTAGGCATGTGGGATAAATCTGGCCCACCTTGCACATGTGGAATAAATTCAAAATAAATGTTCTGCTCATCCGATCAAGATGATCTTTAGATCGATCTTGCACCTCTCTGAAAGAGGAATCCAATAAAAATATTGGCATCATCATCTGAGCAGTACAACATGGAGTTTGGACCCAGTTGTCCAAAACTAACACTCCCTCTCATCTAGGGATAACTCCATCCACCTGTGCCATCCAAACATAGTGCGTCATCTCGTCGTAAATTGCTTTGTTGGCTCTTTATTTCAGAACAAAAGGTGAGTCACAAAGACAACACTCCCGGCTAACCTGAATTCAACTCAGAGGTCCGAAACCTCTATAGGACTCAAGGGAGTCACATATACTAACTCGAATTTAGTTTAACTGACCCGAAGTCAGTTGGAGGTCCAAAACCTCACTTGGACTCAAAAGAGTCATGTACTAACCTGAAGTTAGTTTAACTGACCCGAAGTCAGTTTAATTGACCCGAAGTTAGTTGGAGGTCCAAAACCTCACTTGGACTCAAAAAAGTTATGTACTAACCCGAAGTTAGTTTAATTGACCCGAAGTCAGTTGGAGGTCCGAAACATCACTAGACTTGATCCCAGATCAAGTGGTTGGACACGTGCCATCCTAGACATAGAGAGTACGAAAATCTCCGATGCGTCCATCGGTCTCTATCCACATTTTCCACCTCATTGGCCAAATGAGAGGTGCTCCCCATGAGTTCGGGACTCCATGGGTAGGATGCATATGGGGCATAGATCAAAGAGAGGTAAACCAACTCAATGTCATCACGGTGGGGCGCAAGCACACCAACAAGGTTCAACAAGCCTAGCCTTGTGGTTGCTTATAGCTCCAAGAAGCTATCCCCAAAGCCCCCTTGGAGCTCTAAGAGCTCATCGTCCAACATGACCCTCCAAATAGAGTCATTCCACGATTCCAAGATTCTCACGGAAGGTTAGGAACATGACCTTCCCCAAGGGCTTTGTGAGAATATCCGCGCCTCGCTGTACCATATCTCGGATAAAATGGTACCAGATATCAATGTGCTTGGATCGATCACAGAACACGAGATTCTCTGACAAACGAATCCCCCTTTGGTTATCACAAAGGATAATGGTGGTATCTAGCACATGCTTGAACAACTCACTGAAGAGCTTTCGCAACCAAGTAGCTTCACAACAAGCCATACACACTACAATGTATTCGGCCTCAGCGGTGCTCAAAGCTACCGACTTCTGCTTCCTGCTCGAAGTAGACCCAAGTGTGAAGCTGCATCTAGATGTGCTCTTGCGATCCACCACACTGCCAGCCCAATCGACATCAGTGTATCCATGGAATCTCAAACACCCGACAATGTATCTCAGCCCATGGTCTATCGTGCCCCAGAGATATCTCAAGAGTTTCTTGGCACCAACCCACTGGATGTTATGAGGATCAACCATGTGTTGACTCAAAGTGTTCACTGCACAACATACATCAGGGCCCCTACGAGTTGTCGTTACTCAGTAGGATTTGCTAGCAGGGGCCCAGTAGCGTTTCCACTCAACTTCTTAAAGTTGAGTTCCATCGGTGTTGACACAGACTTACAATCCACTATACCAAATCTCTTCAGAGCTTCACAATATATTTTCCTTGAGAGAGGAAAATTTTCGCCAGGTCTCTGCCAGACCTCCAAGCCTAGTAAGTAATGCATAAGTCCTAGGTCTTTCATCTCGAACTCGGAAGCTAGCTCCCTCTTACACTGATGAATGAGAGGGTCAGCACCTGTCAGGAAGAGATCGTCCACATAAAGAACCAGAATGAGAGGCTTTTCTCTATCAACCTTGAAGTAAAGGTTCGGATCATCATTTCTTTGAGTGAAGCCCAACTTCATTAAGTAGCTATCAATCCTCTTGTACCAAGCCCTGAGTGCTTGCTTCAACCCATAGAGGGCTTTCTTCAACCTGCATACCTGAGAGTCTCTATCTTGGACTTCGAACACCAGAGGTTGCTTCACATACACCTCTTCCTTTATCGAACCACGCAGAAAGGCGGTCTTCACATCCATTTGATGAATATTCCATCCTTGCGTAGCAGCAAGGGCAATAATAGATCGGATGGAGGTATATCGGGCCACAGGTGAAAAATATATCATCATAATCTATGCCTTCCTTTTGAGAGAAGCCTCGGGCAACGAATCTTGCCTTGTAATTTTCAACACTACCATAAGATCCATGCTTGATCTTATAGAGCCATTTTGAGGTGACAAAAGATTTGTCCTTCGGTCTCGGGACCACATCCCATACATCATTCTTCATAATGGACTCAGACTCTTTGTGCATGGCATCCTTCCATACTTGATGCTTTTCGACATCTTCAAACAATCCAGGCTCAGATTGTACGATTGTACTCATGGCTGCTAGATACCCTTGGTATTTATTCAGCTTCTTGCTTTACACGGAATGTTCCCCTTTGGGGCCATATGTCTCTCAGCATCTTCGGGAGTGTCCCTGAGTCATGAGGGTCTTCTCTTCTTTCTTCCAGCAACGCCATTTTCTCAGGAGCACATACGATTGTGGTCTCCCTCTTAATGCCATCTCCTCTACAAAAGTCATTGAACTCATATGACTCACATTCGGTGCCATTATCAGTGCTCAAAATATTGATCTTCTTCTTCAAGAAATATATCCAAGCCTTGCGAAAGAAGTCATCTATAAAATTCATAAAATAAGAACATCCTCCCAAGGATTTCATGGGCAACATACATATCAGATAAGTCAGAATATATCAATTTGCAAGACATCAGATGTCTTTGTGACACTTGAGGGAAAAATGTCCCCTTATATGCTTTCCTTCGGCACAACCTTGACATATGCCTTCATGATCATTTTGGAATTTGGGCATCCCAGACACCACCTTGCTTCGAGACGAGCTTTGTAATTATAGGCCTGAATCTTACTCACCCACTTTCAAGGCTTATTTTAGGGAATTATAGCCATACAAGTATCATAGCCATATGTTGCCATACATCTGTCATACATCTTGACAAGTATCATTACCATACATTGTCATATCACTGATTACAACGTTGCCATAATATTATCATACACATCACTGTCACACTGCCATATAGTACTGAAGATATCAAACTTCATGGTCACACATATAAGAGAGAGAGACATATATATATATATATATATATATATATATATATATATATATATATATATATATATATATTTGATATGTTTCATCGTCCTCTGGTTAGGGCACCCATAGATTTTGTCAAAGCCCTAAACACTCCAACAACTACCTAGAAGACTGCGGCTTCACCTGCAAAAGATCCTCCTCCCTTCGCTGTTATAGATGGCACTCTGATTCTGCTTTGAAAAAGACTGGGTTGCGGCCAAGTCTTCATTCAAAGATTAGAGCTGCTCAATACCACTGCACACCCAACTGCTCACAAAAGTTCTGCTTCTCCAAAACGCTTGCATACTTCAATACATCTGCCTTCTTACAATAGATTTCCAAAGCACTGTACTTAAGGCTCAAATGTCAACTCAACAAGTCTGTCTTCACATAATAATTATGCTGCTCCAATGTCACTGATCACAGGATTCAAACAAGGTCTTTAACACAGTGATTTATCCTCACAAAATAGGCCCTAATCACTTGGACCTATTCAATCATTCAAGGACAGACTTCCCCAAAACAACTCCAATGAATTTGCCTCTTTTTGCTTCAAGGCATAAAAAAAACAAACAGAAACGCATCCTCTAATCTAGGCAAACTCGGCCTTCATATAGACATTGGAAGGACGATAAAAATTCGATCCTCCTTAAGGTCTCAGGCTGGGAGAGACACTCCTCCTTCACGTTGAGGGTAAAGGCTAACCAACCCTTAAAATAGCCCGCACAAGACTTGCCGTTGTGGTATGGCATGCGACCTACCACACAACATTCCTGATGCAACACGCTGTCCTCTGATCACTGCGTTGCTCGTTGTAGTGACTGCGGCTAGGGTAGAGAAGCCTACATGGCCTTCTTGGCCTATTCAAACATTTCCTCCACACGACTGTTACCAACATAAAAGACTACGACCTCCTTTTTAGTGGCAACAGATCAGAGAGGAGGCCCTAAACTGGGTCTTTCTTCCATCAAACTGTTTTTGCTTGTTGTTGTAACTTTAGCTCCTACCTGCGGCCTTTAAAACCCACACAAATATGCATAGAAAACACACGAACCATGCCTCTATACAATCCATCTGGTGCGGCCTTATTTCCACAACAAATCTGAATGATTTGCTTCCAAAACGATGCCCTATCTCAAGCTTGGATCCACGGCAAAGCACCAGTCCTTCTGCAGCCTTCAGTCATGTGGAAAATAGGCCACAACTCATCACAAAATAGCCCAGAACTATACCAACAACCTTGGCTTGTGGATCTGAAACAAGCCCTCAATGGGCTGCGACATTCCTTGGGGAGCCTTCTCCTTGTCCATGCTACCTTCTAGAGGAGCTAGTCCTCCTTGACAACCTTCTACGCAGCTCCAGCTGTGTGCTAAGGCCTGTGGCCTAGCACAACAACACTAATCATGAGACAGTCCCCAATATGCATGCCCAAAGACTCCTGTTACACTAGTGTTGTGTCCCTCTGCTCCTCGACCTATATGCCCAATAACCTCGACCCTAGAACAACCCTACGAACCTATCTTTTAGCCTTCAAACATCCCTCAACAGATTTTCACTTCACTAGCTGTCGCTCGACACAGATTGGGCTTTGTCTTCTCCTTAGCTCTGATTCCATGTAAATTTCTGAAGATGTTCTATGCTAGATGCAAATTTACTTTAAACTTCTAGGGCCCAAATAGCAATCACATGAAAGTAAAATGCTGATAGAACATACCAATAGATCGATGAAAGACAAGCCAATAAAACTAATAGATTTGACAAACAAAGATGTAGAATGGTGGCGTTACGACGATCAACAAGATGCTTCAACCAACAATGTCTCCATTAGGTCATCCAAACGAATGTGTCACACAACCCCAAGACAATTCATCAAAACGCTGCATCAAGAGAAACCCTAATCGCAGCACCATGAGAAGCCCTAATCGCAGCACCATCTGTGAGAGAAGAGAATGCCTCCAAAATGTGAGTATTGAAATGACCTCCAAGACTCCAATATATATATCCATCTGTGGGGGTGTGTGACACATTTAGGCATGTGGGATAAATCTGCCCGACCTTGCACATGTGGAATAAATTCAAAATAAATGTTTTGCTCATTTGATCAAGATGATCTTTAGATCGATCTTGCACCTCTCCGAAAGAGGAATACAATAAAAATATTGGCATCATCATTTGAGTAGTACAACATGGAGTTTGGACCTAGTTGCCCAAAATTAACAGATTGGAAGAGAGATGCAAGTGTGGATGCTTGTCCTTGTCTTTGTTTGGAGCTTTCCTTTCATTCCCAAATTTAGCCAAGTAAGCCTTGTTGTATACTTTGGATTCAATGAATAGGCTAAATAATTCAAATAGGTATTTTATATGAACCATCTATTGATAATTATCCCCTTCATCGATGCCATACAAAACAGGGTCACACTCTTCAAGAATCTGCTAAATTCTTTCAAAATAAAATCAATATGCTCATAAATGTCTCCAAACATAGGAATATCCATATCACAAAGTTTGTAACAGATCAACTATGGCTTCAATATGGAAAGAAACAACTCAATCTAACCCCACAAGCCTTATCGAGAATGATAGTTCTGATGTGCATTGCTTTTTCAGTGTTGGTGATCTCCATGTTCACCACTTGGATGAACTGCCATAAAAGACAAAGCAACCCCAGTGCCGCATAAGTGAATCAAGACATGGTGTGATGCAAATCTATTTTCTCCAATCTTAAGAAGTTGGAGCTTGGTAAATTGTCTACACATTGTTTATACATGGTCCTTCGTAATAAAATATTATATTTCTTTTGCTTCATCACAATGTCTTTTTGTTTGTGCAACTTTAACAATAATAGCTTTGAAAGAAAGATTCAAACTATGAACTGCACATTGTGTCCCAAACATATGGTCATACCTACTCGATGATTGCATCAATTGCTTTGCATGACCTTGCATTGTCTGTGATAACTTGCATGACGTTTGAAGCATAGTCACCATGCAACCTTGTTTGGGGTTGGGGTATGTATTTTTTTGTACATTTTCTGTATTGTCAACATATGATTGATTGTAATGTATCTGTATCCGTATTGAAAGGTACAACCAAAAATATGCCCTATACAAATTCAGGGAAAATCTCCCCTAAAATCATTGTTAAGAAAAAAAAGGCCTCAAAAATCTTGATTTCATAGGTCTCTCATAAATTTTGTATAAGTTTATAGCACATCTTTAATTTTGTCTACTTATTTTTTAAATTTCTTAGCATTTTGGAAAATTCACATGTTTTTCATTTTGTGATATGTTGACACCTACATCTCGCTGTATGGGATTAGTTTAGGTACACATTTTTGTTGTATAGCATCAGTATCCATATTCATATATTGTATCCATGATTTGAAATCTCAATTACTTTTGTAAGTCTCAACCATGCATTTAATGCTCTTCTCCGAATTTGAAGAATTTATTGCTCTAAAGGAGTATGGGCCTGAAGGAGACATACTATCAAATTTATTGATGGCTGGTTTGTTGTATTAGTCCACAACAAGTTCTCCTTCTGTAGAACGATGGTTCATACTTTTTTCAAATTTTGTCTCTTGTATCCTGTTGTCACTCCTAGAGACAGCCTCGAGTTGACAAAGACCAGTGCCTAGGACATCTTAGGACAGGAGGTATTTCAGGCTATTCTGCATGCTTCTAAAAGGGAACCTCCCGATAACAAATAGATTGAAATATTTTGAAAGGTGGTCTTGGATCTCAGAGAAAGAAGAATCGTGGCTGGGACTTTTAGTTGTAAAGAGAAAGGCCTGCTCAGAATGGGCCTAAAGCAGTCATGTAATAAAGCTACTGCAAACAGGGTTGAATGTGAAACTAGTGAACAATTATAAGAGTTAATCCGGGTGAAAAACTATGTAGAATGAGTAGGGAAATTCAAAGCGAGGTGGGCTTAGACAAGTACAAGAATCCACCCTTTAAATACCTTAGAGGAAAATGATATGGAAAAATGAACTTGGAACAGAAATCGTGCCTCAAGCTATATTTAAGATGTTACTGTAAATTATGATATGAGTACCATTGGAAGATAAATTCATACCTAACTCATAGAACACCTGCATTCCAAAAGCAACGATAACAAGAAGGAAAATATGGGTGCAATGAACATTAAACTGAACAAATACATCGAGGAAATACATACTGTTCATCCATTTCAGTAGGAATCCATTATCGCAATAGACAAACTTTATATTATTCTTCAAAATGGCTCTTTAGATATACATTAAGAGCAAAACCTCAAAATTACAAAATATCAGGCTACAACTTCTTCTGCCAGAAAATTCAGAACCTTTTCTTAGTCTGCGGTTTGGTCTTTTATAGTGTTTTACATGGACATTCAGACCAGATATTTTTGAGACAAAATATTCTCTGGTGATATGGCAAATTTCAATCCTAATAAAAAATGATGAGGCATAACGACATCTCATCTTTAACAGTATGGTCCGACACAGATTGTAACAAGAACATAATAGAAAATAGGAAATATAGAGAGTGCATAGGGTGAAATCGAGATTTCACCCGTTTTTACATTACATGGAAATTGGAAAATCAAAAGTTTAAAACAGGCCGCGTGGGCCAAATCATGTTATCCATCATTTGTTGTTACGTTGAGGAGTGCATGAGCTTTCTAGACGGTGTGGCTGAGCTGAAGATGAAGAGGATCTAAGTGGACAAAGTAGAGGAGGTGGCAGCTGTTGCGAAGTAGAAGAGATTGGAGGATTCACATACTCACAACACTTCTGCCACAAAGTTTCCCTGGTTGATGGCATTGTGTTGTAGGCCTCGAACAAAGATTGCATGTTAATCAACTCCGTATAATCCACGCGGACGACAAAGAATATCTTCACTTGACAGAGAAGGAAGAATTCCTTGCGTAGTGCAGCTATTATGGTCTTCGTCTTTTGCTGGGCTGTTTTCTCCAACGATATATCTGCATTGCACATAATTTCTAACATTTTCTGATCATAGGCCGTTAGCTAAAATAGTGCGCCTGACTGTGGATCCCAGAATGGTGGGAGGCCAGCTTCTACCAGCTTGCCCCACTCTTTGTCGAACTTCTCCACTCCCTTTGATACCAGCGCCAAACAACCCAACGTATTCGTGCGTGCAGTTTCTTTTTCAATTACTCTCCCGACCTCCATAACAGTCCTAAAACGGTCACGCACTCCCTGTGCCCACAATTCTTTAGGGGAAAGCTCATTGAGATACCTGATGTACTTCTTTGCCATTGTTGCCTTCTCTTCCCCTTCCCTACGTCCAACGTGCAATTGAGTTTTGAACTCGTGAATCACGATCTTCTTGTCATTTATCAATACTAGGAGGTCCCAATGCAGCTTAACCTTTGCTATGATCTCTACCAAAATTAGTCTCCTTGCTTCCACGATTGGCAAGTTGTCTTTAATCTGCCCTTTTAAGTCTTTGATGGACTTATCTTGCTCCTGGGCTTCCTTGCGGAGATTTTCCACCTCTTTTTGTAGCGATGCAATCGTCTTCTGGTTTGCTGCTTAGGCAGCCTCAGACTCCTATAGGAGCCGACAAATTGTGCGGGTCTCATCTTCTGACACCCTTAAGTCGGACAGGGCCTTAGTGAGCTGTTCAGGGATAGTCTCGGGATCACCTGTTATAGGAACCACGCATGTATGCCCGTCCCATTTGACTTGACATTCTGATAGCCTCTCTTTAAGTCCGACAATCTCCCTGTCCTTCCAGACATTCTCTCCCTGTTGTTGGGAAAGTGAGTCAGCGAGAACCGCTTTCTCCTTCTCTACCTGGACGAGTTCCTCTGTCTGTACATGTTCCTCACGAGACATGTTCAACTTTTGTTTCAACTGTTGGTTTTCCACTTCTACCTTGGTAAGAAGATTTTGCAGCGCTACGTTATTATCAATCCCTTTTCCTCTTATCAATTTCTTGAGGTTCTCCAGCTGGGCAGCGGTGGCTTTGGCGCTAGTCTTCTCTCTTTTTTGGTTCTCTTTTATCAACTTTATCCTCTCTTCGAGCTTCTTTAAGGCCAATGCATGTTTCACCACCTCGGTCTGTAGCATATCCCTAATACACTGGTGTAAATCTAGCTTGTCTAGTAGGGGAATGTTGCTTAGGTTAAATATTATTTCCAAAGCTCTGTATTCGGCTCCAGAACCGGAGCGTTGCAATGCTGAGTGCTGAATGGCTAATATAAGTTGCTCCTTATCCATATCTAGCACTGAAGAGAGCCTAGATTGGTGCTTTTCCACAAACTGTGCTAGTTTGGCCCTCAGTTTTTCCCTGGCGAACCTGTTTCTGATATTGATCTCATCTTTGACCTCCTGCTTGTCCACTGTGATTGCCTGCGAAAGCTTTAAGGGGGCTGACGAGGAGGTAGTGTCAGAAGAAACTAGAAAACCTGGCTTGTCCTTGTCAGGACCCTTCAACTTAGGAATTTCATCATCAGATAGCTCGACCTCTATGTCATATGGCCCTTGAGTCCTCTGTTTTTTATTAGGGTGAGCTTTTTCATCAATATCCATGACCTCCTGGCTTCCCGAGGGGTTCAATATCCATGACCTCCTGGCTTCCTGAGGGGTCCTGTCCCTGCTCTTCTGTCTCCACCGACACATTATCTGCTTTCCCTTCGGCAGCTGAGGACTTGGCCTCCATCTGTGCATCCAAAGGCCACACATAAAGGTTACCTTTCCATTCAATGAAGGGCCTAGGTTCATGCGTATAAGCTGTTGATTATATTTTCTTCTTCCTACTGGTGAGGAATCCCTTAGGGTCATAGTGCCAAACGTCTCCCTAAGGGAGGTTCATCTCTCGCAACATCTTTTTCACGGTTGAGAGGGCATGTCTTGAACTAATGGTGAAAGGGCCAATTGAAGCTGGGAGTTTAAGGATGTATTCCTTCTTCGTAGGTACGAAGTGGACCTGGTCGGCCTTCAAGACTTGTCGGATGAACTCGAGGGCAAAAACTCACATAGCAAGAAACATTGACAGGTGGTAGGGAGGCACCTTTGCACCGTAAACTCTGATTTCGGTATGGTCATCAAACAGATACCAGTGACCTGTGCATTCCGCCTCATTGAACTGTAGCGAGTCCTTCTGCTCAGGAAAGATTCTAGGCAGAGGGCTGTCATGTATAATGGCATAGGCCATAGGCATGAACTCATTAACAAACTCTGCATACCCCTTCCCCTCTGGCTGCTGGAGAACTTCCATAGTCCACTCGAAAACGGATTTGGGTTGGGAATTTCTCCTCGAGAATATGTTGAGGCCTAGATTCTCAAATCTTTCTGCGTGCTCGAATAGGAACAGGTAAAACACAAGGGAACAATACCTAAAAGAACCTGCACAGGAAATTTCCTGAAATTGAGCCTTGATAGCCGAAGCTAAGAAAGAGGGGATATCCAAAAGGATGTTCGCCTGCATCATGAGCCATAGGAAAGCTATGCCATCTTTAGTCACCTGATCACCCTCCTTAGACCCTAACAGCCTCGAGATGACTGATAGGATGGGTTGTACATTGGTTCGGAAAGTCGACAAGGGGATAGAGTTCGTGAGCGGGAAAGATGACAAGCGGGAATCAGAGAGGAGGCTGAGGAAACTACTTTGTTTCTCCCAGGGTAGCTTTGAAAAATGACAGGAAAGGGAGACCTTGGAGAATTCAACATAATCCTGGCTGGGGGGGTAGCAAATGGCTTTCTTTATGAGTTGGGGCATAATGCGAAAAATATTATTGCCCTGGGTAGAAAGAAAAATGTCTCTGCGCTCGTCATAGGCCTCCCCAAGCCAGCTAATGAATTCGGGAACAGGGTGTGTGGTTGGAGCGATTTGGTAATACAGACCCGACTCAACGACCCTAAACATGTCCTCGCCTTTTCGATGATAGTCGAAAAGCTCGGATGTAGTGCCACCTACACTAAAGGGGTAGACTGGGTCACGAATTCGTGCATGAGCATCAGTGAAAGGCTCGGGTCCAGGAGCAGTCCTGATCTCACAGGCTTGTGGGGTTTCAGGCGTAGACTTTTTGGTTTTCGTTTTCTCCATGACAATTTGAAAATAAAAACAGAAGGGAAATAGTGAGACGGAAAAATGACGAAACACCTGAGAGTGGTGAGGTAGCCAAGGGGAAAGCGACCTTGCACTTGAGTTTTAACCTGTTCTGCGCGAAAAGCCGGTTAATAACCAGTGATTTACACAGTCGAGGGTAAAACCTGCTTATATTAGACCGGGTTTTACAGAGTATGAGACAGGGCGACATTTGTAGGGCTGGCGTCATAAGGATGCCGACAATGGGACACGTGGTGATGGGTGATTGGCTGGCAGTAGCCAGGTTGGTGGAAGCCACACGCCGAACTAAGCAGGTACCGGCCTTCGTACCGCCATCCTAGACTTACCTTACCCTTTTTTATTTACCGACGCCAACTGTCCTCCATGGTGGGCGCCAACTATCATCCTCAGTGGACCCTTCTCGAGTTTCAGCGGGGTGCATTGGAGTCTTTGTGCCCATTTTCTAACCCCGCGGAATGCTTGTTATTGGCTCGAAGGAAGGTGACGTCACCTTTTCCAGGGGCCCAAATTTGGCCGTCGCAAGGCTTTGTTGAGGCCGACGGAAAGCATTACTCGCGAGCTCTTTGGCTCCTGATTCCATCGCGGAGCCATGCATGCTGCCTCCTTTCTGTGTAGTAGTCCCGATATATGAGATTTCCGCGCCTGATCCTCATGGGCCCTCTCTCCACAATGGTTATCATTTATACAGTCCACCATCCTTCTCAGCTTTTCGGTTCTTTTACTTGGTCGCTCCTTTTTTATTTGATAGGTGAGGTGAATAAACAACATTGGCTCCACTTGGGGATGACACGCTCGCTCCTGAGGGTGTCGAGAACTTCGCAGACCATCTGCCTATGCGTTAGTAAGTATATCTGGGGCCTCTTCAAAATTTCAAGTGTTTCTGTGATGAGTTTAAACAAAAACATATGTGGAAACTTAAAACAGAATATATACAATATGGAGGATATATACAACGGGCCGCCGAGGCCACTGTCAGTATTCGAAGTAAGGCTTCAGGAATTGCCCATTCACGGGCGCTTCGATTAGATCGCCTTCCAAATTCTCTAATATGAAAGTGTTATTGCCTTTGACCTCAGCAACTTTGAACGGTCCGAACCACATCGGGTCGAATTTTCCATGTTTGGCCTTGTCCGCCCTTCTGACGCCCCACCTCAGCACCAATTCTCCGACTTGTAATTCTTTATATTTTGCTCGTTGATCAAACAAGCATTTCATTTTCTCCTGATAGTCGGACAACCTGCTATTTACTTGGGCTTGGGTTTCTTCCAGCTCGACCAAATGATTTATCCTCCTAATGAGATCATTAGGTTCCTCCTCACTATCTTGTAGGAACCTGGCAACGAGTAAGGCAAGTTGGATGGGGAACAAAACTGCTCGGCCATACACTAGTTCGTAGGGGGACTGGGGACTTGCATGTGGATCTCTTGCTGGTAATACGGTTTGCCCAGAGTGCAAATTTAAGTTGGGAGTCCCAATTCTTCTGGTTCTCGCTTATGGTCTTCTTCAGAGCCCTCACCAAAGTTCTATTCGACGACTCGGCCAACCCGTTCCCCTGGGGGTAGTAGGCCGTAGAGTGTCCCAAAGTGATGTTATACTGTTGACAGAAATTAATGAACTTGGCCAACTTAAAGGCCTGAGCGTTATTCGTGACGATCTTGACCAGGCACCCAAACCTTGCTATTATATTTTCTTCCATGAATTTGATCACCACTGCATCCGTTGCATTTCTAGCGGGTATTGCCTCAACCCGTTTGGTGAAGTAGTCAGTGGCGGTGAGGATCCATTTGTCCTGGCTGCTGGACGTGGGATGGATTTCCCCAATAAAATCAATGCCCCACTGTCGAAATGGTTCTTCAATATGCACTGATATCAGTGGCAGAGGAGCGAACTTTTGCTTTTTTGCGAACATCTGACATTTTTCACATGCTCGGACACGAGCATGAACGTCTTCGAATAATCGGGGCTAGAAAAAACCTGCTTTGAGAATTTTGTGAGCCGTGGACCTCCAACTATAATGTCCGCTACATATACCCTCGTGAAATTCGGCCATTACCTTGTCCACCTATGGCTCTGTAAGACATATTAACATGATTCCTGAAGGGTCCCTCCAATACAATCGTCCATTATCTATGACATACTTTTGCGATTTTAATCTTAGAGTACGATACTTTGCTTTATCAAAATTTAAGGGACATCTTAGAGTAAGGAGGTATTCCACGACATCCTTGTACCAGGCACTGAGGAGGTATTTCATATGTGTCTTATGCACGGTGGTTTCTACTCCAGGCTACACCTCTGCACCCTTTGGTACTTCTCCTCCTCCCATGGATAAATTTATACCCAAGGCCTGCCAATTGGACTCTAATAATATTTTAGGCAACCCTTGTCCTTTAATGAGCTTCGTAGGTCTGATATCCAGTTCATACTCCTGAATTTTGGCAATCCATTTGCCCCTCTTACCTTCACTATCTCCCTGTATTAGGATATCCTTTACTACCGCTGTGGGGACGAAGGCAGTTATGGCAGACTGAAGCAAATATATCCGGAAGGCTTTTAAGGAATTGACCAGGACGTAAGCCTGCTTCTCTAGAATGTCGTATTTTAGTTCTGCATCCCGCATCACCTGGCTAAAGAAGGCAATCGACTGTTCATGCCCATCTTCATTCTTCTGCAGTAACACTGCGGCTATCGTATGAGGTGAGGCAAAAGAGAATATCATGAAAGGCTTACTGAAGTCAGGGCTCGCCAATACCGGTGCCTCAATGAAAGCCTGTTTAATTACGTTGAAAGCAGTCCTGGACTGAGAGGTTCATTTTACTTCATTATTCTTCTTAAGCATCTCTGTTATATGTTGGACTCTCTCAGCATAGTTTGGGATAAACCTTCAGAAGAAGTTTATTCTTCCCAGAAATACCTGAACTTCTTTCTTATTTCGAGGCAGTGAGATGCCATTGATCACTTCTACCCTCTTCGGGTCAATTTTGACTCCCTCTTTCATTACTATGTGTCCAAGCAACTTCCCTTCCTCCAAAGCAAACATGGACTTTTGAGGGTTTAATGACAAACCATACCTGCGACACTTTTCAAAGCTTCGGCAAAGGTGGTCGATATGCTCTGCATTGATTTTCGAGAACATCGTGATATCGTCTAGGTAGATTACCACAAACTTATCCCGTTCCCCCACAAAAGCAATATCCATTGCTCGCTAAAAAGTGGCGCCTGCGTTGATCAAGCCGAAGGGCATCGGGCGTACATGAAAGTCCCCCATGGCATGGTGAACGCCATTTTCTTCTGATCCTCGGGGAGGACTGCCACTTGATTGTATCTCGAGAAGTCGTCCATCATGGACATCTGGTAGGATCCCACCACCTTCTGCAAAATGTGGTCTATCTTAGGAAGGGGGTAATTATCTTTGAGGGAAGCCTATATAGATTTCAGAAATCCACACACAACCTTATTTCTCCGTTCTTCTTCCTGACTGGAACCAGGTTGGCCACCCACTTCGAGTATCTCAGGGGGACTATAATTTTAGCCCGCAACAACTTTTTGATTTCTTTTTCAATTGCCGGGAGCAGCAATGGATTGATTTTCCTCAATTTCTGTTTATGAGGCTTGGCATCTCCTTTGAGAGGGATCTTGTGCTGTATGACCTCCACGTCAAAAGTTTTCAGGTCTTGATATGACCACGTGAAAATATCTTTATAAGCCTGAACCAATTGAAAATATTGGTCTCGAATTCGTCTGGAACTCCTTTAGACAACTTCACTACTTTCGGGTCTCCCTCCGTCCCGATGTTTATATCATTCACTTGATCATCTTGTGCCAGCTTGCCAGGATTAATTGGGATATCATTTTTGTCAAACAACCTCTCCAAGGGCACAAGGCCTCTGGGGATGATATTCCCTTTTAGTTGCAGCACGCGATGTCCTGCCACTGTTTCTTCCCACTTGGTCTGGGGTTTTTCCTCAGGGTCCTCATCCACAACATCTATCACTAAATTAGAGAATTCCCCAACAGTCTCTATGAAACGTTTAACTTGCTCTTCATCTCCAAACACCTGCCAGCGTTTCACGTTATCTGGGATGGAAGGGCGATAACGTACCTCAACTTCATACCTGAGCAGTGGGTTCTGCGGTGGGCAGAAATTGCTTGCTGCCACAACGAGCGAATCAACCATCTATTTTTTTATCTCTCGGCATAAACTGTATTTTAAAGGCCAAGAAGAAATTCTCCACCAGGTCCCATATTTCATTTCGGTAAGCTCTGAGCCGTGGATGCTTAGCTTGACACTGATTTTTGACTTGTCTTACTACGAGCTCGGAATCCCGAAGACTTTCAGGTTCTGAATATTCATATTTTTGGCTGTCTGCAATCCTAGGAGTAGTGCTTCGTATTCGGCCACGTTGTTGGTGGCTTCATACTCCAACTTAAACAAGAAAGGGACCAACTGCATGTGGGTGAGATTAAAAGCACCCCAGCTCCATTCCCTTCTCTCGAATTGGCCCTGTCAAAGTGTAAAGTTCATATCTCTTTCTCTTCCTTGCTTATGGTTTGGTTCTGTTTTAGAGGGCAGACTGTTACTTCTTGTAAGAAATCCTCGTCCTCTTCAAACATGAGGCAAGCAAACTCACCTTCTTTGCCATATATCGGGGAATTCACAGAACTGTCAACTTTAGTAACCATTTTAACGAATCTAGACTCTCAGTACAACCTCCTTTCTTCTCCTCCGAATACTGGGATAGTAGCATAAGTGAGGTCGAGTTTAATCGACCCACGAATCTTTGAACCCCATGATCTGGGCAACAACATCCCGAAACAAGCTGGGATATTGGCAACCACAATATCCATCACCACACTTTTGGTTGGGATCTGGGCCAAATTCACCACTAAATCTTTAATCATACCCAGGCATTTAACCCTCTTGGAGTCTAATGAATACAAATCTTTATATGAATGGGTAATTTGCAACCCTAATTGCTCCATAACAGACAATGGCAGCAGGTTATGTGAAGCTCTGGAATCCAGCATGCAATTATGTAGCAGCGGATCGTGGATGACCAAGGATACATAGAATGGGGGGGTTGCTGAGTCCAACTCTTCCACGTGAGGGCCAAAAACTACCATGGGCCTCTATTCTTGGAGGTTAAGACTATTAGGGAGAGGAACCACTCCATGAGGGAGCATGAATTGGGATACCTGGGCTTTATAAGAAGGTTGTTTCAAAAGTTCGACTAGGGGAACCATAATCTTAACCTTTTACTAATTCTTTTTGAAGGTTGAAAATAACAGGGTTCTTTTCTGTAATGGCCTCCTTTAGTTGTTCTTTAGGGGGGGATCGGTGGATTTATCACTGCAGTAGTAACCTTAGGATTTGCAGGGGAAGCAGGGACTGACCTTGAGGAGGAAGAGGCGGCGACTTTTTGATGCAAGGGCTCTTCTATAGCCTTTTTCCCTTTGTTGACAGAATCTGACTGAGTAGGCTCTTTTGATGAGGATTCTCCCCCTTGTTCTTGTACACGGGTCCTCTTTCTAGAGGATCTAAGCTCATACTTCTTATGTAGCTGGGCTTGCATGAAGTCTACAAATTGTCTGCAATAGTCATCAATATCTGGGTCTTCAGGGGACACTTCTTTCTTCCCTTGCTCCTCTTTCTCTTCCTGCAAGGTAATCTCTCCATCTTCATCCTCCGAATAAGCCAAAAACTGATCCTCCTGACAGTCAGAAACTCCTTCAACTTGTCCTTCCATTTGTCCCTCCAAATATTGAGGAGGCTGGATCTGATCTTGTTGCTCCTTTCTGTCTCGCTGCAATATTTGCAATGGAGGTTTCCTGTATTGCGGGTTGAAACCTCGGTTAGGAGCCATCTGATTTGGTCGGGCAACAGAGTTTTTAGTCTCTAACTCCAGCTGCCCCAGTTTGTTAGAAATGTTTTTTATCATCTTGTTCATCTCTTTGATTATGCTTTCTGAGGCTTCTCTTTCTTGATTAGAGGAAGAGGCTTCCTCCTTACCTCTTCTCTTAGAATCATGATCTATCCTTCCTTTGGATTTCCCAGTAGAGGCAAAATTAGCTTCTACCTCTAGAGCATTAGTCTGGATTTGATCCAGGGATGTAGACTTTCTTTCTCTCAAAGTGAACCCGAACTCGGACTCAAATGCTCCTGCAAAAACTACTTTAGCTGTTGCTTGAGGGGGTTTGATTTCAACAGGTAGATTGTTGTACAATTTATTGAATCTTTTTATGAACTCGGTCACATCTTCGTTATGATTTTTCTTCAAGGCATTAAACTCTGTGAAAGCATAGCCGTGATCCCTCCTTTCTCCCCATTTTTTATTGAAAGCAGTCTCCATTTCCTCCCAAGAAGTAACCGAATGGTCAGCCAATGACTTGAACCACTTTCGGGCTTCCCCATCCAAAGACTGGACGAACAATCTCAATACTACTTCCAAATGTTCCATGTTGACATTTTCAGCAAACACACAAAAGTCCTCAATATGCTTCTGGGTAGAGGCACTGTCTTCCCCCGTGAACTGAGGCAAGAGCTTTAAGTAATCCTGAGGCATATCATTTAAAACTTGAGGCAGGGCCAATGGGGCATATTTATTAAGTAGGAAACCTGGTACAACCATGGGGGTTGGTGGATTCCGAGGAGGGTTCTGATGGATGACAATAGGTATATGTTGGACCGCAATTTGCAAGTTAGTATGAGGAGAGCTCTGGAGTATAGTGACTTGTTTAACTTCCTCAACTTCTGGAGTAGGGTGCAAGGAAGCCCAAAGGTGTTCACTGATTCGGCCTCGTCTTTTATCTCAGTATAGTCTAGGACAGAGCTATCTGATGAATATTCAAGCACTTAGGCTGTGGAACCTGGGCTGTGGACTTGAGCCTTCTGAGATGAGGACAGGGAATCTTCTAATGAGAATGTGGGTATGTCAGTCTGAACTGGTTGTTTTTCTTTCCAAATTCTTTTGAATATAATTTTTTCAGGGTCAGATATTCTAGGTATTCTCAATTGAGAGGTGTTTGACCTAAGATGTGGCTTAGTGTAAGTCAGGATTGCGGTTGATTTAGCTTTAGATAACAGTGGAGTCGCCAAGGTGAGGGCTATGTAACTCTCAACCCTTCGTGCTCACCTGATTGAAGGGTGGAGACAATGTCGTATTCCAGGGAAAAGATTTTCAACTTCGTTCCCCGGCAACGACGCCAAAAGGATGTTGTCACTCCTAGAGACAACCTCGAGTTGCCAAAGACCAGTGCCTAGGACATCTTAGGACAGGAGGTATTTCAGGCTATTCTTCATGCTTGTAAAAGGGAATCTCCTAATAACAAATAGATTGAAATATTTTTTAAGGTGGTCCTAGATCTCAGAGAAAGAAGAATCGTGGCTCAGAGTTTTAGTTGTAAAGAGAAAGGCCTGCTTAGAATGGGCCTGAAGCAATCATGAAATAAAGCTATTGCAAACAGGGCCAAATGTGAAACTAGTGAACAATTATAAGAGTTAATCTGGATGAAAAACTATGTAGAATGAGTAAGGAAAGTCAAAGCGAGGTGGGCTTAAACAAGTACAAGAATCCACCCTTTAAAGACCTTAGAGGAAAACGATATGGAAAAATGAACTTGGAACAGAAATCGTGCCTCGAGTTATATTTAAGATGTTACTGTAAATTATGATATGAGTACCATTGGAAGATAAATTCATACCTAACTCATAGAATACCCGCATTTCAAAAGCATCGATAACAAGTAGGAAAAGATGAGTGCAATGAACATTAAACTGAACAAATACATCAAGGAAATACATATTGTTCATCCATTTCAGTAGGAATCCATTATCGCAATAGACAGACTTTATATTATTCTTCAAAATGGCTCTTCAGATATACATTAAGAGCAAAACCTCAAAATTACAAAATATGATACTCAGACTATAACTTCTTCTGCTAGAAAATTCAGAACCTTTTCTTAGTCTGTAGTTTGGTCTTTTATAGTGTTTTACATGGACATTCAGACCAGATATTTTTGAGACAAAATATTCTCTGGTGATATGGCAATTTTCAATCCTAATAAAAAATGATGAGGCATAACGACATCTCATCTTAAACAGTATGGTCCGACATAGATTGTAACAAGAACATAACAGAAAATAGGAAATATAGAGAGTGCATAGGGTGAAATCGAGATTTCACCCATTTTTGCATTACATGGAAATTGGAAAATCTAAAGTTTAAAACAGGCCAAGTGGGCCAAATCATGTTATCCATCATTTGTTGTTACGCCGAGGAGTGCCCAAGATTTCTCGACGGCGTGGCCGAGCTGAAGATGAAGAGGATCCAAGTGGATGAAGCGGAGGAGGTGGCAGCTGCTGTGAAGCAGAAGATACTAGAGGATTCACATACTCATAACACTTTTGCCACAAAGTTTCCCCGGTTGATGGCGTTGTGTTGTAGGCCTCGAAAAAAGGCTGCATGTTAATCAACTCCGTATAATCCACACAGACGGAAAATAATTTCTTCACTTGACAGAGAAGGAAGAATTCCTTGCGTAGTGCAGCTATTATGGTCTCCGCCTTTAGTCGGGCTGTTTTCTCCAACGATATATCTGCATTGCACATAATTTCTGACATTTTCTGATCATAGGCCGTTAGTTGAAATACTGCGCCTGACTGTGGATCCCAGCATGGTGGGAGGCCAACATCTACTAGCTTGCCCGACTCTTGGTCAAACTTCTCCACTCCCTTTGATACCAACGCTAAACAACCCAGCGTATTCGCGCATGCAGTTTCTTTTTCAATTACTCTCCCGACCTCCATAACAGTCCTAAAATGGTCATGCACTCCCTGTGCCCGCAATTCTTCAGGGGAGAGCTCATTGAGATACCTGATGTACTTCTTTTCCATTGTTGCCTTCTCTTCCCCTTCCCTACGTCCAGCGTACAATTGAGTTTTGAACTCGTGAATCGCGATCTTCTTGTCATTTATCAATACTAGGAGGTCCCAATGCAGCTTAACCTCTGCTATGATCTCTACCCAAATTAGTCGCCTTGCTTCCACGATTGGCAAGTTGTCTTTAATCTGCCCTTTTAAGTCTTTGATGGACTTATCCTGCTCCTGGGCTTCCTTGCGGAGATTTTCCACCTCTTTTTGTAGCGATGCAATCGTCTTCTGGTTTGCTGCTTGGGCGGCCTCAGACTCCTGTAGGAGCCGACAAATTGTGCGGGTCTCATCTTCTGACACCCTTAAGTCGGACAAGGCCTTAGTGAGCTGTTCAGGGATAGTCTCGGGATCACTTGTTATAGGAACCACGCATGTATGCCCGTCCCATTTGATTTGCCATTCTGATAGCCTCTCTTTAAGTCCGACAATCTCCCTGTCCTTCCAGACATTCTCTTCTTGTTGTTGGGCAAGTGAGTCAGTGAGTACCGCTTTCTCCTTCTCTACCTGGACGAGTTCCTCTGTCTGTACATGATCCTCACGAGACATGTCCAGCTTTTGTTTCAACTCCTGGTTTTCCACTTCTACCTTGGTAAGAAGATTTTGCAGTGTTGCGTTATTATCAGTCCCTTTTCCTCTTATCAATTTCTTGAGGTTCTCCAGCTGGGCAGCGGTGGCTTTGGTGCTAGTCTTCTCTCTTTTTTGGTTCTCTTTTATCAACTTTATCCTCTCTTCGAGCTTCTTTAAGGCCACTGCATGTTTCACCACCTCGGTCCGTAGCATATCCTCGATACATTGGTGTAAATCTAGCTTGTCTAGTGGGGGAATGTTGCTTAGGTTAAATATTATTTCCAAAGCTATATATTCGGCTCCAGAACTGGAGGGCTGCAACGCTGAGTGCTGAATGGATAATATAAGCTGCTCCTTATCCATATCTAGCACTGAAGAGAGCCTAGAATAGTGCTTTTCCACGAACTGTGCCAGCTTGGCCCTCAGTTTTTCCTTGGCGAACCTGTTTCTGGTATTGATCTCATCTCTGACCTCCTGCTTGTCCACTGTGACTGCCTGCGAAAGCTCTGAGGGGGTTGACGAGGAGGCAGTGTCAAAAGAAACTAGAAAACCTAGCTTGTCCTTGTCAGGACCCTTCAACTCAAGAATTTCATCATCATATAGCTCGACCTCTATGTCATCTGGCCCTTGAGTCCTCTGTTTTTTATTAGGGTGAGCTTCTTCATCAATATCCATGACCTCCTGGCTTCCCAAGGGGTCCTCCTGTCCCTGCTCTTCTGTCTCCACCGACACATTATCTCCTTTCCCTTCGTCAGTTGATGACTCGGCCTCCATCTGTGCATCCAAAGGCCACGCATCAAGGTTAGCTTTCCATTCAATGAAGGTCCTAGGTTCATGCGTATAAGCTGTTGATTTTATTTTCTTCTTCCTACCGGTGAGGAATCCCTTAGGGTCATAGTGCTAGACGTCTCCCTGAGGGAGGTTCATCTCTCGCAGCATATTTTCCACGGTTGAGAGGGCATGTTTTGAACTAATGGTGAAAGGGCCAATTGAAGCTGGGAGTTTAAGGATGTATCCCTTCTTCGCAGGTACGAAGTGGACCTGATCGGCCTTCAAGACTTGTCGGATGAACTTGAGGGAAAAAACTCGCATAGCTGGAAACACCGGCAGGTGGTTGGGAGGCACCTCTGCACCGTAAACTCTGATTTCGGTATGTTCATCAAATAGATACCAGTCACCTGTGCATTCCTCCTCATTGAACTGTAGCCAGTCCTTCTGCTAAGGAAAGATTCTAGGTGGAGGGCTGTCATGTATAATGGCATAGGCTATAGGCATGAACTCATTAACAAACTTTGCGTACCCCTTCCCCTCTGGTTGCTGGCGAACTGCCATAGTCCACTCGAAAACGGATTTGGGTTGGGCATTTCTCCTTGAGAATCTGTTCAGGCCTAGATTCTCAAATCTATCCGCGTGCTCGAATAGGAATAGGTAAAACACAAGGGAACAATACCTAAACGAACCTGCAGAGGAAATTTCCTGAAATTGAGCCTTGATAGCCGAAGCTAAGAAAGAGGGGATATCCAAAAGGATGTCCGACTGCATCATGAGCCATAGGAAAGTTATGCCCTCTTTAGTCACCTGATCAACCTCCTCAGACCCTAACAGCCCTGAGATGACTGATAGGACAGGCTGTACATTGGTTCGGAAAGTCGACAAGGGGATAGAGTCCGTGAGCGGGAAAGATGTCAAGCGGGAATTAGAGAGGAGGCTGAGGAAACTGCTTTGTTTCTCCCAGGGTAGCTTTGAAAAATGATAGGAGAGTGAGGCCTCGGAGAATTCAACATAATCTTGGCTGGGGGGATAGCAAATGGCTTTCCTTATGAGTTGGGGCGTAATGCAAAAAATCTTATTGCCCTGGGTAGAAAGAAAAATGTCTTTGTGCTCGTCATGGGCCTCCCCAAGCCAGCTAATGAATTTGGGAACAGGGTGTGTGGTTGGAGCGATTTGGTAATATAGACCCAAATTGACGACCCTAAACATGTCCTTGCCTTTTCGATGATAGTCGAAAAGCTCGACTTTGGTGCGGGCTACACTAAAGGGGTAGACTGGGTCAGGAATTCATGCATGAGCATCAGTGAAAGGCTCGGGTCTAGGAGCAGTCCTGACCTCGCTGGCTTGTGGGGTTTCAGGCACAGACTTTTTGGTTTTCGTTTTCTCCATTACAATTTGAAAATAAAAACAGAAGGGAAATAGTGAGACGGAAAAACGACGAAATACCTGAGAGTGGTGAGGTAGCCAAGGGGAAAGCGACACTGGTTTGAAAGCGACCTTGCACTTGAGTTTTAACCTGTTCCGCTCGAAAAGCCGGTTAATAACCAGTAATTTACACAGTCGACGGTAAAACTTGCTTATATTAGATCGGGTTTTACGGAGTACGAGACAGGGCGACATTTGTAGAGCTAGCGTCATAAGGATGCCGACAATGGGACACGTGGCGATGGGTGATTGGCTGGCAGCGGCCGGGTTGGTGGAAGCCACGCCCCGAACTAAGCAGGTACCGACCTTCGTACCACCATCCTAGACTTACCTTACATTTTTTATTTACTGGCGCCAATTGTCCTCCTTGGTGGCACCAACTATCATCCTCGGTGGACCCCTCTCAAGTTTCGGCGGGGTGCATAGGAGTCTTCGTGCCCATTTTCTAACCCCGCAGAATGCTTGTGATTGGCCCGAAGGAAGGTGACGTCACCTTTTCCATGGACCCCACTTCGATTGTTGCAAGGCTTTGTTGAGGCCGACGGAAAGCATTACCCGCGAGCTCTTTGGTTCCTGATTTCATCGCGGAGCCATGAGTGCCGCCTCCTTTCTGTGTAGTAGTCCCGATATA
This sequence comes from Pinus albicaulis, assembly GCA_034641835.2. Classification (NCBI taxonomy): domain Eukaryota; kingdom Viridiplantae; phylum Streptophyta; class Pinopsida; order Pinales; family Pinaceae; genus Pinus; species Pinus albicaulis. Next base: position 1,208,121,442 of record CM076584.1, read on the forward strand.
TGAGATTTCCGCGCCTGATCCTCGGGGACCCTCTCTCTACAATGGTTATCATTTATACAGTCCACCGTCCTTCTCAGCTTTTCAGTTCTTTTACTTGGTCGCTCCTTTTTTATTTGATAGGTGAGGTGAATAAACAACATAACCCATGGGTCCTTCGTTAACCACTCTAAACCCGACTTGCCAATATAGAGACCGAATACTCTGTAAAAGGAATACCACATGCATGCATGTCAGGGGAAACTCCACATCTATTTCTTCCCTCTTTCCACAATCAAACATTATTTCCAAGAGTTTGGTGTTCAATCTCTTCCATGCTTCCTCAATTGTTGAGGGAAATTATTGCTCCTTTTTTTAACCTACGAGAAATGCTTGCGACCTCCTTTCTTCCTTGGCTAACTGTGCGTTGTCATGCTCCTTTTGAAATTATGCCTCAATGTTTGGGGTGATCGATTACATAACTTAACCCCATTGTTAGGAATCGAAAACAAAAGGGCTTTTCCACTTGAGTATGAATCCAAAATTTTCCTCGCACTTATGAAATTCCATAAGTAGTTTCCACCGTAGTTTTCTCCTTTTTCTCTTTTTGTGACCCACTTCCACAAAGGGGAATCAATGGTAAATTTATGTTATTTTTTTCCCCGTCTCCTCTCCCTTCACGACTTCTTCGACCATGATTTCTATGATCATATACCCTCCCTGAGATGATGAATGAGATTCCATCAAAAGGATATAGGAGAGTAAGAAACAAAAGAACAAATAAGAGTTTTGAGTGTTGTTTTGCTGGAAAAAAATCTGTTATGAGTTCCTCCCTTCAAATCTTCTTGCCAAATTTGTTTTTCAATGTTGTTCTACCAAACTTGTCCACCCCAAGTTCTCATTTATGTTGTCCAAATCCCTCCGAAGTATGAAACTGAAAAATGAGATGAATTGGGGTTTAAAGTACTTTTGTAGAGAGCCAGTGGGGGGATTTTGATAAATAGGGGGCCCAACCCTCTTCAAATTTCAGTTGGCGTGGGGAGGCCATGTGGACCACTCTACCTGTTCCCTCCAAAATCAACAAGGTATTTTACAACTTTTTTTTTGATTTTATGCAGGAAATGTTTCTCACGCTGATCAGTGCTCTATCCTAGAGATTCTGATGTGAATCAATAAATATGTGTTTCTAATACATAATGGAAACCCGTTTACCAGCGTAGGATGGTGATTCCAAGGGTGGAAAACTGTCTAGGATTCATTGTGTAATTTTAATATTTCATTTTCAGTAAAATAATTATTATATTTATGCTTGACATGCCTTGAAAGTCTAACCCGTCTAGTAGAAATGGTAATTCTATTATGTATGCTATGGTAATCTAATTCATAGATGGAGGTTGTAGCTTGGAAATCAATCTAATATTCTCTAAGTAAAGAGGTTCTTAAAATTGCATTCTTGAAAGTATCTCATGTGGTTGATTGTCTCCCAACTAGGTGACATCTCGATCTTATGTGATATGCTCTTTTCTTGAAGTTAGAATTTATGGGACTTGCTCTGCTCTTGTGTTTACATGTTCTGCTTATGGGTGCAAGTCATGATCAGCTGAAGAATGCTAACATGTTGTTTAGTATGCAATGTCTGCAGCTTACCATTTATCCCTTGAGACCCGTTTCCTTGCAGATGAAGGTGCCACCTTGCCTGAACTTCCGTTGAAATCACCAATAATTGTTGGATTACCAGACAAAAAATCAAATTTAGATAGATCTATTTCTATGATACCTAGTTCTTCATGTCTTTTTATTCTTACATACTTTTCTCTTGCTATCTCGTAGACTTTGCATTTACACAGTAATAATTGGAAAATTTTGATGTACCAAAATACCAAAAACATGCAGAATTCCGGTTGTCATTTCTGTAATGAACCCTTAGAAGCACATGTTCTTTTCTACACACACCGTTAGGCAGCCTCACAATATTGGTAAGATAGTTACCTTTATTGTTGACATTACCTGGTGAACGTGAAGGAAAAATATGGATGTGGCATAGGTTCTTAAAATGTGCATGGAAAGATGGAGTTCCATAAGCAACCCGATGAGTAGTCATGTCTGATGCTGCATGTGGTTTATCCTTTGGAAAATTCCTAGAGCTTATTTTTTCTAATGATGTTGTAGCATGTAGAGTTGTCAGTTGTGGTCATTCATTACATTGAGGCTGCTTTCAATTTTATGGGTATGCCACTGAATTTAGCTGCTTTATATTTTGTAAGCAATTTTCATATTAATTTATTTATTTTTGACCTTGTGATATCTTATATAATTTATGTAACTCATGATTTTTCCGGAGTACCCATAATTGTGTATGATAGTTAATGGCTATTCCATACTAATGTATTGGACCTACATTGTTCCCAAATTCAATGTGAGAGGTTTGGCGGTATGATTGCATGTTTATGATATTCCTCCATAAGTGTTTTGTCTATGCGTTTTCCACCTTCAAAATTAGAGTTCCATGATCCACATCAATGAGATTGGATCAAAAAGGAATTTGTAGAGGTACTTTATGATACAAAATGTACATATGGGTAGTTGTTTGCTAGTTAATTTATATGTCTATCATACCTATGGCATAGGACTCCCCATACCCAAACTAATGTGGATTTTGATGCAAATGTACATGTTGCAGATAAAGTGGAAATGTTGTTTAGAGAGGTTTTTACTTTTCTCTATCATAGAGGACATAAAATCGCCACATCTAGATCATTTTATTTTGGTATTAAGGTTACTGAATCAAGGAGGCAAATTGTAGAGCTTGAAGGAATGTTGAATTAAAAGAGATAGTTAAATTTTAGGTGATATTATATATGTATATAAAGGATGTTTAGTATACTTTAGGTTGTCTAACATCATATTATGCTAAAATAATCTCTCTGCTTAATGAATATTTCCATATTTGTTTATAGAAATTGCTTAGTTGGAAATAATTTCTTCATAGAGCCATTCATTCTTTTGATGCAATCTATCAAAATTCAAACTGGGTTTGTTGCAAGAGGCCATCATTAATGACGGGCAAGTTGGAAGCCTTGTTGTTGATATTTCAACGCTAAACATTATAATACGTCTTCTTCTTTATGAAGCTTATGAATGGGATCGTCGTCTTTGCCATTATTCATAACTATGTCATATATGCTCACTATGTTTTACTTTTTTGCATTCAAATCAACTTTTTAGAGGCATATTTTTATGTCGCAACAGATTTATATGGTTCACAAGGTGAGAAATTAATCTTTAGTGTAATTGCGGATTTTAGGTTTTATAATTATAGGTTGTAATTGTCTTCAAAGTTTCACTTCTAATTGAGTATTCAACTTAACATATCGAGTATATCTTATACGTAATTATTCCTCCCTCGCCCACTTTTCATTACTTCCATAACCAATAGGTAGAGACTTGCAACTTTGATTTTATTTTGATTGTTTATTAAAAGATTTGCCAATACTTTACAAAGTTTTATAATTTATTTCTAGGTGTAGAATTTGCAATTTATAAAGTTTCAATTTCTAAGTTTTTAAAGTATGATTCTTTAAAGTGTGCTAGCTCAATGGAAGAGCACCTTCTTTACAAGTAGGAGGTCGGTGGTTTGATTCCATCGTGTCTTAATATTCATATGGAATGGTGACGATCATTTTTTGGTGACAAAGACTCTTTTGATCATCACCAATGAGCTTATGGTGACATTTTTAGACCCTCACCAACATATGAAATGGTGACGGTCAACAAACGTTACTATGTATATATATATAGTGACGGCCATGAATGGTCCATCACAATAAATTGTTGTTCATATCAAATGGTGACGATCAATATCCGTCATTATAATTATTATTCATGACGGACCTTGAATGTCACCACAACACCTATACTTTTGGTGACGCCACCTTTGGTGACATTAAGATTTTCAGTGACAGAGGCGAAGGTTCATCACCATTGCTCATATGAAATGGTGGCGGTCACTATCCGTCACTTAAATCATTATTGGTGACAGACTTTGAATGTCACCACAACATTTACACTTTTGGCGACACCACCTTTGGTGACATTAAGTTTTTTGGTGACAGAGCCTAAGGTTTGTCATCATTACTCATATGAAATGGTGATGGTCACAATTCATCACTATAAATCATTATTGGCGACAAACCTTGAATGTCACCACAACACCTACACTTTTGGCAATGCCACCTTTGGTGACATTAAATTTTTAGTGAGGGAGACTCTTTTGACCGTTACCAATGAGCTTATGGTGATATTTTTTGACCCTCACCAATGACCTTTTTTCTTGTAGTGTTCCTTGTAGCATTTTAGGACTGCAAAGAAAATGAATGAAAAAAGCTTGGAAATGATGGGTGGATGTTGGAAACGGATGAGGGTGATGGATTGACATGACCTTGGTGCTTTTGGAGCATCTGTGCAATGGAGGAGAAAGTCCAAGTTTGACTTCCTTTGACTAGATTTTTGACCAACTTTTTTCTTTTGGTGCCAATTTGTTTTTGTTGCTTACAAAGGTTGGAGAGCACATGCATTCATCAGAGAGAGATACATGGAAGAAATATATTTTTTTTCTTTTCATTTTTTCATATATTTTTTTCTTTTTTTAGGCCTACTAGTTGCCTCAATGAGGATTTCACCTAGTAGCTCTGCCTAGGCGCCTCACAGGAGGTTTTCACCTAGGATCTTTCATTTTTCTCTTATTTTCAACCCATTGACCGCCTCATGGAGGTTTTCAATTTGCAATGAGCCAATCTTAGGCACCTAAAAAGAGGTTTTTACCTGAGACTTTATTCTCTTCCTCTTATTTTCTCTTTTTCCATTTTTATTTCTTTTTTCTATCCTACTCTACTTGGAAAAAAAAAGTCTCTTTCAAGTGTAGGAATACTTCCAATGGAGGAATGTGCACATCAATATGACAGACAAACTCAAGTGTAGGCTCAAAATATATGCTTTGACATGTACCTGATTGTGAGAGACCAAATGCTTTGACTGAGAGGAGATCATAAATTGTTGAAGAAGAGTGTCTTGCTGCAACTTACTGTGTTTGAAACCATATTTAAATATAGTTGTGATGCCCCCATCCACTTGCACATTTGGATCTCTTTCTATGTCCTCTTCTACCATGACATTCAAATATTCCTCTTTTTGATGATTGTTCTCTTGAACACATGGAGGATCTTATGGTACACACGAGGGAAGCTTCTCAGTCTTTGATTCTGATGTCTTCTCTCCATTAAGTGCAACCCATGATTCTTTGATCTCCTCATTTGAATCTTCTTCTTCTGGATCTTGTCCTTCAATGGCATCAAGAGAATCTATTTTTTGCAATACTTTTCTTGAACTAAGATGAATACCATTTTGATCAATAGGATATGTTTGGAAGTATTGTACCTCAACATTGTAAGTGGGTTGAGCTACTTCCTTGTGTGGGTTTGGAAATGGTGGTATAGGTAATTGGGTGGGAGTGGATCTTTGAGATGGATGTGGTTGGGGTCGTGGCTGTGGTGGAGGTGGATGATATGGATAACAAGGAGTTGGGTATGGATGATATTGAGGAAAATATTGAGGATATTATGGATTTTTCCCACAAGAACCTTGCCAAACATGTTGCCAAGGTTGGTTTTGGGGTTGAGATGGCCAAGGTTGCCAAGGAGGGAGTGTGTTACAGTTACTTTGAGATTGATGTGCATAGCCTTGAAATTGTGAATTAGGTTCTTGAACCATACCAAGTTGACTAGGCTACCATGGTCCTCTTAGAGCTACATAATAGAGTTATTTTGGTTATTGAATTGCTCCATTGTCTTCTTGGTACAATTCCTTCAACCTTGGTAATGATGAGAAATATTTAGTAGCATATGATTTTGCATGGAACACACAAATATCAACATCTTGTTTTTGCTCATTTTGCATTCTTAAAATTTCTACTTGCTCACTTAGATAGCTAAGAATTTCTATTTTAAAGTTATCAAGCAAATTTCCAAGTTCAACTTGACTTACCAATGTTGATGCTGATTTGCTTACTCTTGCCCTTCCTCTTGATATGTGCTTGCATGTTTCACAAATTTCTTCAAATTATAATTGGTATACATCTCTACTCATGAGATCATTGAGATCAATCCACTCATCCCTAATTGTTCTAAGTAAGAGGGTTTTTAGTGTGTCAAATCTTAAATGATGTAATTTTTCCCTCTTAACATTATACATGAACTTCTTTATTAGATCCTCAAGGCTCTCATCTTGTTTTTGATTCATTTTAAAGATTTCTTCTTTAAGATCATGATTTTTATATTTATTTCTAGAAATATCTTTTGCATGTCATTCCATGATCTTATTGAATTAGTACCTGAACTCATGAACCATTTAAGAGCTCTATTCTTCAATGTTGTTGGAAACAATCTCAACTTTTGAGTGTTTAGTAAGTAACCATAAGATCTACAAAGTATTTCAAATTCAAAGAGAAAGGTTTTCAGATCCTCTGACCTCATACCATGTGTTGGGCAGGGTCCCCCTAGGTCTAAGTTTTGGTCAAAGATTCACATTTTGAGGAGCAAAACGTGCTTTGTGCAAATTTTTAGGAATCGTAGCGGCTTGGGGAGGGTTAAAGCCCCTTATTTTGTAAAGAGATGGGGTTGCTTTGAATATTTTGAGCTCCGCCCATGGTTTGCGGACCATGGTATTGTAAAAGGAAAATCTATATAAGGAGGTGCTTTAGTGAGTTAGGGACATATTTTGGTTACACTATGTTAGATATGAGTCTGTAACGTTATATCTCTCTATATTTTTGGGCGAAGGGGAAGGCTCATGTGGATGTGTGCGCAAAGATCTTGGTAAGTTTGCAACTGTGTACTGTGTGCGTAGGCCCCTGCAATTATGTGCACATGCCCCTGCAGATGTGTGCGCATGGCGAGAATGATTGTAATTGAAATATCTTATTTAATAAAGAAGGACTTGAAGGCATATCTGTGTTTTTTCTATGTATTTTCACGTTATATGTTTATGAGTTGTTCGTGCATGATTAGGGTTTGTTTTTGTATATTCACTCAGTTAATGCATTGCGAAAGTTAGATAATTGTTTTATATGATGAATAATGCATGTTAAAGTAGAAAGGTGCAGTGCACAAGAAGAATAGTTAAGTGATTGAACAACGTCTGTTGTATTAAGTTTGTTGGTACAACGAAGCTCTAATCGAGCCCTAAGTAGAGATAAGCCCTAAAGTGACACTCCATAGTCCCTCGGGATGTAGAAAATCGGTTCTAGCATCCCCTAATATTGCCTCAGGTGAGACTTCGGTCCACACACTAGATCGTTGCCGAAAGGGCCGGTAATAGAGGGTTTTGTTAGCAGTGTAGCTACTCCAAACCTAGTTTTTGATCCCCTCAAGCCAACAAATGGTTCCATTTCCGGGACCAAGATTTAAAGATTGAGGGATATGTGGATGTGGCATCTGACGAGAAAAGAGATTCAAGACTGGGTAGATCTGAAGGAGTGAGAATTTTCAATTCAAGAAAATAGAAATGTGCGGCTGTCAACTGAAAAGTGGTTGCAGAAATATCTATTTACAAATCAACACAATATTTTCTTTCTACTCGTTCGCAAATGAACTGCATGAATGGTTGTCAAGATTAGCTAAAAATAAGAGTTGTTTTAAGCACGACGAGCCTATTGCGTGGAGCCATGAATTGTTGCAGCAACTCAAGGAGACTGATAACAAGATCTCAAGAGCTGTTGATTTCTAAATCGATAGTATTTTGGGAGGATTTATAACTGATTTTGCCACAGACACCTACATATCCTACAGTGAAGTTGAACAAATATTTTTCAAGGGTCTGCGATGTAAGTACTTGAATTCTTTAAATTTGTGTATTAAGATGATTTTATGTGAAAAGGATGTACCGCACATGCAATCATATTGATGTTTGGAAGGGGTAAGCCCAGATCTACGCGAAGTGGTAAAATATTTAGTGTAGCTCATGACAATTATGTTGAGACAGAATACAATCCGTTGTTTGGATATGAAAACAAAGGAGGAGAAAGTAACCCCACAACCCCTAGAAGTGCATTGCAGTTAGAACTTGGAGATCATTAGGGCGCCTCTGGGATTCCTCATCCCGCTACTCCCATCCCACCTCATCCCCATCCCCATACTGTCCCTCCACTCCCACCTCGACCTCCACCACCCCTACCCCAAGGGACATGGCTAATGATGCTAGAATGTATGCTTTCAAAGGTCTGGGATCAGAGGATCCTGAACAATTTTGGTTTGTCGTTGAAGCAGTATGGAGAGTGTGACATGTCACCAACGATGATATGAAGAAGGCACAACTTGTCACAACACTGCAGGAAATAGCGTTGTCTTGGTCTATGAAGTACTTTGCGACGCATCTTGCTTCCACATTGGATGAGACAAAGATAGCGCTTAATGACGAATTTAAGAAGCCAAAGTTGCAGTCACAGTGTATTACAGAGCTAAAAGAGTTCAAGGAAATGGTGACTAAATCTGTTTGGGAAATAGATCAAAGGTTCAAGATGCTACTAAGCCAAGTGAACTTCCATATTTCTGATGAGCAGCACAAGGAGTGGTTTATAGTTGCACTATTGCCACATATTAGATTGCCATTAACATAGCATAAGATAGAAATGCAGGTTGAAGCGCTAGAAATTTCTATGAAGTTGGAAGCTTCGTCTGTCGCAGACACTCAGGTAGGGGTTCAGTAGATTCAAAGCCAATTAACATCAATGCATATGGAGTTGCAAGAGTTGAAGAAGGGTAAGGAAGTCTGATAAGAAATTCGACCAGAAGTATGGTGTATCAAATGTAAGGTAGAAGGCCATTATAAATATAAGTTCCATGTATTTATAGGTTACATCAACAGTGGTGGGCTTAATCCTTTCCACAGGACCAAGTGTATGGTGTGACATAGTTAAAGTGTTTGGTCGACATTGCAGGGAAGAATGTTATTTAGTGCAGAATAATGTGTCGACGCCGAAGCAGTTGTTTTGTAAATTTTGTCGCTTCGTAGGGCATGAGGAATTGAATTGTCGCAGTTATGATTTAATGTTAGAGAAGACTGCAGGTGCATACAGAATGCATGTTGAAGGGCGCGTGCATGAAGATCATGGTTCCCTTGCAGGGCGCAGAGCATTCCAAGGCCAAGGATGAGGATGAGGAGGAGGCGTTTGTTGAGGACGTGGTCAAATTATTTGTTACAACTGCAGCGAAGCTGGACACTTCGCAAGGGATTGTTAGAATCCCACAACCCCTTCGTGCAGGTATTGTAGATATTTTGATCATGTAATAGAATATTGTCCTATTCTAATAGCGATGATGCAGGAGAAAAGAACCCGGCAACCCACACAAAACTTGAAAATGATGACTATAGAGCCGCGCGAAGAAGAGCCTAGTGTTAACATGGTAACCCGAAGTGGTGCAACCACTAGAGAAGATCATTTAGGAGGTAAGAATCCTATGGAGGACGCATGGGTTTGAAAAGATGGAGAAAAGAACACTGGGTTCAATTTGGAAAGAGAGAAGGAGACGTTTTTGGAGGCGAAGCAGAGTTTCATGGACCCTAGTGTTGGTCAGGGTTGTCATTGATGTTAATATGGCATTATTGGGATTGCAAATATTCTTGTGATATCATAACCTCATGTATATTTTGATGATGTCCTTATTCACAATGACAAGTCCCTCTTGTTTGATAAGGATGCCATTAATGAAGGTGTCAAGCTATTAATGATGCCATTGTGATGTCAAGCCACTAATGAAGAAGTCTTTTCCTGGATGTTCTTGAACTAACCATGAAGACACCATAACCTCATGTATCCTTGCTCTTGATGAAGAAGCCCTAGAAATCATGATGATGTCCTTATCTTGATAAAGGAGTCCTTATTGATGCTCATAGTGACACTTGATGAAGAAGCTCTCCTTGTGATGATCTAGCCCTTGCTCTAACAAATTGATGAATGCTGCATATGGTTAATGATATATCACTGCACTATCTTGATGACATGGGAAATGAAGGAATTGGAGATCACTTGATGACATATAATGATTAAAGACATAACAAGTGGAGATTTCACCTAAAAACACTTGGTGACATATGACAATGAAGAAGCCCTTGCTGTCCTAATCACCTTCTGCACATAAAAATTCAAGGATAGTTACACAGAAAAATAAAATTGGGCACCTTGGAAGCATCCTATCAACACAGGTCCTATACAATCTTGTAGAGTGCATTTTTCCCATTCTAATGAGCCCTTATTTGCCCCCAAACACCCAGTGGTTGATGAGGTAATAATATTTTACGTTAAGAAAAAATTTAATTAATTGTTAGCTAACCTACACCTTGGCACACATGTCGGCCTCCCTCCTAAAAGTCGTGTCTATTCATTTCTTCAGCAAAAAACTCTATATATATACAGATTTCGGCATTCATTTCTTCATCAAGTGTTCGGTCATCAAGCACAAAATAGGAGTTACTTAGTTCACATCTTGTGAACTTAAAAGAGAGCTTTTGCTATTCTCTTTGGGTCACTAAACCGGACTGAAAATTTCAAATCTGAAGTTGCAGTAATTCCAGTGGCTTGGTCTCATCCACAGTGGCTCAGATTTCTGTGGTGGCACATTTCATATCCGAAATTGTAGTAATTACAGTGGATTGGTCTCATCTACAATGATTCAAATTTCTGTGGTGGCACATTTCAGATCCGAAGTTGCAGTACATTACACAGCTCGATCTTGGTGACTGCAGTAGCTTAAAATTCAGATTGTGGTGGACTCCTGAAATTCAGACTGTGGTGGACTCCTGAAACTCAGACTGTGGAAAATTATATTGACTCTTTTAATTGCAGTAATTTCAGACCTCTTACAGTGGACTGTTTATCAACATTTTGGATCAGATTGTTGGTCAGTGGCTTGGACATTTCATTGGTACACCGATCTTCTTCTTAGTGGCTCGTGTTAAGTGAAGATCATTCATGTGATAAGTCAGATTGAAGGACTCACAATTGGAGGAAGGCCCAAGTCTAGATTTACACTCCCAGATCTAGATTATGATTGAAGCATTACTTCTATACCTATAGTGAAGATACAACTATAGTAAATGAGACCTATATTGGACAGCCAAGAGCTCAATTGAGCATGCGGAGAAGTGAAGACTAAGAACATGCTATTAGAAGCACCTTGTGGAGGCATTCATTGAAAACCTGTAACTATCTGTTTATGGACACTTGGAAATACTTTGAAGTCCGTTTGAAGCAATACAAATGAATTGAAGTGAAACTTCTTCAAGTGCTGCCTTGAAGACATCATAATAAAGCATTAAAATAATATTTGAAGCACTTTTGATAGAGATTTTGAAGAAGCCCTTGAAGAGGCTTAGAGCAGGTGTAGAACTAGGGCTGCTCATTGAAGATACATTGAAGATTCGTAGAGATCATTGGAAACCATGATATAATCATGAGGTGATTTGTAGATTTTTGATTGGGTATCATGAAGGACAACGAAGACACCTTCATATGATAAGATTAAGGATGTCATTGATGACATACGTGGATACTACAATGAAGATTAATAGGGCTTGTTGAAGAAAACATTGGAAGCTGTGAAGTATAACCAAATATATATTGACGAAGTAAAACAAGGGTTGGAGCCAAGGAGGTTGGAGCCTCAAAAAGACAAGGTCGGCGCTTATAAGATAGGGTTGGAGCCCTAGAGGATTGGAGTCCTCAAGAAACCAGGTCGGAGCCTGTACCAAAGATAGGGTTGGAGCCCTAGAGGTTGGTGCCTCAAAAACTGGAGTCAAACTGTGTAAAGAATGGGGTTGGAGCTAAGTTGGTCTCACAGGAAACGGTGGACTTTATTGCAAAGATAGGGGTTGGGCCCTGGGGGTTGTTTCTTATCAGGTCAAAGGTTGGAGCCTTGGAAAGACCAAGTCGGTGCTTGGCACAATACAAGTTGGAGCCTGGAAGATTGGAGTCTTCATCTAGGGTTGGAGCCCTATATCATTATTGTACTTTACTTATTGTAAAGAAGAAATAAATAAAAGTATTTATTCTATCATTGTTCATTTTGTGTTCTAAATATAAGTGATCTAGCTGGTAACATTAACAATTCAAAAGAAATACTGATTCACCCCCCTCTCAGTATTTCCAACAATTGGTATCAGAGCCAGTACCTTCACTCATAACAGCTTGAAGGTTGATCATTAAAACACAAATGGCAAAGCCAAGGAAGAAAGTCTCCAATCCTTCTAAAGATGTGTCTTCCTCAACCATCGAAATTGAAGTCAATCAATTTGTGAAGGCTCCATTGTTCAATGGAAATTTTCATATATGGGAGGCAAGAATGAGGAATTTCTTGAAGACTCAAGGAATTGAAGTTTGGAAATCAATGATTACTAACGACATAATGGACGAAGAATCCAAGGAGTACAATACAATAGCAATGAAGGCAATTTTAAATGGATTACCAAATTTTGTGAAGGCCAATTTTGAAAAATGTTTGTAAGCAAAAGTCATATGGGACAAACTTCATAATCTTCACTCAAAAGGAGCATTGACAATGATCTCTAGTCAAGAAGTTGATGGAAAACATAAAATAAGTTGAGAATCAGTCAAGGAAGCTGAAGATGAGAGAGGTGACAACAAGGCTAAAGAAGACCTAGAAGATGAAGAGAACAAAGAAGACTTTGAAGAAGATCTCTTGAATAAACTTATGGTTTCCATGGAAGAGATTAACAGTTTGAAAAAGGAAAATGAGGAACTTAAGAAGAAAGCGCAAGATGGTGACCAAGACAAGACAAGGAAGGAAGTTGACCTTTTCGAGCTTCAAGTACAAGAGAGAGATGAGGAGCTTGCCAAAATTAAGGAGGAATTTCATCAAAACAAAAGAAAGCATCACGAAGAAGTCATATCTATGACAAATCAATTGCATAAGGCAAAGAAAAGGGAAGAAACTTTGTTAAGCCACCTTGAACAAAGACTTAAGAGCTTGAACAATTTTGAAGCAGAGATTGGTCAATTCAAGGAAGAGGTCTCCTCTCTTAGATCTCAACTAGAAGAAGCAAGGAAACAAGTGCAAGGAGCTGACAAGGTGATGGAAACTTTGGCGTTCATAGAAGGACAAGTTGAAGAAGCAGAAAAGGAGAGAAACACCATGATATGCCAACTAGAAGAAAAGGATGAAGAAATCTTCAAACTAAAATCAGATATCAATCTTCTCAAGGCCGAAACATGTGAAGCTACAAGAATAAAAGAAGAAATGGAGAGCAGTCTAGCAAAAGAGAATGAAGACGTCTTCATAATGAAATCAAATATCATCTCCCTTAAAATCGAAGCATACGAAGCAACAAGGATGATGGAAAAAATGAAGAAGCACCTAGTTATGAAAGATGAAGATTGTGAATAGTTGAAAGGAGAAATTGTCTTTCTTAAAAAGGAAGTTGACTTGTTGAATAAGAATTTGAAAAGCTCTCAAACCCTAGATGACATCCTAAGTCATCGAAGTTCTCCCCTTGATAAATCAGGGCTTGGCTATGCAAGTGAATTCTCAAGCAAGAGTGATAATGTTTCAAAAAACAAGGATGTGAGGAAGCCATGAAGAAATGTTGATGCTCCTTGTTCCAACAAAGGCAAGGAGAAGAATCAAGAAAACAACGTAATAAATTCTACTCCAAGGAGACTTACAGATGGTGTCAAGAATACAAAAGGAAATGAATATCATCAAATAATCCCAAGGCAAAAAGACTTCAGATGTACATCAAGGAAAACTCCATCTCCCAGGTACCAAAGTATATTTTTTGGTTATTGCTATTCTTGTACAAACTTTGGACACATGGCAAAAGATTTTAGGGCATCTCACAAAGACAAATATAATGGTCCTCGTCAATATTCTAGAAGCAACTTTGCGAAAAGAAGTAATGATTCCTCATTCATGAACAAGATGAAGTGCTTCAATTGCCATGAAATTGGACATATGGCTCGTGATTGTAACTTGACATGGGTCCCTAAAACCATGACAACCAAGCCAGAGAAGAAAGTTACACAAGTATGTAGAAGGAAGCAAATTGGATCCGAAAGTCTCTTAAACACTCAAGCCAACAACACATGTTGTTGATTTGATGAAGACATCCTTAGCAGATGTGATATTCCAAGTGTTTGATGATGAGACTCTGCCAAAAGGAGACCATGCATATAGTTAGGGGGAGCTTGTGCTCATTCTTCCAGAGGCTATCTATGAATGAAATCTTTCATAAGTCACACATGGACAATCTTGACAGATCATCTATCAGGAGTAACTCCATTGAAGAAAATCATGAAAATGTGAAGATATCTTCTACTTGATCACTAGAGACTTAGGGGGAGAAAGAACATTAAAAAAGAGCACCGTGACAGGGGGAGAAACATATATTACATGGATAACTATGATTGATGAAGGAAACATGAAGAATAAACATTCCAAGAAACAACTTGATAGGGGGAGTACTTGGGTACCCCATTTGCCATTGATGTCAAAGGGGGAAACTGTTGGTCAAGGTTGTCATTGATGTCAATATGGAATTATTGGGATTGTAAATATTCTTGTGATATCATAACCTCATGTATATCTTGATGATGTCCTTATTCACAATGACAAGTCCCTCTTGTTTGATAAGGATGCCATTAATGAAGGTGTCAAGCTATTAATGATGCCATTGTGATGTCAAGCCACTAATGAAGAAGTCTTTTCCTAGATGTTCTTGAACTAACCATGAAGACACCATAACCTCATGTATCCTTGATCTTGATGAAGAAGCCCTAGAAATCATGATGATGTCCTTATCTTGATAAAGGAGTCCTTATTGATGCTCATAGTGACTCTTGATGAAGAAGCTCTCCTTGTGATGATCTAGCCCTTGCTCTAACAAATTGATGAATGCTGCATATGGTTAATGATATATCACTACACTATCTTGATGACATGGAAAATGAAGGAATTGGAGATCACTTGATGACATATAATGATTAAAGACATAACAAGTGGAGATCTCACCTAAAAACACTTGGTGACGTATGACAATGAAGAAGCCCTTGTTGTCCTAATCACCTTGTGCACATAAAAATTGAAGGATAGTTACAAAGAAAAATAAAATTGGGCACCTTGGAGGCATCCTATAAAAATGGGTCCTATACCATCTTCTAGAGTACATTTTTCCCATTCTAATGAGCCCTTATTTTCCCCCAAACTCCCAATGGTTGATGAGATAATGATATTTTAAGTTAAGAAAAAAATTAATTAACTGTTAGCCGACCTACACATTGGCACACATGTCGGCCTCCCTCCTAAAAGTTGTGTCTATTCATTTCTTCAGCAAAAATCTCTATATATATACAGATTTTGGTGTTCATTTCTTCATCAAGTGTTCGGTCATCAAGCACAAAACAGGAGTTACTTAGTTTACATCTTGTGAACTTAAAAGAGAGCTTTTAATATTCTGTTTGGGTCACTAAACCGGACTGAAAATTTTAGATCTAAAGTTGCAGTAATTCCAGTGGCTTGGTCTCATCCACAGTGGCTCAGATTTCTGTGGTGACACATTTCAGATCCAAAATTGCAATAATTACAGTGGATTGTTCTCGTCTACAATGATTCAGATTTCTGTGGTGGCACATTTTAGATCTGAAGTTGCAGTACATTACATAGCTCAATCTTGGTGACTGCAGTAGCTTCAAATTCAGACTGTGGTGGACTCCTGAAATTCGAACTGTGGTGGACTCCTGAAACTCGGACTGTGGAAAATTACAATGACTCTTTTAATTGTAGCAGTTTCAGACCTCTTACAGTGGATTGTTTATCAACATTTTGGATCAAATTGTTGGTCAGTGTCTTGGAAATTTCATTGGTACACCAATCTTCTTCTTAGTGGCTCGTGTTAAGTGAAGATCATTCTTGTGATAAGTCAGATTGAAGGACTCACAAGTGGAGGAAGGCCCAAGTCTAGATTTAAACTCCCATATCTATATTTTGATTGAAGCATTACTTTTATACCTACAGTGAAGATACAGATACTGTAAATGAGACCTATATTGGACAGCCAACAGCTCAATTGAGCATGCGGAGAAGTGAAGACTAAGAACATGCTATTAGAATCACCTTGTGGAGGCATTCATTGAAAACCTGTAGCTAACTGTTTATGGACACTTGGAAATACTTTGAAGTCCATTTGAACCAGTACAAAGGAATTGAAGTGAAACTTCTTCAAGTGTTTCCTTGAAGACATCATAATAAAGCATTAAAATAATATTTGAAGCACTTTTGATAGAGATTTTGAAGGAGCCCTTGAAGAGGCTTAGAGAAGGTGTAGAACTAGGACTTCTCATTGAAGATACATTGAATATTTGTAGAGATCATTGGAAGTCATGATATAATGATGAGGTGATTTGGAGATTTTTTATTGGGTATCAAGAAGGACAGTGGAGACACCTTCATGTGATAAGATCAAGGTTGTCATTGATGACATACGTGGATAATACAATGAAGTTTAATAGGGCTTGTTGAAGAAAACATTGGAAGCTGGGAAGTATAACCAAATATATCTTGACAAAGTAAAACAAGGGCTGGAGCCCAAGAGGTTGGAGCCTCAAAAAGACAAGGTTGGTGCCTTGTAAGATAGGGTTGGAGCCCTAGAGGATTGGAGTCCTCAAGAAACCAGGTCAGAGCCTATACCAAATATAAGGTTGGATCCCCAGAGGTTGGTGCCTCAAATTGACAAGGTTGGAGCCTTGGAAAGACCAAGTCGGTGCTTGGCACAATATAGGTTGGAGCCTGGAAGATTGGAGTCTTCATCTAGGGTTGGAGCCCTATATCATTATTGTACTTTAATTATTGTAAAGAAGAAATAAATAAAAGTATTTATTCTATCATTGTTCATTTTGTGTTCTAAATATAAGTGATCTAACTGGTAAAATTAACAATTGAAAAGAAATACTAATTCAGCCCCCTCTCAGTATTTCCAACAGTCACACCCCTAACTAGAACCCCCTAAATGATAATGAAAATTTACAATTGATACTTAGGTTACTGAGTCATAATTATATCAAGGCTTCCATTCCTTTGAATGTATAGAAATTTTAGGCTAGTGGACCAAGTTAACTAATATGTTTAAGAACGATGTTTATGTGGAATTGATCATAGGACCAATATTATTAGGAAGGTGACCCGAGTTCCATTGAGGCTTGTGTGATTGTGTATGAATGTATGGTGCATACGTCCAATGGGCCAACATATTTATAAGTGAGGCCATAAATCTCATGTGATTATCAATCTAGTGATCCTAGTTGACTTGTCATTTAGTTGAGATATTATTTGTTGCAAAACCAAAGGATGAAAAGGATATGGGGGGTTGCGACTCCATGGCGGGAAAAGGTGTCTTAATGAGAAGGAATATTATAATATTATAATATAATTAATATAAAATATTATTATTAATAAAAAGGAGAAATAATTCTATAAAAAGGGGCTCTCCCCCATTCCAGGGATATTCAATAAGTGAGGGATAGGTGTACCTATATGAGGGCCTAAAAGGTACATGGATACCCGTGAGTTTAGCATGAAATCTTAGAGTCGTAGGACTATAAATCCCTGGTCAACTGACAGAGACACCTTGGAAGTAGTGACATGACTCGAGGGATTTCAAGTGCATAGAAAGGTGTGCACATGGGTGTGGTTGATGGGGGATGTGAGCCTGTTGGTTGGAGGCTACCAAGTTTGGTACCTTGGCGTGACTTCTTGTATGGTACCTGGATACCCATAATAGAATTGGGAACTCTTGGACCCATAGGAATTTATACATTCCTATCCAGCCAAGTAAGACACCCTATAGACGATGGAACAACCTAAGGGGCTATAGGTGTAGAGAAGGGTGTGTGCCACTTCAGTGTAGTCTGATGGGGGATGTGATCATATTGGTTTGAGGCTATCAATTTTGTTACCATGGCCCTATTAAATTTTATTTGAGTTGTGTACCTGGTTCGAGAAGTCAATGCTAAGTGGAGTCATGGAACCTTACTTAAATTTCAAACCAAGATATCTCCTTATCCCTTAGGATTTGTTTCAAGTGGTGGATATACTGTTGGAAATGTATCTAAGAGGACTACCAATTACACACTTTATATGATCATTTCAACAATTTACGTATAGAAAAAATTCCTTAAAACTACACCTGAGCTTGTATTCACTTGTTCTCTTCACATCAATCACTATAATTGGCATGAATGTAAACACTTTTCTCAACAATATCCCCCTTTGGAAATGATGGAAATAACACCAAACATTGGAAGTCATTGATGGAAACTCCATCACTTGGCCACGCTAATTGTACTACTGGCTTACTTTTTTTCTCTCTCTATCTCTTTTCTTTTACCAGTTCAATAATTGCATTACATCATACATTTCCAATGTTTTCTTCCTCTCCCCCTAAATATATCTGTATCAAGAACCATAAATAATCACATCATGCCAATGTTTGCTCACTCTTCCCCTTTAACATTAATGACAAAGGGTTTAGTAACTATTACCCACCACCATTGGTTTACCCCTATAGGAGAAATTTTCTCCTATATTTGTCTTCAACTAGCAATTAGCATCCCCTTGTAGCCACTTGATAGCTCAATGTGCTACTATTCTCCGCCACCTAATCTGTGACCCACGGTGTGCCCTCACTCATCTATTATAATCATATGTTTGAAGGTGGAGCATCCAACCTCGAAGGTATGATTTTTCATTGTGTAATTGGGTTCGTATGCTTTCTTTTCTTGGGCACATTTTGGCATGGATTGGTGGAGGGATTCGATGGAAAGAATAGAATTTTACAGTAATCTTGTTCACTTACCTCAACTTGGGGGTTATTTTGGTATCCTAGTCATGTGGGATCTATTTTAGTGCATATTTGATTTAGGAGTGGCACTACATGGGAAATTTTGATTTTTGTTGCATGATCCTACTTCCCAATACCATATATCTCACTCCCCACTACTCATTACAAGCCATTGTCACGGTTTCCCCATCCGGGTTCACATTTTTCCATAAGGTCCATAGGGTGTTAGCCTCCCCTTTCCCTTTTCCATACCATCCTTCATGTCTAGAGTGATTCCTTGGAGGTTGATGCAACTAAAAATAAATATAAAAGAATAATATGTCCACATACAATAAGAAATTTACCAAAAAAAGTAAAATATGGTCGGGATAATAAAATTTAACATGTGGGTAAAACCCGGACGTGATCTCTATCCCCTATCATTATGTCTATCACCCTAGTTCCTAGTGCCCTTATGATTGACCCCTACATCATTAGGGAACCCATGCTTGTCCCAACCCCAGGTGGGAAATGAACTGCCTCACTTTAAGGGGTTAATCACTACTACATCTTACACATCATGCTCTCATTGCTTTCATCCTCGAGCAATAAAATCAAGCAAAAATAATAAAAGGAAAATGCATATGAATAAATGTATAAAAAAAAATGTCGGGGTAACTCATGCACCACAATTACTCCCTCCTACATTCATCCACCAATGGTGTGGACCTCCTTTATCATAGCTACCCTTGTACAATCTCATGTGGCCTAGAGCCTTCCTTCTTGCCCCCACTAGAGGCCATCACTATTTCACATGACACTTGCCATATGATGGATGTACAATGGACCTTTCATTCCCTTAGAGGTTGAAACCACTTGATTTGGTCCTTCAATAACCTCTCTTTCCAAGGAAGGAAACATTTTTATCCATGTTTAGAGCCCATTTGTAAGGGCATGCCAGTATGAAGTGTCAACTTCTTCCCTTGATTAGCAACATTATTTACTCAATTTCACTAATGATTAATTGTATTAAAAGGTGAGGAGACACATTAGATCTTATACATGATTACAGGTGGGTCTTCACTGGGACTTGGCCTCTCTATATAGGATACAATCCCTCCAAAGTGTCATAATGGAACTTATATGGTGTGTGTTGATAGCCATGGGACTCCAAACTTCTAGAGCATTGATTGCTACACAATGAGATTCTTCAGCACCACCACATTGCTTGTTTGTGCACTAGTTATATAAATATGATGATGCACTTGGACCATGTTGCCTAAACAACTACACATTTCACCTAACACTTGGAATCTAACTCACTCGGAGAGACATGGGAGGGCATGTGTCATATTCTAGCCCTCATTGATGGATTATCGAATTGATATCGAGACATTTCGAGACCCATAAGACCCATTTGTAGCACACTGAGCCCAACTTGAGGTTTGGATATTTTTTGTAACAATTTGAGAGAATCCCCCTTTTATTCATCACTTTTGATCCCCTCACCCTCATTCTCAACACATGAGGCCTCAACACTAGAATTGGAGAGGAATCCTCATTAATTACTTGGGCTAAGAGATAAATTAAATAATAATTAATGTTTTAGTTATCTTGGTTGGCTTGTAACCAAGGGTATCTCACATCATTGTTATGTTAGGGCCTTCTCCTTTTATAATTATAACTCATTAAGCTTGTATAAATAAGAGAGAATATATGTCACTTTGTATCATCACACTTTGGGATTTCAGCTAGCCTCATTAGATATTTTTTACCTGTAATTTCTAGAGTACTTTTGGATGATTAAATGCACTTTTATGTCTAGAAAAATTTTTCTATCTCTCTTGGATCTTTTCTTTTCCAATTTTGTGGATGGATACACTCTTCATTTTCTTTAAATGCTATATTTTTGAAATAATAAATGTCTAGTACATGGAATTTTATTCATGTAGTTATTATTATGCCCTAATTCATGCAAAAAATCTTTAAGGCCTTGGAACAATTGGAAAAATTTTCATGTGTTAATCATAAGATAATGAATGAATGAATGTTCCTAGAGGATTGTTTGCATTTTCATCCTTTAAAATCCATAAAAAATTCCATCAAAGTGAAAAAGTATAAATTTTTTGTGTAACTACATCCATAGATAGTGAATTTTCTTCTTGATGCCTCCTTGAAGACTGAAGTTACCAAATCAATATCATTTTTTACTCCAATCCTCTCAACTCCTAGGCACTTGTGCTAAGTCCTTGGTGATCACATTAACTCAACGAAACATCTTTCATTTAACCTTCTTTCTTACCTCATTTCTTCATCCCTTTGAGGCTAAGGAAGTTTCTCTAGGGCTTGGTGTGAAATTCTCTAGAGGAGTGTGATTTCGATTATGATTGGATAGACCCTTTTCTTAGTTTCCCTTCCAAGAATGCGCAAGTTTTGAACAAATTCTCATGGTGGAATCTCAAGAAAATTGATGCCCTAGCTATCACACCAAGTGGGAACCTTAGAAGTTTCCTTTCAACATGGGGATTCCTTGAAGGTTCATAATCTATCACTTATTGAACTGTATCTAATTCTTAACCTTTTCTCTTTCCTACCTTAACCTTTGATGAAATCCCGTCTCATGAGGTATTTCAACCCTAGGTTTTGTGTACTATGTATTCCAAGGGTTTTTTCATGGAAAGTCTCACTAGTGTTTCCCAAGAATTTCATATTTATTGAACCTCCATTGAATGATCCATCCTTGCCTCACTTTAAACCTTATTGTATACATATCAATCACAAGTCATGGATTTTGGGACTCCTCTAGTCAGTGAAAATCTGAGAAATTAAGGAGACTTATGTTGTGGTGACAATGGGTCTCTGTCCCAAGGTGTTGTTTTTCCCTCTCATTGGAGGAAATTTCTGCCTAAAAGTGTCCTTGAAATTTTCATGTAATTTCCATGTCATAATATGTAAACCAATCAAAATGCTTTAAATTTAAAAAGAGGTACATGTAAATATTTTAGAGGGAAAAGAAGAAAAACTATTTTTTTAATTGTATTTTTGGCTTATCTCCTTATAGGTTTAATCAAATATCAAGTTTATGCAATCATTAGATGCAGAATTAAATTCCACATCCAAAAAGTACCCATTACGCATACTTCTGAGAGGACGCACCTTGATAAAAATTGCAGATACATTAAAAAAGTATGTTTTAACATGTTTTTAAATTTATCTACATTTTTTATCAATGTGGTCCTCTCAAATGTATGCATAATGGGTACTTGCTGGATATATAATTTAATTTCGCATCTAATGAGTGTCTAAACTTGAAATTTGAGTAAACCTATAAGGAGAGAAGCCATAATACAATTTTAAAAAGTAGTTTTCTTATTTTCCATCCAAAATTCATAACTCTTAGTTTATTATTTTAACTATTATTTTATTATTTTTCCTTAGGAGGCCACTTTTAGGCTAAAATTTCCTCTAATGAGATTTAGCTTATTTTCTAGGCCCGTTGGTTTGTGTAGCAACAAGAACTCCATAAAATTTACTCTACTCTTACGGGCATCTTAGCTCCCACTAAGCTTGATCGCCATTATTAAGCTATATCCTTGCACTTATTCGGACAATTACCCTCTTTGCTTGTCAAGATGCCTGGTTAAGATAGGAAAGAGAAATTACTCCCAACATATTCCATAAACAATCAAAATTTTCTTAGGTAATAGGTTTGGTGAATACATTAAGAACATGTTATTTTGTGGAAATATACTCTAGCCTCACAATCTGATCATAAACTTGATCTCTAAAAATTGGTACTTTAATATTACCTAATATATTCCTTCTTTGCTTCTTCTTGAGTGTTATTCCTATGGACTGATCTTTAATTTTTTTCCTTTTAACTCATCACTCTACTAATACAATTCATCTTCAATTATAATTATCTTCTTCATGTGACGTGATGTTGTTTTAATCCCCCTGGGACTATTATGGATTCTTCCAAATTCCATCATGTGCATTCTTGATCAACCAACATTCCTGTAAGAGAAAAAAATGTCCATCAGCCTAGTATAAGTTAAGGTAATGAGAAAATCATAACAAGAATACCATTCATAGCAAGAAGAAAGCAGCAAGCATATGTTTTAAAGGAATCAGGGTTTATGGTTGTTTTGGAAAAACAAGTGAAATCGGTCCAAAATCTACATAAGCAAGGGCCACCTCTACTCTTTCAAAATTCTCATTAAAAACTTTTAGAAATAACAAATGAGTTTTGAGAAGTTCTTGAGAACTTAGAAGACAACACTAGTTACTTTGTTCTAAGAAGCCCTAAAACCTAGGAGTTTGGGAAAGTTGACAAACTGGTCAAAGAGTGATAACAAAACCTCCTTCATAATAGCAGAGGGTTTCAAACTATCCTCTAGGGTTTGGCGAAGAGGCACTAACTCCACCTCATCAAAAGGTAAAATTAGATAGCCAAAGGCATGAAAGGAAGCAGACATAAAAACAAGTGATCCACTACACCAAAGGAAGAATGAAGAAATATCAGTTCAAGGTTTTTCTTCTCAAAGAAAGGACATAAACATTTTTAAAGGGTCAAGGAGGTAAGCATAAGGGAAGAAATTTCCAAAGGAGGAAACTATGACAAACGTAGGTCATTATTGATAAAATGAGCTGTCCAAATTCAAAAGAGACAGTGATCAAAGGGCAGAAGTGGTTTAGAAATCTCACCTCCCTCACTGGACATACATCATTTGCAAACTAGGAACAAACATGTAGCTGGTTTAAGAGCAGTAAAGCCTCCAAAATGGTTTCTTTATCAAGACATATTCTACAAAATATGGTTAAGCATAAATAACACTTTTACAAGACTGTCAAAAGGTGTTTTCCCTACAAGGAAATTGATAGGGTCAAAGCAAGAATTTTTCCAATAATGGTGGCACATCTCAAAAGACCAAGAAATGTTGATGCTTATTACTAGGGTTTTCATACTAGGAGGTTGTTCACTGCTTTAAAGAGAAAACCTGACAGAATGTCAATTAGAGTAAAAAATGTCAAATTGATCACAAATATGCTATTTGCGAGTGTTAAAACATCATAAAAAGGTTCATGTTTACAAAATAAAGTAAAGTGCAATATTTGAGCTAGTTGAAAGGGTTTGTGAGCACAAGGAAGACATCAAGATGCTTCCAACAAAGAAAAGAAACATATCTTTGTGAAACTATCACCTACAGGACCAAAAAGAACCAAGAAGACAGTGAGAAAAAGTAAAGGGAAATAAACTTTAGAAAGACGGTTTGAGCTCACAAATCCATTTTTCAAAATACTATAAGACCTCATTTCCTTTTTCCTTAACCTCATTTATCATTACAAAAGGAGAGAAAACTGTTGGAGAGAATTTTTTGAGGGTTTTTGTGCAAGTTTGAATTTTTTTTCAGGTGTTATGCACTGAGGCCAGCGCTACGCACCTGGCCATCGGCATTGCGCATAGAGGAGGCAGCGGCAATGTTATTTAACACTACATTGTGCACCAGAAGGGCGGCGCTACGCACCTAAGCCATCACTATGCACAGGCACAGAAAAAGTCTGACTGCCCACACCTTGACCCAGCGATGCACTCCAACAGGCCCGACAGGCCCATCTCTAGCCCGAGTTGACCCGACGCTACGCTCCGACAGGCTAGCCTGACCCGACTTGAATGTGCAGTCGTGCAGGCGCTGTGCACAGACAAAGCTTGTCCAGATTTTCTCAAAAAGTGTTCAAAATTAATATTTTTGCCTCCAAATCTCCTACAACCAATGAAACAAGGTTGGTGGCTCTTTTTCTTACCTTCCAAATAATCATTTTCATAAGAAAGAAGATGTTTAGAGGCCTGATGTGACCAAACCCTAAGTTGCATAAAAAATCAAATATTGACCTCCTAAGTTAGGGTTTGCAAATTTAAAAGGGTTGTCATAAGGTGCAAAGACTCTCAGTATCAGTAGACCTACTTCTATAGGCTGAACACACTACTTGAAAACTTCATCTTAGCCATCATTTGCAAAAAAATTCCCTCACATCACTTATTTTCCATCCTAGACCTAAAAACTCTCAAACAAGCTAAATCCTTTTGTGCTAAAACCAGTCACCATGTCTGAAGAAAAAATTCATACTAGCAGTGATGAAGGTCAAAGGTCTCCTAACCCAAAGCACAAGGGAGGAAGGGTTAATAGGTTTGTGCCCTTAGACACCACTAAAATTACTTCCTCTCCCATGATCCTTGCATGTTTTTAGGATGTTGGGTGTTATCATTTTTGTGAGAAGGTTAAGCAAGTCTGAAGCCACTCAAATTTGAATAGGTTGTTCATCCTCAGTTTACAAAATCACCAAGTCAACCGAGCAGGAGTGAATTTTGAACTCTCATTTGAATCCATTGCTAAATCCACAGGAATTCCAGATATTGGTGAGAGATGGTTTAAACAAAACAAATTGGACTTGAGTTATTATGAGCCCTACCTCAAACCTAGCTGTCAACAAGGCTGCAAGGTTGTCTTCCCCTTCACCCAACTGCTACAGAGGTATGCCCTACTGATAAGGCATATTATAAAGTACTTCACCTGTGAGGGAAGGTACTCTAGGGTTTAATCTTATCACATAAGGCTTCTGATGCACTTCACCAGGGTTTAATTACTGAACCTACCATACTACCTATACCGGAGAATTGACAAAATGGCTTCAGTGGTTAAGAAGAGGAGTTATGCCCACCAAATGCAGATCAATTTTCACCACTCCTTGGTCAATATGATTGTTTTACACTAGCTGGAGGAGCAAGGAATCCCTTGGGAAGTTTTTAACTCTAATGGTGTATTTTCCAATCCCCAAACCTTCATTCAACAAAATTTGCCTTCCACTTCACATCCACCTACCTCCACTCCTCCACCATCTCCACATATTCCTTCTACAGAAGGAAACCCACCTCCTATCTCTTCACCTAATGCATCAAATGAAGGAGTTGACAGCAGCCGTAATGAGGAGAAAACAGATGACAATGGAGAGGAAAAGGAAAATGAGGTAGAAACAAAGGTAGATGAAGAAAAAAAGGAAGAGGATAGTAGTGCTAGAGAAAAAGATGATGGCAGTAGCCATGAGGAACAAACAAACAACAATGAGAAAGAGGCATAATCCATTGAGGAAGACCAAGAGGATGATGACAGCATGGAAAGGAGTGAAGAAAATGAGGCAAGGGCAGAAAACAATGATGCAAGTACAGAGCTTAATCAAGAAGATGAAAGTGATGAAAATGAGGAAAATAGTGGGGCAGAAATAGAGCCTAATGATGAAGAAAATGATGATGACATGGAGGAGGAAGATCAATATGACAACCAAGAGGATTATGAAAAGAACAATGAAGATGACAGTTAGCAGGAAGTTACAAAAGGCATTGATGAATTTGAGCATGACAGTGAGCCCAATAACAGTGAAAAAGGTGCTGAAAACAATGAAGGCAATGAAAATGAAGAGATAGAGGGAGAGGATGAATAAATAGAAGACTAAGAGCAAAAAATTGATGAGGCTGAAACAAAATTTGAAGATAAGGCCAGTGGGCGCAGTAGTGGCACAAGTGAGATAGTCAGTGATGAGAAAGAAAATAGTCATGACAGTCATAATAGCTTTCATGACTGTCATGACACTAATCAACCTCTAAATGACCAAGAAATCCAAAGTGATAGTGCAGAGAGTGACAAAGAAGAAGACCTCAGTGAAGGATAGAGCCAACATGAAGCAAGTGAGGAGGATAGTGGTCAGTTTGAGAGCCAAGATGACAGTGAAGAAAATAGTGAGGAAAGAAAGGATGATGATGAGGTTAAAAGTCAAGAAATCAGTGACCTAATGGAGCATGAAGTCACTCATGAAAGCTAGTACAAATATGAAAAGGCTTGTGACCTCATCAAGGATGAAGGCACCCTCATCACTCCTATCACATGCACCTACCATAGAGGCAAAAGAGATGTGTTTGCTGCCTCAAAAAGGAAAAGGGCCATATCTCCTCCAGCTATCAAGCACAAAGACAAAGGCAAGGAAAATATGGATAAAGGTGAGAAACGGGTCAAGGTAAGGAGAATGAAAAGGATCAAGAGGACTTCTCAAGGGCCTCAATTCATTAATTTAGATAGTGACAATGAGGACAAGGAGATAAACACAAGATTGCTTCTCTTGGAGAAAGATGCACAACTTCAGGAGTGGGAAAGAGACTTTGAGATGGCACAACATGTCATCCACTATTACAAAGATAAGCATAAGCATTTCAAGGAGGTAAAGAGAGGCCTTTCCCTACAAAATAAAATGACAAAGCATTATGCAAGGAAGAACATGCTTGCTTATGCCAAATTGAGGAAGGCCCTCATGGAGCTAGAAGACCTAAAAAGAGCCAGAGTGTAGGAAAACCTTGGAATTTTGGCTAAGGCTTCTCAACAGGTGTCCAAGACCTCTTGAGGGACCTCTCCACAAATTTTGAGGCAAATTGGACAACATTTTGTTTTTTCCAAATTTTGACCCCTCTGTGCACAACACCCTAGGCACTACACACAAAATTGGTGCATCCTCAGCTCTCAAATTTTACATTTTTAGATTTATCACATCACCAACGGTCTTCTCACCAATATTCAGATCATTTGGAGCATTTTTACCCCCTCAAAAGGTCAAAAAACATAAAAATTTTGACCTTTCTACCTCATTTTCAGACCAGGCGCTACGTACAGAGCAGTGTTGGGCGATTTGATTTTTGGATAGGTAAATGGCATCCACTCAGAAAAAATCAAGAATTTCTAGAAATTAGACTCATCAGGATTTCCAACGAGCCATCACAGAGACAAATCCGGTGTCGGGAAGAGATCCAAAACTCAGCTGCAAGAAACCCTATTTTCTGTTGAAGTGGCGCTAAGAATAGAGGCTGCCTAGTGTGTTTTGGACCAAAAGTCAACAAAACACACTCATTTATGGAAAATAGATATTTTTGAGTTTTTTGAGGCAAATTAAGCTATAATTAGGTGCAAATAGTTATTTTAGCATTTATTTCTTGGGATATTATATGCCTTGGGCCTTGCATGGTCTGTTGGCCATAAATGATATTTATGACTATATTTTACATTTTCCTACCACATTTAGGGTTTTAGTCCTGATTTGATCCATAAATAGAGCATGAGGACCCTATGTATTTTGTTGGCATTTGATGATCTTGAAGAGAAATACACATGGTTTCATGAGCTTGGAGAATAAATTGGTTTCGTGAAGTGGATGAATGGCTTGTTTGGCTTGATGATGAATAAGCTTGTTTGCAGGGTTCCATAGCTTGGTGAATGGTGATGCCTTCCTAATTTTTCTATTGTTTCCTTTTTTATCATTTTGTTTCATTCTTCTTGGCTGCTATAAATCAGAAAAGTATAGGTTGAGACATGTTCTTTGAGGCACCTCAATCCTCCTCTTTGTTATAGCTTTGATGTTTTCCTTTTTTGGGCATCTTAAGGAATTCTTGATTCCTCCTTAGGTCCACCAAAACTTTTTTTTTGTTTCATGTATGGTTAGTATGCTATCTTACAAGTATGATTCATGGTATGCCCTACTTATTTAAAGTTTTCAAAACCCTACCTTGAAGCCTTTCTGTGGAATATTGATTGCTAGGTTAGGTCAAAGAGGTCTCATTCGATCTTGCCCTTTGTCCATGCTTACCAACTTGTTCCAGAGTAGGGCCAATATCTTGATATATGATGTTTAGGAGTTCCCTCTCCATAAATTGAGTGATTTGTATTATCTTACATGTTTTCCCAAAATCTGAAGGTGAGTTTTTAAAGTTAGAAGCTCTTATGCTCTCTATTTTTCACTGGAATGTTTATCTTATATGTTTATCAGTTTAAGAATTTTTCATTGAGCTTAATGGTTTTCCCTACCTCATGAGTTGTAATTTTTAACTATATATGTTTAAGATCTATTAGTTTTTCCCAAAATTGATGTTCACTACACCTCATACATCACCTTAAGGATCCATTTACCTTGCTAAATTGGCCCTACAACGCACTCTGTTTCATCATTTAGACGCTCTTGAATTCATTTGACTCCATAGGCAAATGGATTTGACATAATATCACTCCACCTATTCCACTTGACCATATTACCCAACCAAAATAATCAACAAACCCTACACTTAACAACTAGCCTAAAATCAAAACCCTAGAGAAAAAGGAACACATAATTTGCACCCAATAGAGAGATCCATCTCTGAGTCCAGGAAGGCTAGGTCCTCGGACTCCAAAGACTAGTTCCATGTTACCCTATCATTTGTTCTATCAATATGCCAAATCACGGGACCCTAACACTTCCAAGGAGCTTTCAATTTCTAAAACACTCAACGCCTTAATCTCTTTGATTCCAACCACCAATGTGCATATAAATCAAGGTATGAGAGAAGCATGCAATATACTCAATGCAACACTTCCGATTCAGTTCAAATGACCAACATATCTCAAATTTCGTCACTTTTTCCTTTCTAATTTTACATTGACTTTATTTAAAGTCACTTTAACTTTAGTAACTTTATCACTTAAAGTCACTTTAAAATTAAATTTGACTTTATAACTTTATAAAGTCACTTTAGTAACTTTATCACTTAAGTCACTTTTAAATTAGATTTAACTTTATAAAAAATTATAAAGTTACTTTAGGAGAAAAATTAAATTCTTTTGGACACTTTTCCCTAGGCCAAAGATCAAAGCCTTAGTGAACCACCTGTCCTCCGGTAACCAAATTTCAACACTCCCTCTTACCGAGGAAGGTGTTCCTCACCACACCCATCTTGTCTCTGAAGTAGACGTGCTTGCACCGTGGTAAGGCTTTGGTAAGAATATCTGCAACCTGCTCATCAGTGGGAATATACTCAAGCTTCACAGCTCCTTTCTAAACATAGTCTCTGATGAAATGATATTTGATCCTGATATGCTTTGACCTGTCATGAAATACTGGATTCTCCGTGAGTTTAATGCAACTCTGATTATCACAGTAAATCACTGAAGGTCTCAACGACTGACCAAATAAGCCAAACAACATCTTGCGAAGCCAGATGGCATGCCTCAACTAACTAGGCCCGGCTTGCCCTTTCTGTAGCTGAACTCAGTACTCTTATTCTTCCTTTGGTGGTTTCTTGACTGTGCAGAACCCGACCCAACGACTTCTGAAATCTCTTCCTATCGAAGCTTCAGGCCAATCGAGAATCGGTGTAACACGCGATCTCACTCCATCCCCCTGCACGTAGTCAGACAAATCCACTTTGTCCTACAAATCTCCACAGAAATGTCGTTTCCATGACCTTGATGAACCTTCTAGGCTCACGCATAAAGCGACTCATCGTGTTGAGTAAGGCCACGGAGATGTCGGGTCAGTGAATAGTGTTGACCAGTACATCAAAGACAATGCCATTTGCTGTCTGATATGGGATCCACCAACTCAGAATCCGAAGCATGAAGCTTCTTCCAGTTGGTGATCATCGGTGTCGACATGGGTCTGCAATCCTCCATGTGGAATCTGCCAAGGATGTCCACAATATACTTCCCCTGTCCCAGGAAGAAATGCCCCTCCTCCTGCCACACCTCCAAACCCAAAAAGTAATGCATCAAGCCGATGTCCTTCATCTCAAACTCCACCTCAAGATCTCTCTTGTTGTTCTCTATGAGTCTCTCTGCACCTGTAATGACTAATTCATCCACATACAGCACCAGAATGAGAGGCTCCTCACCTATCACAATATAGTAAAGGTTCGGATCTGCCTCACTCTTTGTGAAACCCATCTTCTGCAAGTAAGTATCTATCCTGGAGTACCAAGCTCTAGGAGCTTGCTTCAGGCCATAAAGGGCCTTCTTCAATCTGCACACATGGGACTCCTTCCCATGCACCTCAAAGCCCTGTGGCTGCTCAATGTACACCTCCTCCTGTATGAAGCCATTGAGAAATGCGGTCTTCACATCCATCTAGTGGATCTTCCAACCCATCTCTGCTGCTATTGATATAATGGAGCGGATCAAAGTATATCGAGCCACGGGAGCGAAGGTCTCCTCATAATCAACTCCCTCTACCTGGGAGAACCCTCTAGCCACAAAACTCGCTTTGAATTTCTCAATGCTGCCATCTGCAGCATGCTTTACCTTTTAAAGCCATCTGGAAGTAACCACGGATTTTCCCTCAGGCCTCGGCACCACCTCCCAAACATCATTCTTCATGATAGAAGAATACTCCTCCTGCATGGCCTCTCTCCAGACCTGCTGGCTAGCTGCCTCCTCATAGCTAGAAGGCTCGGAGTCAAGGATGCTGGTAGCCATTGCCATATAGCTACAAAACCTCTCAGGTGGTCTGCTCTCTCTGACCGGCCTCTTAGGCTCAGCAACAGATGTGGCATCTCTCAAGGTGTCCTGAAGCCACTTGGGCTTCCTCTTCCCTGAGCACACTTCTCCCGCCGGAGAATAAAACTCCTCCTCCTCAACATCGGGAGCCTGAACTCCTGACTGTCTGTCTGCTGTCCTCCTGCCTGCACCTGAACCTGTAGATGCTGAGGTACCGTGTGAACTGTCCATCAGTGGACTCCCCAGTGAACTGCTCTGTGGACTGCTCTGCGTGTTGCCCATAGCTCCACCCCTCTGACTCTGCGAGCCACTCCCCACTGACGGACCTGACATCGTCATAGATGTACCTCCGGATCCTCCTGATCCCTGCCCACTGGATCCCTGTGACTGACTCAACTGCTGCTGAGGGTCTGGCTGATCCAGATACTCTAACTCCCGTGACCTCCTAAAGGCCCTGTCCTCCTCGAGCTTCACATCCTGCCTGACAACAACTTTCCTCTGCGCAGGAATGTAAATCCGAAAGGCCTTGGAGGTCTCACTGTAGCCCACAAAGATACCCTTCTCTGCAATGGGCTCTAGTTTGGTCCTCTTCTCCTTGGGTATGTAGGAGTATGTCATGCACCCAAAGATACGAAGATGACCCATATCAGGCTTCTTCCCAGAAAAATCCTCCTCCGGAGTCATGTGCCCCAAGGCACGATGCGGACTCCTGTTCTGCAAGTAAACAGCTGTGTTGCAGGCCTCTGCCCACAGAAACAATGGCAACCCCTGATCATGTAACATGGCTTTGGCAGCCCCTCCGATGGATCTGTTCTTCCTCTCCGCAACCTCGTTCTGCTGGGGGTTGTAAGGAAGGAACAGTGAACTCCCTCCTAATGCCTGCCTCCGCACAATAGTCAACAAACTCTCCAAGGGTGTACTCTCCTCCATTGTTCGACCTCAGGGACTTGATCTTCCGACTTGCCTGTGTCTCCACAAGAGCTCTGAACTCTTGAAACCGCTTGAAGACCTCACTCTTGGTCTTCAAGAAATAAATCCAGGTCCTCCTGGAGTGATCATCAATGAATAAAACATAGTACTCATATCCACTCAAGGAAACATGAGACATCTGACTGCTCACATCGGAATGAATCAAATTGGCATCCTGGGCCGCTTCGTCGTCACCGCCGGGAAAAGGATTTGGCAAACTCGGAGCTACACATCCTCTCGCAAGTATCAAAGTGACTGCACTCGAAACTGCACACCTGTAGTGATCTCCGCAAAGTCCTCGAAGGCTCCATGATACATGTGCCCCATCCCATAGCAAATCTCACACCGCTTCGTAACCGTTAGCTCACTGCCGCAGACCGCCACAATGCCAAAAGGACCGAATGCAAATCAGACACCTTTCGATGGTATGACACCTATCAATTTAGCTTAATCACTGAGTGCGCCCGGGATACATCAACACCGTCTCTCGAATAGTATCTCGTATCCTCTGTCCTCCAAAGCTGAGATGGATATGAGGTTCTTCCTCATCCCTGGCACATAAAGAACATCTGACACCTTCAAGGGAGGTTTAGACTCCCTCTGAAATGTCAATGTTCCCACACCGACTTCTCTAACAACTCTGTCATCACCGAGTACTACCTCTACATCAGTGCCACTCTCTGAAAGCTCTGAGAAGTACTCACGGACTCCTGTCATGTGACGTGAAGCCCCACTGTCCACATACCAGATACCCGAAGATGCTCCGCTAATCGAGGGAAATGCATGCTCCCTCTGAACCTCTATGGCAGATAATCCCGCACTAGAAGACTCACACGCAATGAACCCAAACTCCCGGTCAAAGCGATCTGCAAAGTCCTCAACCTCTGCTGAAGCTGCCATGCTCTGGTTCTTCCCCTTCTTCTTCTTCTTCTCCGGACACACAACTGCATAGTGTCCCATCTTCTGACAATTCCAACACTTCACCTTGGAATAGTCCTTCTGTGTGTTATCATGTTTACCTTTACCTTTTCCTTTGCCCCCACCATTGCTTGTGGAAGCCTGCTTCTTCCCTTTGCCCTTCTTGCGTCCTGCCAACAGCGCTACATCCTCATCCTGCTCAACTGGCTTGGCTGCCCCAAGCTGACCTTTCCTGATCTCTGTCTGAATGCAATCATCCCAAAACCTCTCCCATGTGGGAAGGGTCTCACGTGCACAAACTCCATCAGCCAAGTTCATCCATGAACGGGGGAGGCCATTCACTGCAATCCGCACCAACTCAGTGGGTGGAATGGCCTCTCCAATCGCTGCCAACTCATCTCTCACATTAGTAATCTTAGTGAGATATCCAGCTACACTATCATTGCCCATCTTAATGGTCTTCATCTTCTCCTTCAGGACCATCTTCCGGTTCTCATTGGTACTCTGGTAGAGATTGGACAATGCTGTCCACATCTCATGAGCATTTCTCTTCCCTCTCACATGAGGAATACAATGGTCTTTGATTCCGTCTAGAATCAGCCTCTTACCCTTGTTGTTCTTTTTATTATATGCTGCCAACTGAGTAGCATCAGTAGGCACATTCACAGGGGTCTGTGTGGTATGTACCATAATGTCCCAGACTTCTGCCTCCTCAAAGATACTCTGCATTCTCTCCTTCCAAATGCTGTAGTTGGAATGCCCATCCAACCGATCCTCCACCCTCAGTCCCAATGACATCCTGCTGTCCTAAAACTGAAAAATAACACTGCTGTAGTAAAGGTAAAAATCTGCTGTTTGTGAAAAATCAGCTTGCTGGAATTTTCTGAGTGAAAAATCAGCAAGCTGTAATTTTCTTCCTTGCTGTCCCAAACTGCTCTTTCAGCACTCAACCTCTGATACCATGTAGAAAATTCTATTTCCCACCCCGGTTTTCAGTTTTCACCTTATTACTCCAAAATAATTAAATGCCCTTTCCCATATCCATACATTTAATAACTGGAAAATAAATTTTGCTGAAAACACAAATTCTGGAAATTTTTCAGAATGCTGTAAATGCAGAAATAAAATAACAGCAGTAACAAACAGTCATTCAACACATAATAACTCAGTATTTTTGGTCAAGGTGACCCTGGAAAAACCCCCTACAACTCTTGGGAAAAACCAGTCTGGAAGCTTCTCATTTATTTCTGAAAAATGCTTTTACAGTGAGCAGTAATACACAGAAAATTACAGCAAACACAAAAATCACTTATCTTGACTTTCGTGCCACCCTCCACCTCGAAAAACGTGCCAAACAGCAAACAGAATTTTTTCAGAGAAATTACAGCATTAAATGTTGTCTTAGCTGCCTCGAAAAGCGTGCCAGGAATGACCGTCTGGACTGTACGGATTCCGTACGGATGGGACAGCAGCCCCCTTTCTCGATTTTCGTGCCCAGAAAAATCTGCCTTGAAAATCGTGCTCCTTGCTGCTGTTCCAGCTCTCGAAAACAGTGCTGCCCCTCTCTCGAAAACCGTGCAAATGCTGTACGAACTTTCTGCCTTGGTTAATGTGCCAATAAACTCTGCTGTACGGATTTTCCAGCCTTGGGAAGTGTGCTCTCTTGCTGCACGGACTTGCTGTGCTGCCTTGCTGCTCTCCCTCTGCTCAGAAATCACTCTTCAGCTCCCTCTCCTCCTCTCTCAATCTGCTCATGAAAGAATGAATGACCTTTTCCTCCTTTTCCTCCTTTAACCTAACCCTAAGTGACTTTTGGGGAATCCCTAAATCCAATGGCTGAGATAGATTGAGATCTAGGGCTGAGATTAAATGCTCATTTAAATCTCACTTTTCATTTTTTAATTCACCCCACTTTAATAAAGACCCACTTAGTCTTTTATTTCCAAAGTCACTTTTTCCTTTCTAATTTTATATTGACTTTATTTAAAGTCACTTTAACTTTATTAACTTTATCACTTAAAGTCACTTTAAAATTAGATTTGACTTTATAACTTTATAAAGTCACTTTAGTAACTTTATCACTTAAGTCACTTTTAAATTAGATTTAACTTTATAAAAAATTATAAAGTTACTTTTGGAGAAAAATTAAATTCTTTTGGACACTTTTCCCTAGGCCAAAGATCAAAGCCTTAGGGAACCACGTCTCAGAATAAGAATTGCCAAATTTCAACATCCTTAGCTCTCTATTTTTACATTTTGGATTTCTCACATCACCAACAGTCTTCTCACCAATTTTTAGATCATTTGGAGCATTTTTACCCCCTCAAAATTTCGAAAAGCAACAATAATTTGACCTTTCTGCCTCATTTTCAGACCAGGGACCTTTGCGCATAGGCCGGTGTTGGGAGGTGATTTTTGGATAGATAAATGGCATCCATTCAGCACAGCTCAATAATTTCTGGAAATTAGGCTCCTCGGGCTTTCCAACGGGCCATCACGGAGCCAAATCCGGTGTCGGGAAGGGGTCCAAAACTCAACTGCAAGAGACCCTATTTTCTGTTGAAGTGGCGCTACGCACAGAGGCTGCCTAGTGTGCTTTGGACCAAAAGTCAACAAAACACACTCATTTATTGTAAATAGATATTTTTGAGTTTTTTGAGGCAAATTAAGCTAGAATTAGGTGCAAATATTTATTTTATCATTTATTTCTTGGGATATTATGTGCCTTGGGCCTTGCATGGTCTCTTGGCCATAAATGATATTTATGACTATATTTGACATTTTCCTACCACATTTAGGGTTTTAGTCCTCATTTGATCCATAAATAGAGCATGAGGCCCCTATGTATTTTGTTGGCATTTGATGAGCTTGAAGAGCAATATACATGGTTTCATGAGCTTGGAGAAGAAATTGGTTTTGTGAAGTGGATGAATGGCTTGTTTGACTTGATGATGGAGAAGCTTGTTTGCAGGATTCCATAGCTTGGTAAATGGTGATGCCTTCCTAATTTGTCTATTTTTTCCTTTCTTATCATTATGTTTCATGTTTCTTAGTTGCTATAAATCAGAAAAGTATAGGTTGAAACATGTTCTTTGAGGCACCTCAGTCCTGTTGTTTGTTATAGCTTTGATGTTTTCTTCTTTTGGCCATCTTAACGAATTCTTGATTGCTCCATGGGTCCACCAAAACTTGTTCTTGTTTCATGTATGGCTAGTATTTTAGTTTACAAGTATGATTCATGGTATGCCCTACTTATTTGAAGTTTTCAAAACCCTATCTTGAAGCCTTTCTGTGGAATATTGATTGCTAGGTTAAGTCAAAGAGGTCTCGTTCGATCTTGCCCTTTTTCCATGCTTACCAACTTGTTTTAGAGTTCCCAATAGCTTGAAATATGATTTTTAGGAGTTCCCTCTTCATAAATTGAGTTATTTGTTTTATCTTATATGTTTTCTTAAAATCCGAAGGTGAATCTCTAAAGTTAGAAGCTCTTATGCTCTCTATGTTTCACTAGAATGTTTCTCTTGGATGTTTATCAGTTTAAAGTATTGTTCATTGAGCTTAATGGTTTTCTCTACCTCATGAGTTGTAACTTTTAAACTATATATGTTTAAGACCTCTTAGTTTTTTCTCAAAATTGATGTTCTTTACACCTCATACATCACCTTAAGGATCTATTAACCCTACTAAATTGGCCCTGCAACACACTTTGTTTCATCATTTAGACACCCTTGACTTCATTTGACTCCATGGCCCAATGGCTTTGACAAACTCTCACTCCACTTGTTCCACTTGACCATCTTACCCAATCAAAACAATCAACAAACCCTATACATAACAACTAGCCTAAAATCAAAATCCTAGAGCAAAAAGAACACATCCTTTGCACCCAATAGAGAGATCCCTCTCCGAGTCCAGCAAGGCTAGGTCCTCGGACTTAGTGGTTCCATGTTACCACTGTCATTTTCTACAATTTGCCCAAATCACGGGACCACTAATACTTCCAAAGAGCTTTCAATTTCTAAAACACTCAACGCCTTACTCTCTTTGATTTCAACCACCAATGTGCATATAAATTAAGGTATGAGAGAAGCATGCAATATACTCAATGCAACACTTCAGATTTAGTTCAAATGACCAACATATCTCAACTTTCATATTGTAAGGTCCCACCTTACCCACCATCAGTAAGATAGAGAAGTAGATGTCACATAATCACTAATACTCATTTGCACAAAATCCTAAAGAATTAGTCATTGTAAAATTGTTTCCAACAAACAAAATCCTAAATAATTAGTCACTGTAAAATTGTTTCCAACAAAAGGCCCTTTTTATTTTGAAAGCTTTAGATAATACAAGAAACAACTGTCTTAGTCACACTTCAGCAAATTATTAAATTTATTTTCACATTCATACCAAAAACTTGCAGACATAGGAAGCTACACCCATTAAATAGTTTATTTAAAATTTATAGTAACATAAAAACACAAGAGTAACTAAGAATTTTACACTAACAATTTATATGCACAAAAGCTACAGCCATTCAAGATTTTTGACAAACACTTTGCAAACATTCACTCTACACTCATTCAGCCCTTTTGACAAACACTTTGCAAGCACGCAATTAAAAGTCATTGAGGCATTTTGTCAAATACTTAGCAACAATGAATTTAAGATTATTCTTCAACATATTTATCTCCTAAAATTCAGAATTTAAACTGTAAATGTTTCCATCTTAAAACAGAGACTAAATGATCTTAGTTTTTCATCAAAGACTCAACAACAGACGCACATAACTCAGAGCAGCAATCTGCCAAATCGCCCAGATTTCCGATCTGGGTTCTGAAAAGTATGTTTTTGGAATGAAATCAGGGGTTACATGACCATTAGGCACGGATACCCCCTGATGTTGGGCTGAATCGAACTCAAAACGCCCAGAAATGCGATTATTGAAAACAACAAAATTTATAGCCTACATACTTCATTTATGACTTTTGTCAAACATATGGAATGAGAACTTACAACTACACCTCTACATGAGGAAAAACAACCCAAAGTTATGCCACTAAGATATGCTCATTGAAATCGCACATTTCTAAATCCACCATATGAGTCCTTAAAACATTTTACCATCCACAAGCTAATTCATATGATTTGACAAGCTTTTGAACCAATTGTTACAATTTGACAAACACATGGCAGCCCTGAATGCTACAGCCATTAAGGCTTTCTCTCAAAATTCTGATAGTACTATTACAACAACTTGAATAACAAAACATTGAATTATTAATAAGAATATGAAACATAAGCCATAACTGAAATTTATCTCCAACTTACCTCAAGCATTTGATCTTCCAAACTATATTTTAGTTGCCATTGTTTTTGCATTTTCTTTTAAGGGTTGATTCTATAATTCCTCCAAGTATATTTTGGATACATGTCCATTTTCTTACTTCTGATGTAAGCTGCAAGTTAGCACTTATTCATGCATAAATAAATTGATAACATTACTCATTCACAAATTTTGTCAAACACTTTGCAAACTATCCTAAAACCATTTATAAAACATGCATCTATTAATTATTTGAAACAAAACCATAAATCATGAAATACTTACGCAAGTCCTTTGGAATAAATTTATTGCAATTACCTTCAACAATATTTGGCTTTCCTTTTTCAAAT
Source organism: Pinus albicaulis (assembly GCA_034641835.2). Classification (NCBI taxonomy): domain Eukaryota; kingdom Viridiplantae; phylum Streptophyta; class Pinopsida; order Pinales; family Pinaceae; genus Pinus; species Pinus albicaulis. The sequence continues at coordinate 1,208,160,198 of CM076584.1, forward strand.
GCTACAATACCAAGATTAGTACCATAAACTACACCAATAATAACTCCAATATTGAGATCTAAACATCCATGCATATAGATTAATCTAGTCTTCATTTTTAACTAATCAATAATATTCTAGATAACATAAGCCTAAACGAAAATTAGATGCTTACAACAATTTAAATGTCTACTTTTTATTTTATGCCAAAGCTATACTACAATTTTAGGACAATGGAAATTATACCTGAAGAGATATTCAGCTCCAATCGTTGAGAAGATGATCCACCTTCGATCCCTTAACCAACTCATTTGAACCATCCGGTTTTCCACCCAACCATATCCAGGGAGAACTCCTCCCCCTGGAACCCCCGAGCTGTAAAAGCTCACAAACAGTACCCAAAATACAGCAATAGAGAGAGATGCAAGGAAAACTAAGGAAGATAGTTTTCACTTCCTCTAAATACCACTCATGTTCAACCTCAATAGATACTTAGTAGATTCGTAAGAAATTCAGATTTTTGTTTTGGAAGTAATTGGATACTCTCCATATCTTTCCCTCTCACAATATTCCTCAAGTCTCTTCCACTCTTGGCATTACCTCCTCCCCCAAATGAGAATACATGAGACTCATATATAGGATGAGCAACAAATTCTTGTCATAAAGGAGGAGTAATATGCATGCATGGTATTCCTTTTAGAGGAGTGTAACTTATGCCATTAAGGAGAGGTATGCATGCCTTATTTAAGGAGAGTGTAACATATGCATTAAAGTGAGTGTAAGAGGAATATTTTATGACACACATTTAATGAGTGTAAGAATATTTTATGACATATATTTAATGAGTGTAAGAGGAATATGCTATTCCTTGATGAGTGCATAAAAGAGAGTGTAATGTAATATTTAAAATAGAGAGAGTTACATAGAGCCATGAGAGTCATGAAGGAGAGAGGTGTGAAGTGATTGAGGAGATATAATTTCCTTTTAATAATAATATCATAGTCTCATAAAAGATAATAATATTAATAATAATATTAATAATATTGAGGATTAAGTCGAGATTGAACTATTACAATTGATTAATCATAATTTAAGTGATTTTCCTTCAAGTATACTTGTTTACCCATTGATTGGAGGTGATTTACTATTTTTGGAAAGTCATACTTGAAATGGTAGACATGACTTTCTATTTTTAGAAAGTCACTCCAAAATTGTTAGGAATTAGATTATTAAGGAAATTCATCTACGAGTTGCCCATGAGTGGTATATTTCTTCCGGATAATAGGGATTCCGCACCCCTATTGTATGCATCTTTATGCCTTAGTAGATTGAGGACTCCGTTCCCTGATCTACTCTAAAGATCCAAGATTCCACACCTTGATCTTTTTTTTTTTTTTAAATATTCAGGACTCCGCGCCCCAAACATTTCATTATAGATTCAAGACTCCGCGTCTTTATATTTCATGGATTTAGGACTCCGCGTCCTAATCCTTTTATCATATATCCAAGACTCCACGTCTTTATATTTCATGAATTTAGGACTCCGCGCCCTAATTTCCATGGCTTCTCATCTATTCTGCTTTGAAACTCTGCGTTTCACCTTAAGGTACTGATTGTGAGCTCATACCCATCTGATGGTTCGTTGGTAAGGTCTTTTTTCCAAGACCTACACACATCACAATCTCATTGATCAAATAAATCAAATGAATTTCATAATTAACTTATTCAAATTTTACCAAATATTGTGCATGACTTCCACAGTCATTTTGGTTTTGGAGAAATGACTTCCGCAGTCATTTATAACTTGAGCATCCCCGTTGGCAATGACCAAGTCCCCTGCCACATCATGCTTAGTACGAGATTATGCACATATAATCATACAAATCATGTATCATCCATAAATCATAATTAACCATATGTTCCACATAACCATGATCGTCCATGGATCCGTGTCTCAATTCTAAATCACCATTCACGTCATACACCTATGTCCAAAATAGGATACCAAAAGAGAAAACATCGCTAATATTCTCTTAACCAAAATCAATCCTTGTGCACGCAACCATAGATATTATCATAAGCACACAACAACCAAGTGACCCAAACCAGGTCATAACATATAAGCATGTACATAAGTCTTTCATACATTATATTATATCATTATATATAGAGTGATCAACTCAAGTAACATGCCATGAACCTCCGATATATCATAACGTATAATCAATGCACATATAAAAACAAACTTAATTTCACACTTTGCATAGGTTTCTGGGTATAAATTCACCAACCTACCAACATGTATAAAATCTATCCAAAAGACTCATTATTCAATACACAACTTACTGCCCTCAACTCACTGCCCTCAACCGGCCATTAAGCAATGAAAAGAACACACCCCCTTCATTCAATGATTAAAATGTTATCAATAGTCCTCAAATGTCAGTCATTTGAAACAAGAAACTTTGATAGAGGCCAAAAATGTGCGGCTCTCTTCCATTGAAATCTTTAAGACGAAGAGATTTTATTAGTGTCAAATGCAACAAAAGGTTACAAATTCTGACTTTAGATGAATTTGGTAAATACTATAAGTAAATTCTCATAATAAAAGAGCATTGAGCATTCGGATACCTTCACACCACGAATTGAGGCCAACCTTCGACCTTGCATATTCCTACTAGCATCAAGGTTTGAGATAGATCCCTAAATTAGTAGAGAAAAAAAGTGCTTCATCATTCAACGAGCTGGATACTCTCTTCCTCAGACTACTTCATCTCCTTCTCAACTTCCGTAAGCTCCCCTTCAGCTCCTGAACTCCCCTACAACTCCTCGGCTGTGGTTTTAAAGGCTCTGAATTTAATTGCAGACATAGCCATCACCATGGCCGGACCATATGCACTGGCTGGCCATGTTCACAAGTGGAACACTATTTCCGATCAGCAGAAACAGAGGGAATTGGGTATAAAAATGGCATGGTTGGTGACCACTACATTGGGCTCCCTTTTTTGAGTTTGAATCTCGATCAATAAAATTAACAAATCCCACCTAAATCTCTGATATATTTCCAACTATGTTGACCAATGTTTTGAATTCACGTGCTTTCAAACCTTAAAGAGATTCTGGTGTGAATCGTAGATTATTACAGTCGTGAAGACCATGAATGTGGAAATTTAGAGTCTCTTTTAGCTTGGAAATTAATTTGAAATATGAAGAAAAAAAAATGAATGTCAATGTAGAAACAAAAATAGAGGTGTGGGTTTCTGCAATGGTGGCGCACAGTGGGAGATGAAGCAACGTGGAGCAGGCTAGAAGAAGAGGCGTGTAAGTGAGAGTAGGCAGTGATTTGGGTCAAAAAATTGTTGTGAGGGTATGAGAATGGATATGCACAATGCCCATGGTGTCAAAACACCACTACATAGTTGTGTTAACAAGGCAGTCACTGCATAGATGTATATAGACTTTTTCTACAAGTACGACAGAGAAAATAAACCACAAAATTTAAAATTACCGATTCATTCATCATCCAAGCCTTTAAAGTGGTAGCATTATGAAGTTCGATGAGATTGCAAATAAGGGTAGAGGTTGCACTAATACAACACAGGCCAACACTATTTAGAAGCTTAATGGGGACCTCTAAACTCGGGGCTCTGATATCATGTGTGTGTCTAACATGAATCTGTGGCTCTAATCCTCTATGGCTATGTGTGGAAGGTGAACAGTCACAAAGGAGTCCAAGTGACCTTGGAAGATGAATCCAAGGGTCACACCAATGTAACATAAATAGACATCTATGGTGAACAATATGAATAACTCATGCTTATCTTTCTATGTTGTGTTTACCTTCTCCTCCACCATGTGTGTGTTTAACATGGTATCAGAGCCATGATGAGTGGCCTTCCTATGTGCGTTCTTGTGTTCCATTGACAGCGTTGGTGTTTGAGCATAAAATTTGACCTCTGCACACTGTTCCTCGCTACTCGAAAACGCCATTATTTTCCTGCTAGCACTGACATCATTTTCTGTTGCTATGAGTGTCTTTTCAGTCCTACCCTCTGCTTTCCTACACGCTCTGCTCCAAGTCTAATTCCGGAAGGTTGTACGAGTAATGCTTCCATATTCCAGGCTTCTGGTATGCATTGCCTTTCATTTATCCTCCCTTCTTCCTCCATATAGAATCAACACCATATCAACTCCTCTGCTTTTCGGTGCCACTACACTGCTCCCTCGATGTGGTGGTCTTGGTATTAAAAATAAATCATACACAACCTCCCTACACACAAATATTGGCTGAAAGGCACCTTGGTATCACTTCATTCTCTTCGTTAAACACTCTCCTCGGTTCTGTTGATTTAATGACTGTGCACTAATGCATTGAGCTAGAGGCCGAGCAGTGACTGTCAATGTTTACACACCAATCGAGCCTCCCACTGTGTTTTTCTTGTAGAGAAACCATGCCATGGGAGTGTGCGCAAGGAGAACCATGATGTGGAGCAGGTTGCCGCCTTCCATGGAATAGTTAGAAAACCTGTGCATCCCTCCATACTCTGAGCATAAACTGCTTCACTGACCTGTGTTTTCAAACTCCCCACTCCTCTGTGTTTATACCTCTTAGCACCAAGCTCCTCCCTCCTCCATACAGTTGACCCTTGGCCACAGACTCACCACTCACTGGCTCCTCGACTCCTATCTCACGCTTCTCCCACAGCACCATTTACACCCTAAGCCTGAACCGGTGCATGTTCACCCTCGCGCAGCTCTCTGACAGCTACTCTTCCACACCCTGTCGGCCCTTCACTCCCCCAATGACCTTCCACTCTGTCGGCACCCTCCTATCCCTTGCACTCCTTGTGACCTCTCCTCTCCCAAAACATCCATCAAACGCTCACCTTCGCTCACCTCTTCTCATAGCCCCCCTCACCCTCACCCATCTCCTCACTCCCGCCCCTCCGCTGCTCTCATACCACATTCTCATAATTGGTTGGAAGTGAAAATTTACACTTTGTGGTTGTTGTAGGAATAGAGAAACGCACATGGAGTCACGGATTTGATAAATGACATCAAGGTTTACGTACTTTTGTGGAAATTTTGAAAACTAGTGTTTTGGGTATGATTAGTGTTTCCCGACTGTGGTTTGGGGGAATTATAGAGTAGTATCAGAGCTTAAGTTACAACAATAGGTTCTCTTGGTCTAGAATATTCCTTACAATTAAAAATATTTGGTTGTTTATAAATTATTTCATGAAAGTCACAATGGTGGGAATGGCCAAAATTCCACTTAAATTTAAAAACAAGTGCCACTGAAGGGCACTCAGTAGAGATTAAGGACAAATTTTGAATCAGAAATTCAAGGTTTTGGGATAACATTTAGCCATGGGCGATGGTGAGTCGTGGTATTTCACCAAGAATTTTTCAACTCCCAAGGGCTCCTCAACTCTATTTATCAACTCAGGGTTTGTACAAACTTAGAGGTGACAACGCTATATGCACAATAGATGGGATTCTACTCGTGCCACCCTTAATTATGATATTATATCAAAATTTATAAGAGACCATTCCTCCTACTAAATTAGAATGAAAGCTTGTCGATGAAGGCACAAGTGGAATTACCTCTATCTATGAAAGTGGAAATTCCATTGACTCAACTTGTAAATGTTAACTAATAAGTTCATGAAAGGACAGAGGATAATCTAATTGCAGAAATAAATATTTTTTATCTTAAAAATCCATTGAACTACCAAATCTAATTGTAGAAAGTTGACTATTCTATCTTTTATAATTCATCAAACTACCAATCATAATTTCATGCATCATCTACCTAGTTCACATTTTCTTGATAATCAATAGCTTACTTGCATCATACTTGTGATAAAAGAAACTAATTCTACTTTGTTTTGCAGTGAATAAAAGGAATGGTTGGAGTGGCCTAGGAGCTTCCCTTGATCATAAAATCACAATTGAGGGTAGTTATTCATCTTAGCTGAGTCAAAGTTGCAGTGGGCATCAAAAGTGATGAGGAAAAGTGGTGCTACAAGCTTACTACAGGTGGCTGCTATAGGAAGTCTTGTCTTGTATTGCTACATGAGGGCCTATAATGCTACAAGAGGGATTCTTAGTGGGTGTTGAAGATGAAAATGATATCTTCAGGGCATGGAGAGGTGGATGTAAGTTGAAGAAAATAAAGGGAGATTCGGTTGAGCCCCTACCCAAGCACAAGACCTCTCATAGGTTTGTCTTGCACTAGGATGAGTGCTCATGGTATACTAGGAAAAATGATTGATGAAACAAATTTTTGGGACAGAATTTGAAGGTGGAAGGAGAAGATGAAGAGCTCGAGATGGAAGTGGTAAAGGCTCCCTTCCCTACAGATCAACATATCCCTGAAATCAATCACATGGCTTCATCCATTTATCATTGAAAAAATGAGATAACTTATGATGGAAAATATTAGTTGTAAATAACATCTATTTTATGTCAGAACATCGATCTAATTACTAAACTAACTTCTAAGTTACAGAAATAAAATTTAAAACATGACAGCTAACACTAATCAATTTCCAAGAAATCACAAACACAATATTTTTGGACTATGGTTGTGAATCCTTCTAGTCATTCTCCCACAAGATAGGTGATCTAGAGGCTACAACCACAGGCTTTTATATATTAATCTCTATTGAAGTGAAAGAAACTATGAGCAACTTGGAATCACGAAGAAGCATAAGTACAAAAATAAGGACCAAAGCCTTTGGGTTGGGCCCAAACCCAACGGTCTCATCTCTCTTAAACTAACTCAAATGCAACTTAAAATCCAACTTCTCATTATAAAAAAGTGCACGTCTCATACATCACATAAAAGTTAAAAGTAACAATGTGAAGCTCCAAGATCAATAGGTACACCTAGTTGAACAAAAACTTTGAATCTTAATGAGCTCTTCTTCTTGTTTATTTATACAAAAGGGTATCTACTAGCATCATCGTTGAAAATAGGAGTGATTTCATCCTTCATCTCAAAAATAGTGGATCTTGTTCTTCTTTAGCTTCATTTGCACTAGTAGTGGCTTGGCATCCAATGGATTTGAATTGATGAGAGAGAGTATTATGATACCAACCTAAATTAGGGAGTTAAGGAGGTGGTAAAACCCCCTTTATTATCTCCTTGTTTTCTCCTTCATGCCCCTGGATGATAACTATCTAAAAATTCTCCATTTTCCTGTAATTAAACCACATTAGGCCACATACTATGAAAAACACCTTTTACTCTTCTCACTAAGAATATTATGGAAAAAAATGTGAATAAATGCAAGAAAAATATAGTTTTAAGGCTGGAGGATGGCATCATGACCCTGATAATATACATATTTATGGTCCTCATCAGCCTTTTTGAAGGTCTTTCTCATCCTTTGAGCAACTCAGTCATCCATGTTAATCTCCCTCACAGCCCTAGTGGCCTCCTTGACATCCCAAGGCACCTCAGATGGTGTGCCTTATTATGGGTAAAATAGTACCTTTTTCTATATCTCATTCCATTCCTTCTTCTATTATATTTTGTGCTTTCCTTCCTGTAAGCCTCGTAGAAAAAGTGGACTAAGTTTTAGTCCTATCCATTGGATCTTCATCCTCTGCATGACTCTCTTGTAAAATTGTGTTCTCTCCAAGGCATTTCTTATCCTTTCAGGAGAGTGGTATTATTTGAATAGTAGATTATGGGGTACAACCAGCCATATTCTCTAGAAATATTGCAAACTTTCTATTCCCAACATTCTAAAGGTGTCCTCAAAGTGAAGAATGGATTTCTCCTATTTTTTAACGTATTTGGGTGCTAAAATATCATCATTGGAGATGGGCTCATGATTTATAATGATAGACTTAGGGCTCACTAGCTCTTCTATGATGTACAAAGATTCATTCTCCTCTTTTGTCATTACCTTCTTCACCTCCCCAACCCTTGTTTCTTCATGAGGCAACCAATATGCCAAATCCATTAGCTGAATGTATCCCAATCTCGAATTGGGATCCCAGAAATTAAAATTTGTCAAGATGAAATTATGCATGTATAATTCAACTAAATTTTCCCTGTCCTTCATACTAGTTTCTTCTAGATTCTTGATCTGGTACTGTAGCCATTGTTATTTAAGAAATATATCTTAATATTTTTAAGGTTTCCTACATTGCAAGGCTTCCATAAAGAGACTTTTCATGGTGGCAAGTTGGTCTTGTTTCTCCTGCGGCCTCTCTTCTCACCTTATGTTCTCTTCTTGTATCTATTATGTCCCTAGTTTATCACACTTTTTCTCTCCTATAGAAAACCCTGCCCCTCCTCTAGCTTCCCTTTTTCTGCTTGTTGAAGAGTAGCTTGTGTCTTGGGGTTCTTCAAGGTAGCTGAACTGGTGGTGTTCCTACTTATAGATGCTACATGTGTCTTTGTTTTGGGTTTAAGAGAGGTGACATCTTCAATTTTCCTTAACTGTGTCCTACCTCTTCCTTCTTACCTGGCCATTCTCCAATGGTGATGCGGACCCTTATGGAAGTTTGTGGTTTCCCTTGTTTAATTCTGGTACTTTTTCTGGTCTTGAAATATAGGGGGGCTTGTCTTTGTTGCTTCCTTTTGGCCTTGACAAGTGTGCCCAATGTAACTAAGGTGGAAGCTACCTCTTTTTCAATATCCCCTAGATAAAATCTTGTTTGATGTGGTTTTTCTCTACTTCTTGGGGTTTAGCAGGTTCCTTAGGGCCTAATTCTTCTTCCACTTCTTTCTCCCCATATCTTGATTCTCCTTCCTCTGCCTCTATTGCCTCTTTATCCTCTGTTTTTATCTCTTCTCCTTTTGTCTTTGTCGTCTCCTCTTCTATTTTTTTTCTTCTTCCTCCTTTGTTCTTTACTCTCTACCTCTAATGCTAGAGGTTGATGTCTCCCCAGGGGTGATGAATTGTTTTTGTATGAAATTCTCCCTATCCATGTTGAAAAATTTAGTCCATAGGACTAGGATCCTAAATTTTCTTAAATCATCCATCATTATCAATTTAATGAAGCCATGTTGAGAAAAAATTCATTATTTTCCCTCCCTCACCTTTTGACTCGTGTCTATGATTTATTGTAGGAGAAAATGGGGCACACTAAGTCTTTTTCGGAGTGGAAATTTTTTCTTGAATCTCAACTAATGGAGTAATCTGAAATGGTAAGCATAAACCACACTCATTATCCATTCATGCGATATATACTTCAGGATATGGTAAGCCACCTCATCCAAAGGATAAGGTAGGCTTTCTCTTCTAACTCCATTCTTATCCTAAACATGCTTCTCTTTCAAAATGAGGAAATTATTTCTAGTTGTGACACTCATTTCCTTTTCTTCTTCGCTCCATATAATCCCTAGAGGTAGGGTGGAAACTCTGTTAATGGTTTCAAGGCTAAGATATATGGCTAATCCTATTGTGATAGTAGTAGAATTTTCCTCTCCTTGGGAATGCAATGCCATGAAAAATTCATGAGTAATATCATCATAGTACCCCTTTAACAAATCAAAGAAACCTAACCATTGGTGTCTTTTGAAGATTTTCTCTATAGGGGAGTGTAGGTGAATCATTTTGGTGTCTTTGGGTTCTCTTATGTTAAATCATCCCCCCATTTCTTCTCAATTTCTTCTTTATTATATGTAGGTATGGAATTCAAAAACCATTCAAACAGTCTCAATGGTGAAACAATGGGAAAGTTCTTGGTAGTAGTGAGGAAGAAGGGTGCTTAAATTGACATCCACCAAAATATTTTTCTCATATTTGAACAAAAAAAAACTTCAAAAATACCTCATACTAATCAATTTGTTGTTACAGTACCTTAATTTCAAGCAGACTACTCATGCAATTGGATGTATAAACAAGGAAGGTGGGTGTCACTTACTTCTTTTTATAGAAATTTTTGGTGTGCATGGAGGTTTTGAGACAATATCAAGCTACTTTGACTCCTTTCACCACATCCCATTTCTCTTGTTGCAGATTCTCATCCCTCCTATAGAAATTGTAGACCTGCCTATAGTTCCTTCTTATAGTAGTTGCAGAACGGGGTTCGAAACTCCTAAGTGGCATACAAAAAATTTTCCTCTCTGTAATTTATTTTGAAATGAGCGAATGTTCAAGATAAGTCAAGCACCAGTATATAATATTATATTTTTTAGTTGAAATATTTGAGCGTTGTGGTGACATGGCATCTACACAGGTTTCCCCTTTTGGATCGTTGTCCCCACTCTTCGTAATCATTTTTCCTTCCCTAGTAATCAACACCCCACTATACGTGGTACCAAATAAATTTGATGTGAATTTTCCACATTGAATGGGTGACCAACACCAACTTAAGTTTACTAACTGAGGTTCGCCAAGTTCATTGGCCACCTCTAGCCTATTAAAACACCTTTTCTCGCTTAAAATACATTTTAGTCATTTTATGCATAGGGAGGAGGTGAGGGTTCCATACTTGATCTTACTTATGGATTGAACTATTGAAGGTTTTTTCATGCTAGAGTTGGACCATGTATCATTACGATCAAGGGATTTGACTCTCTACCTTATTTCTTATGCATGTCTTTATTCTTGATGATACCTTGATTGTTGCTTTTGTTTTGTGTGTGTAGGTACCTCTCTGATGTCCAAGATGTTGATGCTGGTGGATATCCTTGAGAATTATGTGTCTATTAATAGTTTCACATAAGGATCCATCATCCCTTCTAGTGGTTTAAAGAAAATAATATCAGTGATTATTGTTGCAACTGCACAGGATGCTAGAGAAGGAGTTTTCTTCCTATAGTAGTCCTTTGATCTCCTCTTAAAGTATTCAGTTTGCATGATGGTTCTTAGGGATATGATGACAATTAATGAGGACATTTTTAGATTCATGGAGTAGTGTAGACACTGTAGAAAAATAAAATAGTGGCTTCTGTGTGTTTTTAAGGTAGGACATAGTGGAAACTTTGAGTAATTGTTTTGGTGAAATGGACTGGATGGGTGATGGATGGATGATGAAAAAATCATTGGAGGGCCCTATTTATCATTTCTTAGAGTCATGATTGTTTTTTGGGTTGTTATTATCCTTGGATATCCATATTGTAGCTTCACAGGTGCCTCTTGTAGCATTACAGGACCTCTTGTAGCAATACAGTTCCTTCCTGTAGCATCACAGAGGAGATGAAATTTGAATTTCTTGTTGATGGGATGGTGGAAAAATATGGTCATATGAATGGAGAGGATGGATATGAGGTGTATGGATGGAAGGATGTATGATAGCTTGTAGGATTTTTCCTATAGCCAAGAAATATGCCACTTTGTGCAATCATGGAAAATAAGAGAAGGGTTATCAAATATGGTATAAATCCAACTGAGATGTCATTCTCAAACTATTATATTCAAACTCAATAGAAAGCAAAGCCTTCTTCCCATAAATCGAGTCATATGGAGTGAATCCAGTGGTGGTTTTACAAGTGGTGTTGTAGGCTCAAGTGGCCTCTACTAGTATCTCTTCTCAATCTTTCCTACTGCTGCTAACAACCTGATGAGCCTCAATATTGCGACAAGAATGTTGCAACTCTCAAGCTTACCAACTTTATTTATCAACTCAGGGTTCGTACAAACTTAAGAGGTGTCGACACTATATGTGTAGCATACAATGTGTCATTATTTATTTTATATGATGTAATGGATTGAATTTCATGAAATCAAATATTAAACTAATTGCATAAAGGTAAATATTACTTTGAAAATAAATTAATCAACAATTTGTAATCGAAATTTTAAGAGCATGAATTCAAATAAATAAGCCTAATCTACTTTGTAAAAATGCATGTCCTAAGTGGTGTTTATTCTTCCTCAATCATGGATTTAGTTCCTATTGGTCATGATTTAAACCTAAGAGACAAAAATCAAGCTTTGGGAGAAAATCTGGTCAAGTTTACATGTGCTACAAGAGTGCTACATGAAGTCATGTTTTTGGTACAAGATGTTATGTTTTTGCTACAGGGAGTCATGTTCAGGAGATAACTCACCAAATGACTAAGTAAATAACTTTAAAATTGGATGAGACAAATTTTAGAATTAATTAGGATGTCTTATGTCTCCATTTCAAGTGGAATCATTCCAAAATACCCTTGTTCACACATACTAAAAAATAACAAAAAATTACTACTCTAAAAACTAAAAATTCAAGAACTAGTGAGCTAGTTAACCTATCAAATGCATATTCTAAATAAGTGAAAATGAAATGGGGTGAATGTTTTTATTAAGTTTAACGTTATTATGACCTAATACAATCAGAATCCACTTAAATTAATTTAATTAACCCATTAAAAAAATAGCAGAAAATTAATATTATTTCGCTACCAGGCATTTCGAAAAATCTTATATTCGTGAACTAATAACCAAATCCAAGTAGATCAATGATGAATATGAAATTAAAAAGTTATTATAAGGATTAATAATTCTTTTGAATCTATAAATAACGTACAAAATAACTCACTTCAATCATTTAACTCAATCCTACAACATGAAAATCATCAATACTAAATACAGAAATAGGCAAAACAAGAATAAGAGATGCATGTGAATAAGTAAAAATAATAGAAATAAATTATGCAATAGGGTTGTGGGGCTATTGGAATGGCCAATATCAAGGAGATTCAGATTCCTATGCAAGAAATAAATATTTAGAAGCAAAAAATGGAACCACACTTCATTATTTGAACCAATCCAGGTACATCTAGGCTAGAAATGAAAGAGAAGTTGCAAGGAAAACATGTTTTCTCCAAAAAAATAATAAGAAAATACATGCCCCTAGAGGCCAATTCGAATTGGTACTTATATAAAATTATGAGGAAGCTTTCTCCTCCAAAATCCCTCAAATAGTGGATCTGGTTCCCAACGCTAGGACTCTGCAATAAATGACATGTAACACATTCCTAGATATTCTTAATCATTGGAGCTCTAGAATTTCTCACTAATTTCATGACAATTTGTTCATTTATTCTCCAATATTAATCCTCCTATAGTAGGGAGAAAGTCCCTAGATTATCATCTCCTCGAAATCTTCTTAATCTTTTCATTATTCTCATAATATTCTTCAAAAATAAATAATATCATGTACACATATGAAATTATCTCTAAAACTTCCTAACAACATATTAAAGCTAAAATACATTATTAAGTGTATAAATAGAGGTTTAAAATAGACTTTATGTGCCCAAGAAAGTTATATGGGCCTTAATGTGTGTCTAATTTAGAGGCCCATCATACCTCCTTACTGAAATTGTTGCTCGTCCTCTAAGAAACCTATCCATCTTCTTGCCCTGATGTTCTTCTTTTATACCTTAGATGACTTTTATGATGTGGATTTAGGTTCCCCTATTGGCTAAGATGTTTTTTTATCTCAATTTTCCATCATTCCTTTGATTTTCCCTCTTGGTTTTAGTATTTCAGAAGTATCTCTTGATTCTCCTCCTCTGATGACTTCAATAGAATTTTATCAATGTGGAACAAGGAGTTTTTGTTTTATGTTGTAGGAGTGAGAGTGTTTATGGAAACAAAGGTAGAATAAATATTATTTTTATGATGTTGAGGAGATGGGAGAATCCAACATGCAACCCATGACACTTTATCCTTAATGACATAAATTCACTAATCTTTTTTACTAAGATTTAGATATGTGGTTGCAACGGAGTATGCTTTTGAGAATTGAGATAGTTTTAAGGGTTTTCATGCCAAGTATTGGTGGGGAAAATTTGTACTTACCATTTCCCTCATGATTCTTTCATCCTTCTGAGGTTAATTGTGTCTATTAATAAGCTTCCTGTAGCAACCTGTGACTTTATCACTTTGTTAGCCTCCTGTAGAAAATTTGTTCTTCCTGTAGAAAATTCATGTATAAAATATGTTGTTCCTGTAGAAAATCTATTTCTACTCTAGAAACCAATATTTTCATGCCAAGAGGTGGTGAGTCCATCTTTTATTTTAGTTTTTATTTTTTTTCTTTATTTTAGTTGTTGGGATTTTTTCATTTTTTTTCATTGCATTCAAAATAAACTCAAAGTGTTTTTCTTTTTAACTGAGTTGGCCCTTAGTTTCCCCTTGGCACTCATTGTCCTCCATCACAATTAGATTATTACCACCCAAGTTCTCAATTCCTCTTCATGTTTGTATTGTTCCTTTCCTACATGTTTGTGCATATCTTGGTGGAAAAGTGAAGCTAATTTCTAGATAAGGCCAACGTTTATCTGCTAGTAATTTTGGCTACAAAAAAAACTTTTCCTTCATACACTTGCAATTTTTTTCAAGCTAATATAAGTTTTTAATAAAGGTTTAGAATATTGCATACCTAAGCTTTACCCTTGATGTGTTTTTGCAAGTGATATTGAGGTTGTTGATATGACCGTTGAAGTTTCCTTTGCTGGTTATGAAGCTACTACTAATGATCCCGAAGCTGCATGTGATAATATGTTGGAGGTCCTATTAATGATAGCCTTGAATCTAGACGTCTTCTAGGTTTTTTTTTTTTTGTTGTTGCTGCTACTTAACATCCTTGGCTAAAATGTTGCTACTGAGATGCTCATGATGTGAGTGTTGTAGTTGATGATTGATTTTTTTTCTTTTGTACAAGTCTTCATAGCATGATGATTATTTAACTGATAAAGTTTTTGTGTGTGTAGTATTCTTCCTAGCATTCAATCTACTATTGGTGGAGTGGATGTATTACTTCCTAATGAGGGTGTTATTTTATCAACTTCAGAAATGGATTCATCATGCTCAAGGTCGTTGGATATTCTACCCTGTGGGTGAAAAAATAATTGACTTTGATTTTTGATGTGACTGTACAGGCTGATACAGGAGGAATCCTCTTCCTGTAGCAGTCAATTAATTTCTCTTCACGACATCATAATAATTTTGGGATTTATGGGAAGTCATAAGAGGTATAAGGATAGGGTTACAATCATCACAAGGTGGTGTAGGTGGTGGAAAAGTTGATAGCATAGTTTTTTTTAATTTTTTCATGTAAGACATAGTGGAAATTGAGGATTAATTTTGGCTATATGGAGTGGATAGGTGATGGAAGTGGTGTTGTGGGAAATTTTGCAACCTTCTCTAAACAGTAAATTATCTTTTGACCACTTACTCCAATCAGATCTGCTTCATGTATCATCTACATGACTTCCTATAGCATTTCAGGACAACCCCCTTGCAGCCGATTTGTTTTATCCATAACTCTCAAATGGTAGACTACATTGACTTGAATTTTTTTTAAACATGTTACCAACATCCTTATGAACCTCCCCATAAAAAATCTTGGCCATTGGATGGACGAATATCGAGAAAAAATAAAATGGTTATAGGTAATGGAGGTCTATTTATCAAAAAGTGTGCACCAGAATTTGTTGAAACTGCTTGAGCATGTTATCATCATCCATATGGATTTCCCCATGAAATATCTCGACAAATGGATGCACAGTTTTAAATAAATAATAAAAATAATTTCCTGCTAAAAAACATTACTTCCTATAGCAAAAAAATATTTCTTGTAGCATTTTAGGACAACGAGGAGAATGAATGAGAAAATCTTGGAAATGATGGGTGGATGTTGTAAATGGATGAGGGTGATGGATTGGCATGACCTATTCCTTTTAGAGCATATGAGCAAAGGAGGAGAAACTCCAAGTTTGACTTCCTTTGACTAGATTTTCGACCAACTTTTTCTTTTGGTGCCAATTTGTTTTTGTTTCTTGCAAAGGTTGGAGAGCACCTGCATTCGTCACAGAGAGACACATGGAGAAATTTTTTTTTTTTCCAATTTTCTTTTTCTTTCTTAGGCCTACTAGCTACCTCAATGAGGCTTTCAACTAGTAGGTCTGACTAGGCACCTCAAAGGAGGTTTTCACCTAAGACCTTTTCTTTTTCTCTTATTCTTCTCTTTTTTCCAACCAATTGACCACCTCATGGAGGTTTTCAATCAATGAGCCAATATCATGTGCCTAAAAAAAGGTTTTCACCTGATACCTTGTTTTCTTCCTCTTATTTTTCTCTTTTTCCATTTTTTATTTATTTTTTCTATCTTAGTCTACTTGGAAAAAAATATATATATTTCAAGTGTAGGAATACTTCTTATGGAGCCATGTGCACATCAATATGACATATAAACTCATGTGTAGGATTGAAATATATGCTTTGACATGTTCCTAAATTTTAGAGATGAAATTCTTTGACTGGGAGGAGATCATAAATTGTTGAAGAAAAGTGTGTTGCTGCAAATTAAAGATTGTATGAAAACATATTTCAATATAGTTGTGATTCCCTTGGTCCAATTTCACATTTGGATCTCTTTCTATGTACTCTTCTATGAATACATTCAAATATTTATCCAGGAGAAAATGAAGTTCCTTGAAATCTTCTCACTCAGTGCATCATACAGGTATGCTGCCAAGATTGAGTATAAATTCAAAAAGAAGAAGCAATACTTTGGATCTGCAAATCAAAATAAAATGAAAGACACCCCCAAACCATAGAACACAGGATAAGTCCAAGGTGGGGTGGCCCAAGACAACCCGTCGAAGCCACAAGTGAATAAAAACACAATGAAGCCAAAGAAAGACACAAGAAAGTGGTATGGTTTCCATAATAGCTCCACTCATAATACAAGTGAGAGTTGGGCTAGGCAGTCACTGGTGGCCAAGCGGAAGGATTCTGAATCAGATGCATGTTCCAACTCTAATTCAAAACCTAACAAGGGGAATGATAAAGGGAAGCATATTATCGATGTGAATCTGAGTACCACCATTTCCACCACCAAGATATAGAAGGAAGAACCTGAAGATCCAGAGGAAGGGGATAACCTCTTCCATTCCTAGATGTGAGTGAAGGGTTCCCGCTGCAGTTCATTGTCGACAGCGGGAACCAAAAGAACCTCATTTTAGAAGAGGTCGTGAAGTGGTTGGGCCTACCAATCACAACACACCCACAACCATACACCATCAGGCGGCTTCACCAAGGATGGGATCTCCATGTCAACTAGCAGTGTCACCTTCCCTAAAGCATAAATCCCTTCATAGATGAGGTATTATGTGATGTTTCTCCTCTTAAATTTTGCAATGTGTTATTAAGAAAACCATACTTTTGTAAGTGATAATTTTTGTATGAGTCTCGACCTCGTGCTTTTATTCTTACTATGGGTAATAAGTTGTACATGATACCATAGGTAACACCACCTACCACCATGTCTTTGATCACTGTGAAGAAATGTAGTAAGATAATTTCCCAAACTAGTAAATTGTTTTTCCTTCTGGTCCGCACTCAGGGAAATAAAAATGTTGTGGCCACGACCTCCAAATAGGGCTCCTCTGCAAGGCAGCAACAAATGGACAAGGTTGTGTAGGATTATGGGGAAATATTCATCTCACTTGCATGGGTGCCTATGCATTGTTAGGTCAAGCACTACATTGATCTGACCCAAGGCATGCCACTACCCAATGGACCAATCTATTGGTGCTATGTTTTGGATAAGATGAAATAAACATAAAGATTCATAAGCTGTTGTAGAAAGGTCACATCCAGCTGAATTCATTTCCCGGTGGGAACCCGATCGTATTGGTGCAGTAGAAGGATGGGACTTGGAGACTCTGTATTGAATATTGGGCACTGAAAAAGATCATTGTTTGGAATATATATCTAATCCCATGGATTGATGACCTTCTGGACAAACTCAAGGGAGAAAAATATTTTAGCAATATTGACTTGAAGTTCGGGTATCACCAGATCCCAATCGAACCCTCTAATGTGTGAAAGGTTGTCTTCAAATCCAAGGAGGACCTTTTTGAATGGTTGGTCATGCTTTTAGTGTTGATGAATGCTACTGCAACCTTCATGAGGATGATGGACGACACATTGCAACCATTAAATAACTCATTCGTGGTGGTGTATTTGGATGACATCCTAATCTGCATCCAAAGTTGGGAAGATCACCTCCACCACATTCGACAGGTCCCCCTGATGAGCTCCATCATTAGGTACATTTGGAGGGGTTAATTGTCACCTTTTTTCCTTATTAAGTTTCTTTTTCTCACATTTTAATTATATTATGGTCTTATGTTTCTCTATATGGTGATTAAGGCTTGTCATACTTCGAATGCCTAACATGAGTTAAATGAAAGAAAATCACGAAGATATTGCCTTTTTTATGAATATTTTTTCATTAAAGCTCGAATTATACAAAAAGGAGAGATTTTAGGGGGATTTTCCACCTCCTTAACTCCCAAAGGCAGCCAAGGGATCCTTGAGATTCCCTCCAACAACTCGAAATCAAAGGCAACCAAGCAAACTCAAGACGAAGTGTACCAAAACTACACTTCACTTGTAGTCAAAGTGGACACATCACCTAATTTTTAGGGAGATGTTGGTAGCTACCCTCTAGGTTAAATATGGATGATAAAGAGATCATTAGGATTTGAAATTTGAAGGAATATAATATACCCTTAGCTCTTTTAATAGGTTTTTGAGACTTCCATGTTGATGTAATGAGACTATTTTCTGCAATAAAATGAATATTCAGATTTTGCTTCACTGATCTAGTTTCATAGGGCTAGGCTTGTGGGTTAGGGCCCAATCCATTGACCTTAAACGCTCTTGTGCATTCATTCTTTACTTTTATGTAATTCTAGCTAGTTTTCTTATGAGTGTTTAGCTAGTTTTCTTACTTATTCAGTTCACTTTTTCTAGTTTGCTTCCATTTGTCTTTTGTTCTAGATTAAGTTTGCTCACATATTTGTAGAATAGTTTATAAACTCAGAAATTTTTTTGTCAAACCTCCCTCCCTCATCTCTTTTCTTGGAACTTGAGGAGGGTAGACCTTCTCCACAAGCCAAAATTTATTTTTAGTTTATGATTTCTTGGAATGAATAGTTAGGTTTCTATAGTGCCACGAATATGTTTAGAATGTTGTGTTAGATTTATTTTTGTAGGCTAATGTAGGTTTTCTTTCGAAATTCAATTCATCTTTTACATTTCCTTGATCATGAATTTGTCATTATTTGTTGCATGAACATGTATTTTTTTTGCAGGTTCAAGTAGCACAACAAAGGACGACTTCACCATCACCTTCACCAGGCTTCTTTTCCTCAAAATCGCAATCAACCCTGTTTTCATATTTTCCATCTTCATATAGTGAGTAAACCCTAGAGGTGCAAGCCTGGCCTCTCAAGAGGTTCCGAGCTTGGACAAGGGGTTGAAAACATTCCACTCATACAAACACACCTTCACTCCACCTTCCCTACACTTTTCTCACCCATTTTTGGACTCAGTTATCCCTTGGACTATTTTTTGTAGCAATTCAGGACTTTCCTATAGCACTACAGGAAACCTATAACAACACTTGTAGCAACACTAGTGGGCCCATTCTTAAGCCCATAAGCCACCATAAAAATCACCCAAACCTACCAAAACCACCCAAACACCTTCATCCTTGCACCCATGAGATCAATCCCTTCTTAACCCACCTTAGCACTTTCTCCTCCTAGCTGCAAAACAGTGTATTTACAAGCATAGTTAGGTCATGATTAGCTGCATGATTAAAATCATGATTGATAGAAAATAGAGTATGTTAGTGTCAGTCAGTTATACCTGTCACCAATGATCAAATAGGCCCTTTCAAAAAATTGATTAGGGTTTCAAGTCAATTTTTTATGGCTTCAGTAGGTCTTGAAATAAAAATTTGGTCACTGGCTAGTGGTGTCTAGGACTATTACTACTCCTTCCAAAAAATTTCACCTACTGTTCATTACAATCTCTCAGCTGGATGAGTCATAATTTCAAGGTCTCAATATTCATTTCATTTATGCCATCATGTTATTCATTCAACTCAGTGCCTTCATTAGGTCATTAGGGTTTCAATCATCAAAATTAGTCATTTCATGCATAAATCCAGCAAATGAAGGAGTAGTAATACAGATATTCCTTAATAAAGTTTGTTTAAAGTGTAATTTTTATTAAAAAAGATGTAATAAGTTCTAAAATTTCCTAATATGCATATAAATTTCCAAAGCTACATATTTTTCAAAGCAAAAGTGAAAAACATGTAGTGGGCCATCCCATTACTATGAAGAAAATTGACTACCACAAGCTATAAAACACCATTTCAACTCATTCACCTCATTGATAAAGATATATCACTCATCATAAAATAATTCCTCAGCATTTTCAAGGTCAAAGACACACCAATAATTGATGAAAAGCAACCATGCTACGTTTTCTAGCCCACGCACTGGGTTTTCTAGCCTACACACTGTGTTTTCCTCTACAGGTTGTGTTTTCACACCAAGAGGCATAAAACACGTTTTAAATGGTTTTAAAAGGTGATAAAAGTGTCCATAATCATTTCACAAGTAACTTACAGGTCCTTGACCCCTCCCATTAACTCATTTTTCTTGTTTTTAGAGTGCAAATCCTCCATTTGTCCCCACATTGTGTTTTGGTGGGTGACCCTTATTTTCAAGTTTGAAAGGTAAAAATGCTTATCCCATAGACATTTTACCCTCCCTCATAGTAAAAATAAACTCCTATAGCCTTCACACCCCCTCACTCTCATTTCCTAAGTTCCAAACCCTAAACCCCAGCCTACCACTCCATTTTTGGCAATTTTCTTAGCTAGGACCATGTTAAAAATTTCCTAGACTAATTCCCATACCCATTTTATCCAATTTCACTTCCTAAAGTTCCCTAATACCCCTATCCACTTCCCTAAATTTTCCCATGTTGAAAATGCAACGAGATGATGGAGCTTAGTGAAATGAAGTCGCCTTCACTAAGTGGGCCCGCAGGCTATTTTTGGCGCAAAGTCTATTTTTAGACATATGGATCATGGTCTATGAGTTGCAGGATGCTATTTATGGATGATTGGTCGAGTTGGTAAAAATAGATGGACCTCTATTTTTATACATTGGGCGGTTTCTATTTTTAGACTGTCGAGCTAAAAATAGAACAGTCAAATATTATTAACCCTTAATAATATTTAGACTATAAACATTATCTTATCCTCTTGGAGCACTTCAGTTTGATGCTTGGATGTGGAAAATGCAGCTGACAGAAGGAAATACGCTTTTCCTAAGGGTTAGTTGAGCTATTGCATGGTTGACTTCGGTTAGAACTCATGTGGCAGAGTTTGGTGGAGTTGATGAGACAGTTGGTGGAGTTGTGTTCGGTTTAACTTAGTTGAACTAGTTGTATTTAGTCTATCTGAAAAATACACTAGTGATGAGTGGTGTGAATTAATTATTAATTAATTCACTAATTATTAACTCATAAATCAACTAAAGAACACATCAGTTAACTGCAATGCATGGACAGTTCAGTGGAGACCAATGTTAGAGGTGGGTGAAAGGGTGAGTCTACTATCAGTTGTGACTATTGGCTGTGCATGAGATTTGCACACACATTGATGGAGATTGCCAATGAGGATTGCGCAGTTGGAGATAGTGGGATTTGAACTTGGATATCATCATTAATCAACTTGGATTGCGCAGTAGAGGCAGGCAGACTTGTGGAGAAGATTTGAACCCATGACTTGTTCAAATCTCAGTTAGTTTGTGTGTAACTTTTTGGAGATAGTACTGAGTACTTGTGAGGAGTATTGTGCTATGTATTGTTACATGTTCTCTATCATTATAATATACATATATTTGGGGGTTTTCAGCTATTGCTTTCCCCATTACATACTGTGTTGATATGTGTGCTTGATTATGTTTTAATGAGCGCATGCGACTGCTTTCTATTTCCGCATATTGATGATCAATTGTGGAAGAGGTTATGTATTATGCATGAAGCTTAAATAGTGTATAATCAGGATAATATCGGTGAATAACTCAGCAAATTATTCAAATTTCTACATGGTATTGGAGCGAGATTGATCATCGGATCTATTACAGTGATTACAATTATTTCGGTAGACAGAGTCTGTAACGGGCCAGGTAGCCTCTGGATCCATCCTTTCTTTGAAAGGTGATATATCCAGTAAATGCCCCTACAATCGATCTGCATACTAAATATTTGTTCTCCTGGAATCCCCGAGCCTTTGAGTTTTGAGTTAGTGCAGGTCAGTTGCGACAAAATTTGGAATTCGAATTTGCAGTAGTTTTCTTGGTGCCAAAGTTGAAAT